>PVHY01000009.1:0-502340 GCA_004024945.1 Uropsilus gracilis | reverse complement strand
AGAATCATATCATCCGCGTATAATGATAACTTTATTTCTTCGTTCCCTATTCGGATTCCTTTTATATCTTTCTCTTCTCTTATTGCCCTAGCTAGGACTTCCAGAACTATGTTGAAAAGGAGTGGAGAGAGTGGACATCCTTGCCTGGTTCCGGACTTTAATTGGAATGGTTTCAGTTTTTCCCCATTGAGGATGATATCTACCTCCTTTAAAATTCTTCTTCCTCTTATAGTGCATCATTCCAAAGTAACAACTACTAGTTGAGTGATATTCCACTCAATTTATGAATGTAAATTTACTCATTTGTAAATGTAAGCTTTATGGAATAAAATTTCTAAAATATTGCTGTATAAAACAACAACAATATAACAGAAACTGCCACTTTTTCTGTCTTTTTATTTATTAATTCATTTTTTGTTATATACAATGTAAATGAAATCATAGGCATCTTAAAGCTAATCTACAAATATTTTGAAATCCTAGAAAAATATAAATACTTTGAGTGATAAAATTGTAGGGATTTTTGTTTTCATCTTAAAATGTTGAATAGTTTCTTTCATGTACATGTCTATGGCCTAAAGTGTCAACTGGAATAAACTTTAAAATAATAAAAAAATTAAAAGTTAAAAAAAATAAAAATAAATACAAAATATATGAAGAATAAAACAAAAAAAACCCTCAGTTAAATGAGTAAAATGAAGAACAATCACTGAGGAATGTAGGAGATGATAATGGAAAATGTAGGAGATGATATTGTTGCTAATATTTGTAAGAAATACAGTATCTTTAAAATGGGAGAAAAATATTTCTCTGCATGTGATCCTTAGTGTAATTATAGGGGTTGTGAATTTGCACCTTTATCTTATGTGTTTAAATTTTGCATATAGAATATGCATTACATCTACAATCATAAATAAGTTATTTTTCAACCCACCTTTTACCTTTCACCATCTAATTGACCATTTTACCTGATTTTTCTGTGCACTTCATCTTACCCTTTCTCTTCTGGAAACCACTAAATAGTCTTATAGTCTAAAATTTTAGGTCATCTGTTTATTTAGAATGTAAGTAGTGAACTTAATTTAGTATAGATACATGTTGAATTTTAATGATGAATATCTGAAAAATGCTACATGTTTCTTGAATAAAAACATATAAAGTGTCAATATCTTTAGGTGTCTTATAAATTTTACTGTTGCATTTTCCAAAACTTGCATTTAGAGTTTAAAAACAGGTTGGGAAAATAATTCAAATGAACATTTGAATAAAGATTTCAATTTCATTTAAAAAAAGTTGAATATTTTCCAAATTTTTGACAGTGAACATATACAACATTATCAAAAGAGAAAGCATACATTTAGTTTTTCCATATAATTTTTCTGTGAGTTAAGATAAAGGTCAGATTGTCCTGCCAGACACAGCATCTGGTGAGGGAGAAAAGATGGGCACAAATTTTTTCATTCTTCTCCCACTGAGAAGTAAAGTTTCCATCATTTTTTTGAAACTTAGCTTATTCTGTCACTATTTGATTGGTCAAATAGTGACAGACTAGTTTCAGGTTCCGTAAGAGACTGACAGTTTTTTACCTCATGCCTCTTGAGAAATTTGCTCTACTATCAGGCTGTAGGAAACCCATCACATGGAGCAGCATATGTCCCATTGGACAAGTTTATCTGAGCTCCAAGTTCATCTTTTGGCATCCACTACAGCCTTGTGACTGAGCCATCTTAGACACTCTGACCCATCACATTGTGGGACAACTTCAACCTTTGCCACAGTCTGATTCTATTATACAAAAGACTAAGATCCATCTGGTCAAGCTCAGTCAACCCACAGAAGCATGGAGTATATAATAAAGGATGGTTTGTTGGTCACTAACCAAAAAAAAAGGGACATTGACCATTGTTACCTGGTATTGTACTTGAAATCTAAAAATAGTTACCAGAAATAGTGACATAAGATTTCTATAGGGCTCTCTTTCAAATGGGACGGGAGAAAATAGTGAATGGTCTTTACTGTATCTTGCACTTAACTGAATCACAGCTGAATATTCTAACTCAAGAAACCAAGAAAAAATGAAAAAGAAAGTTTGAGAAAGCACTGCATGTTTGGAGATCCCATTGTGTATCTGCACTTTAAGTTTATGACAATCCTGTGGAGTGTGATCACTATTACTCTTATTATTTTTCCCTCTTTCCCTTGATTCTTTTTCTCTGCCTCCAATTTCCAAGCTGTTTTCACTCCACCCTGCTTCACCTCAGCAGGAGACTCTCTCATCTCTATAATCTTCCCATGCTATTTATAGTACATGACATACAAAAGGAGGTTGCTCAAGCAGGTGGCCACTGAGAGAAGTCTGGTAACCAGTCTCTAATGTGAAAGGGTAACTCAGCAGGATTTGATCCACTGGACACACCTATGCTACCTTTGTTCTTCTGCTCAATCAGAGGTGATCAAAGCATAGGTGGCCCCAGAAACTGTATTTTTCATATTGTTTAAAAACAAGAATATTGGATTCATAAACCACTGCTTAGTCCTCCAGGATAAAGTTTAAGTATTTTCCAGTGTTTTACAATTTTGTTTTGCTTTCAGGTATTCCCAAGTTAATTACGTCTGATATGGTCAAAGAAGGTGCAGCTGTGATTGATGTGGGTATCAATTATGTCCCTGACCCAGTGACAGGAAAGACAAAATTAGTTGGAGATGTGGACTTTGAAGGTATGATGCATGATCTCATAGAAGAAAGATAAACTTCTATTTATTTCTTGGAAACATTTGCATGATCTCATAGTAGAAAGATAAAGTTTTATTTATTTCTTGGAAACATTATTAAGTTATTTACTAATGCCTCTTTTCTCTGAGGGAACACATTTACACTAATTTCCTCCCTCCCTCTCTTTCTTCTTGCTTGCTTTCCTTCCTTCTTTTCTTTATACTTTCTTTCCTCCTTCTCTCCCATTTGAGATGGAAAACATAGTTGTGCCATTGATATTTTAAAATTTAATTACATATAGTACAATGCTTTTAGTGAAAGAATTCAGTCTTTCATAGAGGGCATTATTTTATTTTTATTTTTGTTTGTTTCAGTGTATCTCTATATTTCACCACTCATAATCAGTTCTCAGCAATTCATTTTTAGGGTCCAAGGCATTTTAGGGTAGATTTGCTAATCCTAACTGTAATTCAGATCTAGGCAATTACCTGAGTAATTCAAATCATATTCTTCATTTGTGTTTTAAAAAAGATGAGGAAGGAAAATTAGGCCAACATTTCTGTGGCAAATGAAGAAAATAAAGCAGTTATCTGCAATCTTAAAAAACAAAACAACAGCAAAATCAACTAACCATATGCCTTATCACAACTATTGAAGAAACTTACACTCTTCAAGACAGATAATTTCTAGATACCTGATCCCTAATGCAATTTTACTTCCAACTTCTGTCAGATTATTAGCCCACATTCAGGTTTTCAATAGTCTAGAAATCTCAGATGTCTTATAGTAAAATAAGTAGAAATACTTTCATATTAGAATATCTTATGTATCAGTCATTTTGGCCAAAATAAAAGGAGGTCCATGTTCAATAATTTCATTAGTTATGGGTGTTCCTTTACAGGCTGAAGGGAAGAGATGATGTAATTATTTTAAATAATTAAAATCTTAGGTTTCTACTGGAATCTGTTTATCATCTAATGGTCTACTCAAGTCCAGCCTCATCATGAATTAAATAGAAAGTGCAGACATTTAAAAGTTACTTAGGGCACTGGCCCTGTGTATGTGAGAGTCTAAGGTACAAGTAGAATCAAATCCAACCAGACAATCTGAAAAGAAAAGAAAACAAAACAAAACAAAACAAAAGGGGAAAATGGGTAACCTGAGTATAAATTCAGGTAATGATAGATTCTGACATTAGGGTGAATGAGAACAGGTAGTGATATACCTTATCTGAGAACACATTGATACCACTTACGCTATCATTCAAGGGTGCCAGCCAGGTATGAGGCTTCTAGTCCCCAGAGGTGATTCCCCAAGAGAATGTGTGCAGATGTGTGCTCAAGCATGTGTGTGTGTACCTGAACTCTTAGAAATTGCTTCTTTTCTTTATTTTTCATGTTCAGATGTCATTCTACTATCAATAACTTATTTGAATTTCTTAACTTAAAAGAGAAAGACTACATTTAATTTTAAAGCTGACCTTATTTCTTAATTTTTGCACTGTCACTCCTCTACTACTTGATATCAGAAAGGTTACATGTATCTATTGCAAAATCACCACCCACGTATGATGCACCCAGATGGCCTGTAATAACCATTTAGAGGAAAGAAAAGCAAGAACCTTTGAGATCACAACCTTGACTGAGCTTGTACAGAAAGCTTGCCCAGAAATTCACCACATTCTATGACCCCCTTCAGTATATTTTGATGGTCTTGAACCATTACCATGCATTCTGTTTTAACAAGAATGTCCTTTACTTACCAAGATGTTCTAAAAATATTATAAAATGAGCATTTTTTGAGTGGAAGCATATGCTTACTCATGCATGGCTGTGCAATTCAAATTGTATACTAATTCACATGGTATTAATTTTTAAATTAAGTTGCAGCGACTTGTGTCTAAGTATGTACACCAACAGAAAGGGAAATGCTAAACAAGGATATAAGATGGATAGGAAGGAGCAGTGGCCTGGGAGACAGAAGAGGTTCTTTTAGACATACTATTATAACCTGACAGCTTTACAGCTTCTCTGCCCATGGGTGGTGTTCTCAGTTTAGTGATGTCTGTGGCTTTTCTCAGCTGTGGTGCTTGTTCCTTTTGGACATTCAACTCTGCATTACCTATAATTATATAAAAACACAGACTTTTGAACATTGTGTAAAAGCTCACAAACTTTTGGAAGATTGGGTTTTTCTGCACCAATCAGATTCTTTGTCTCTATGTTTGGTATATTATTCTTTCCCTCCTGCTGGTTCATGGAGCCAGAGCTGAAGGAAGACCTGGACTCCTTAAGGACAGTCTTGCCAACAAAGGCTATGACTCAGCCACCCAGAGGAGCAGGCTGCCGATAGGTTTTGACATGTTGCTTTTCAGGTTGCTCATCAGGACTTAACTCAAGGTGAGAGATGATCTCTCAGCTGAGAGGGAGGGACATGAACTGGGATGATGCCATACAACTTATAAGTAGTATTTGGCTGCAGTTGCCATGGGGGAAGTATGGTTGCTTTGTGGGTATCGGTGAAAGTTTCGCTGTAACTATAGCCAAGATAAACAAAATGTAGGTAAAATCAATTGTTGAAGGAAATTGTGCTTGCTGGAATCTTTGACTCATTAGTCAAGTAGATTACATTGACAGAAGTGATTTTTTTTTAAATGCATCAAATTGTCCCTGTGGGAATATTGGAAATATGTAAATAGTCACAAATTCATTCATTTATAAAACCAGAAGTTATTTTATATAATTTATTTCTATGAAGACACACACATTTACTTGGGATCGTCATTATTTGATGTTTTGGCATCAGCTTTGAATCAGACTGCCTTTTAAGAACAGTGGTATTTTCTATCAGATACAACACAAGAGATTTATATAGCAGTTACCATAATTTTGACAAAAGACAATCGAAACACCCTAAATATTTTTGACTTTCATGTAAGGTTCTTTAAATTGAGATGAAATTGCTTCAGATTATTTTACATGATATATAGCATTAAACCTTAGCTATATAGCATTGTCAATCTACATCTGTGTATTCTGAATAACTATTGCCACCAAAACTCTAGTTTCCATACACCACCATACAAGTTGATCACCCTAACTCAGTTTACCTGTCCTCCTATACACTTCCCTTCTGGTAACCGCAATTATATTCTTGTGATCTAAGAGTTTGTTTTAGTTGTTCATTTGTTTTGTTTCTCCATCTTCCAGATAAGAGAGAAATCTTATGGTATTATTCTTTCTGTTTCTGAAATGTTCTTACGCATAATGTACTCAAGGTCTCACTATGTTTTTGCAAAATGGCAAGGTTTCTTCTATTTTAAAGCCAAATAGTATTCTATTTGTGTGTTTATATCACATCCTTTTTATTCATTCATCCTCTATGACACTTCATTGCTTCCTTGTCTTGGCTAAATTCAGGTTTCTTTTGGTTTAGATATAATTTCCTCCAAAGCACATCTACCTTTATCAATTTGGTTTACTGTTCTCACTCCTCCCTACCCCCCCAACTCTGTTCTCCTCTTCCTCCCTTCTTCTTTCTCCTTATCCTTAGCCCAACATAAAATACAGTAGTTCCTCCTTACCTGATGGCTCTGTATAGTGGTCAGGATTAGAAATGACATAAAGAAAAGCAATTGTTTCCTCCCCTACACCACTTCTCCAATAACTTTTTGTCACCTCATGCACAAAATTGCCATTTGCTCTTAGAGAAGTAGCAGGTAAATCTTGTAGAAATTACACCTTGAGTAAGGAAGGTGTAAGAGATTTTCTACATGGGCACCGCATGCCATGTATTTTGGGTTATTTTCCATTTAGTGATGATAGTAGGTCAGGTTTGAGAAGTACTTAGTGTGCTATGTCCTATACTTAATTTCTGATGTAAATTACTCAGTTAATTCATATGATAACCCTGTAATGTAGGTACTGTTCTTAGCTTGGACATCCTGGCTGAGAGGGCATAGTAGTGGGGTACTGTGGGTTCATAGCCAGGTGCTTGGAATTTCTACCCTCTGTTGTCCCCACTCTCCTGTCCTTCATTTGGTCAATACTTTCCCTTTGGGACATAGATTTGCTGCTTTTATGTAGCCCCAGCATAGGTATAATAGTTTTAAAAGCCCCTGTATTTTTTGTGCAGCAGTTCTCACTTTGCATGATCCCTGTGTACATGGTTATGTCCACATTTCCGCTTCTTGTAATGTTGTCAACCATGTTGAATTACAGAGTACCTTAGTGACTTAATTTTAATATAATTGCCTCTACAGTTTCAATCTTTATACAGTTACATTCTTTATAAAGTCACATTGTGAGTAGGTACTGTGAGTTAGGACTTCTTCATACAAATTTGCAGGTGACAAAGCTTAGTCCAAAACAATTTCACTTAACCATTGTTCTCATGCACATAGTTAGATTGCCTCTTCATCCATGTTTGCTCTCATGGAGAAGTGAAATAAAGATGAAGGCAAGAACTCTAGGATTGCTCCAAGACACAATGTCTCAATAGTTCAAACTGGATGCCAGATGGGGTGGCAAGAGAGACAAGTTGGCTACAGCTGAATCATAGTTGAATTGGATCATATCAAATGAGAAGAGTATTGGGGTCCAGGTGGCAATCAGCCTCAGGCATGATAGCAGTGTTAACTTAAGTTACAGATAGTAATTATATTGCAATAATAAATGTATCAAATCAGTAGATTGAACTTTATTTTTTTAATTTATTTTTTTTTATAATTTATTTATATATATTTTTCATATCTTTGTATTCCCTGGGGTTCACCCACCACCTCCCCTCCCTGACTGTTCCTACTCGTTACTCCGCCCCTCTCCCCTCCTCCCACTGAGCTGTGCACTTTAGTTTGGTTGTTAGCGTATTTTGGCTGTTCCTCCTTGCCTTTTGTTGTTCTTTTTTCTTTCCTATGTACCATATTTTAGTGAAACCATTTAGTTCCTGTCTTTTTCTCTATAAATTGTTTCTGCTAATATGATTTCTTCTTGGTCCATCCATGTTATCTCAAATTCATCAAATTTGTCATTTTTAATTGATGAGTAATATTCCATTGTGTATATACACCGCATCTTGGATCATTTCCCTGTCTTTGCAATTATAAATAAATAAATAGTGCTGCAAAAAATGTGGAACACATCACAAATTTGCATGTCATCCTTGTGCAGGGGTCATGCTAATCTTCTCTATATCATTCCAGTTTTAGTATAGGTGCTGCGGAAGCAAGCACAGTAGATTAAACTTTAAACTTATACAATGTTATGTGCACATTATATCTCAATAAAACATTTTTTAAAAAAAGATGGTACTAAGGATCTTAAGTTTAGGTGAGACATAGTGGAAGTGGGGGCAGGGTCTCCCTCTGGGTGCATCCTGACTCACTGCTCCTCAGTGTTGTGCTTGCCCTTTGGGTCCTCCTGAGAGACATTGTATAGCACTGCCAGGAACCCAGGGGCATAAAGCCAAGTGCATCCTTGAAGTTGGGCCATCTACCCTGTAGGCCATAGCGAGATGCAGGATCATTACCTGTTCACGATGATAATGCAAAAATCAGTGATGGAGTCTGTGGTTAATCTTAGATATGATAGGGAGAGATTTCCTAGAAAGGAAGGAAAAGGAAGCCTTTGTCAAACTGACAAGGCAGAGGAAGAGAAGACCTAAACTTTTGTTGATCTATGTATCCATTCTCAGACCTACAGTCCACTCTTTTCTGAAACTGCACAAGGACTGGAACACCTCTAGCCCTGCAGTGGGCACAGACACTGGACTCACCTCCTGCTGGTGATTTCTTGCCAGTGAGGCCTGACCATGATTCCCAACATAGTGGAGGCCCTGGAGCTACCCTAGCCCACAATAGACCTTGCAGACAACTACAGAGGACAGTGGGGAAAGGCTATCCAGGAATACTTGCAGGCCAAAGAAGTCTGGGGGGGGGTGTGTGGCTGAAGTACAGGGGGAGTTGGGGAGAGATGCTCATTTCAGGTGTTTGGTATACAGTAATGACCCAAATAGGCAAAATCCTTATCCACAAGTAGCTTACATTCTGGTTAGAAACACATAGTGGAACAAATACATTTATCTATAGAATTCATTACTGAGTGTTTATTGTTACAAAAGTAAAGCTAGATGGAAGGGGGTGTTTAGAAAGTGATGGAGTCATGGTGCTTAGTAAGGTGGAGAGGAAAAACTCTTTGCTAATCAAAGAGAGGGAGCCCTGTGGGTATAATTAGGAAGAGCATTCCAGGCATGTGGAGCAGAAATGCGATCACCTCGAGGTGCCACAAGTATGTTGGTTTTGCTGAGGTGTAAGAGGGTCACTGTAACTTGACAGAGTAAATAAAGGGAAGGATGTTTGGGAAGAAAGCCAGAGATAACCAGTTATCTCTGAGATAATCACTGTCATGGTTAGCACTTTGGATTCTGAAAAAGCCAGAGAGCTAGCAACAGAGGTGCTTATTATGTATGGTCTTGACTTTAACATTATTATTATTATTATTATTATTATTATTATTATTATTATTATTATTATTATCTAACATCATTGTTCATTTTTGTTAAATATTTGATTTCTTCCTATATGTGTAGTTCCCACTCTGCCGAGGCACCCATGATCATCACCTTTGTCCCTTGCCCTCTTCCCTCCCCTGCTATGTGCCTCGGATTTATGGTTTGCCAGCAAGTTTCATCTTTTTCCTGATCTTTGTCCTTTTCCTTATTCCCCCTGTAAGTGAGACCATTTGATATTTTTCTTTTTCTTTCTGACCTATTTGGCTTGGCATAATCTCCTCCAGTTCCATCTGTATTACTGCAAATGACATAACTTTAAATGACAGCAATTAGGATTGAGTCAGAGAAATGACATTCTACTTGCATTTCACGGTATAACTCTGACTGCTGAATGACAGATAAACCATAGGAGATAAGGTGTAAATATGTTCCCTGTGAGGAAGGTTTTCTAATTATCAAAGTAAGAATTCTTTCAGCTGCAGTATGTACCAAGGTGGTAGTAGATGAAGGTGGTCAGAGATAGCTAAATAGTAGGTAGAATTAAAAAGGAGAATGGCAGTGATTGAGTAAATGACTAGAATGAGAAGAAATAAATAATGATTTAGTTTTATCAATAAGCAAGAGAAAAGAGTTCAGTTCTAGAATCCTTTTGAGAGGTGTCTTACAGTATTGTTGAATTTCAGGTAGTATAGAGTGATCGGAGGAGATGGGAACAGTACATCAAAAGCAAGGAGGAATAATTACAAAAGATTTTATGTATTTAACAATAGTCCCAGTATTATTGAATAAGGAAAGTATTATCTTGTAAACAGTTGTGAATTGTGCCAAATTAACTTGCATTCTTTTTCTAGTAAATTATTTTTTATTTAAAGATTTTATGTGTGTATGTATGTGTGTGTATAAATATATATATATATATATATATATATATATATATATATATTTCACATCGTTGTGATCCCTGATGGTTGCCCACTACCTCCCCTCCCTGACCACTCCAGCTGGTCCCCTCCCCCAGTTGTGTACTTTCATTTGGTTGTTCATATATTAGTGAGACCATTTGGTTTCTGTCTTCCTCCTTCTGACTTGTTTCTGCCAATATGATTTCTTCTAGGTACCACTAATTTTTTTACCAAAAAATTGTCACATTTGTCATTTTTAATTGATGTGTAATATTCCATTGTGTATATATATATATATTTTTTTTTTTCTTGTAGCATTGTTTATTTTTGTATGATTATTTGATTTCTCCCCTCAGGTATAGTCCCAGTAGTTCTCCTACCATCACAACCACCTATGACACATTACCATGGTTCTTTGTGCTCTCCCCTCTACAGTTTTCACTCCTCTCCCACCCATCCCCTGCTGTATACCTCCCATCTATAGTCAGCTTGCAAATAAACTTGCATTTTTAAAAATTACCCACTGTACAGGAAATTTTTTCTACATCAAAAGGGACCTTGTAATTTGGAACTCTATCTGAGCAGAATTATTCCCAATAATTACAACTTAATAGTCAGAATATTTGATAGAAGAGGGTCTATATTCACACATATTTCCTGTATCATTATTCTAGAAAACTTCTAGAAAACTAAAATCTTTTAAAGCAGATTTTCATCTGTATTTCCTCTTCTTTTGCTAGAGGTATTTCCAAATATTTCTTGTGACATAAAACTCTAAAAGCTGAGTTTTAGAGTTTTAAAATTTGAAAGCTGATAGTTACCTTTCATTCTCTGCTTACTTTATGTCATATGCAACTTTTCCTAAAAGGTGATGAATTGGTGTCAGGTTTGAATCCCAACTCTGTTGCTTAAAACAATTATGATCTTAGGCAAATCACTTTAACTCTCTGAGACTTGATTTTATCATCTGAAAAACTGAGATAATACCTTATAAAGTTGTTATGAAGATTAAATGAAATAACTATCATCATATGAGCTAGTATGTGACTTCCTGAGCATAATGGCTTGCAGAAAACATTCTGTGTGTGTGTGTATACACATTGTTCACTTTTTTCTCTCCATTCCCATTACAGTGTTCATCAGAAACATATAATGTCACATATCAATTGCCACCTGTAATTTACTGCTTTCCTGGCCTTAACGCTCTTCTGGTGAGATCTAATCTTCAACCAGCAGTACTATCAATTAACTTTCAAGCTCTCATACCTATCCCTCTTTCTTCAAATTACTGTAGCACTGTAGCACATCTCATCTGCCTTACTCATGTTTTCTTTTTATCTTCTGTGATCTTGCTTATTTATATTGTTATTCTCTACTAAATTCTGTGTCCATCAGGTTAGCTTCTTATCCTGCATTTCTTTTGTATGTCCATTGAACACCAGGTCTACCCTCTTTTAATATCACTGGTCATTTCTTTGGTCCTCCTCTGTACATGTGTTACTCTAGTGTATCTAGGGTTACTCTTAAGTTGTAGAAGTAATTTCTGAAAGTTGTTCAATTGGGAACAAAATTTCCCACTAAAGTTAGTATCAAGCAAATTACTATTCTACAACAATTCTGATCCATTGATGGTGCATTACTGGATTCATTTATTCACTCAGCTCATTTGTCTCACTTACTTACCATAACTTCCAGGTCATAGGGAGCTAGCCGTGCACATGATATGACCTTAAAATGTAACAGGAAGCCAGCCAGGCATGGTCCCATCTTTGATGAAACTTACATATAGCACATTTTAGGGGAAGATAAGATTCTTTTGGAAATGATTTTGGTAAACTTATGCCCTAGTGTGTGTTCTACAACTGGGAAAATAGGATTGAATTACTAATTTATATGTACATATAACAACTTATGTACTATATCACTTTTAAGGAGCTGGAATCTGTGATGTTATAAGCAACTAAATTAAAATGACTCCCACCACCATAGTTTTCAGTGTTAGTAATTTAATTTGATGATATGTATCCAGTTAGTTTAGTTTGCTATATTACCATAGACTGGGTGATTTAAATAGAAAACATTTATTTCTTATAGTTTGGGATATTGGAAGTCCAACATCATAATGCTGCAATAGTCAGTTTCTAATGAGGACCCTCTTACAACTTGCAGAAGGTTAGCTCCTCCTTGTATTCTCATATAACTTAAAGAGCCAGAGAGATCTTTGGATCACTTTTATAGGGATATTAACCCCATTATTGAATACTCCACCCTCATCACCTAATGATCCACCTCCTAATATCATCATACTGGAGATTAAGATTTCAGTATATACATCTGGAGGAGGTGGGGACACACATTTGATAGATTCATTGGTTTGACTCAAAAAATCTTTTTGTGTGTGTGATGAATTAATACAAAATAGCCCTGAAAGACCATCTTTAATGAAAGGGATTGTCTAACACATTACCTCAGAAGTGACCTCTTCCAGTTATTTTGAATAAGTTAAAGGAAATCACAAAAGCCTTTTTTTGAGAGACAATTACTAACACAGTATCTATACAGATCACTTCATCAAACAGCTAGAACCACTGATGGACACTCTGAGATCCTTATCATTAGTGCGTCAATTGTTTTCATTGTGCTTCAAATATGGAAAAGATGCTCTTTGTGAAGTCTGGGCTCTTTGAGAGCAGGTCAACATTTGGAGATATAGTAGAGTATATTTGACATTGAATAGTCTACCTTTAGAAGGAAGCACAACTATAGAAATAAAAGATATTCCTTCCACATATCGTCTTCTCCCCTTATACTTCATGGTGAAGGTTTTAATAGATATTTCTTGGGGCCCTATATTAAAATAAAAATATGTACAAGAGAGAAAGTTTATCCCCTAGTATCTTGATTAACCAGAGCAAACATATGAAATCAAGACTCTGGGATGACATTTGGAGGATACATCAAACATTCTCCAAAGAAAATGGCAAATATCAAGTAGATTTGAGATTTGCCACTTGAGGAAAATGGACTGGGGGAGAAAAGAGATTTGGGAGGATACCAGTAGTATATGATGATATCTTTTTTAAGTTAAGTTATGAGAGGAAAATATTTTGATGCTGTTAATAAAAATATATCTACAATCCCCATTCCTGCCAATCAAATCAGAAGTTGACAATGATCAACCATCTGTGGACAAAAAAGAGGTTCCCTTATTGGGTTACAGGCAGCAGAGTTCTCAGAAAGCAAATCAGATTTTCCTCAGGTGATTGATTTGCTGTTTGGCTCCATTAGATACCTTCTGAATGATATATGTCACATTTTTGATTTTTGGCTTTTTATATCTATGTGGCATGTGACTGGAGACATGTGAGTTTTAATATAAGGAGAAGAGTAGCTAAATAAAAAATAATAATGATAAAATATTTTAAAAGTTTTAGCATTATGCATATACATTTTAGTATAAATAGATAAAGAAAGTTTTACTAATACAACTCATATAGGCAACACAATTTGTATAGACATGTGGGTCAGACTCTCATACTCTGTACCCCAATAGGACACTAATCTTGTCTTTCTGTCCTATTACAGCCATACAGAATGCCATGACAATGAGTACTTTAATATATATTGAAAACATATAGAAACCCTAGGAAGGAACCAGTAATTAGATATATGTAAGAGAAAGCACAGTAAATTGTCTCTGAGCATCCTTGTTGCTGCGTAAGAGTTCATTTGTGAGCCATTCACTTGGCTCATCATTCATTTAAGTATCATTTTTATATCAACCATATAAGAAAGTGGTGTGTTTTCCATCTTACCTCCTGAGTCATACTATTTCCCCAGTACTATGCCAGTCAGGTTTTTCTGGTTGTTATTCATGTACTTCATTTTACTGAAGCTTGTCTCCCCTTCATTATAGTGGATATATTTCAGAGGTCATGTCTAAATGACCTGCATTTAGAAGCATGGGAAAATTCTCCAAGCATTTAATGTAGACAATTACATGTGTATATTGGGAGACTAAAAGTCACATGAGAGAAACCAGACATTTTTCTTTTCTGCCTTGTCTTGATAAGGAATCATCCCTTTTCCTTTTGGGAAAAATTTGATTTCAGAAATTATTTTTAACATTGTTAGAAATCTGCCATGAACCATAGACTACTTCCTTAGATGTGAGAGAAAATTGAACAAAATACAAAGATAAACAATACTATAGGAACTTGATACATCAGCTCTGTTTTCTCCAACCAAAAATAGATTTATAAAGTACAAATATCTTCTTTGACTTTGTCTGAACATATGATTTCCATCCATACTAATAAAATCAATTTTGTTTAAGGAGATCTGGTAAGTCCATAATTTGGAGTCTTTGGAATAGTATATGATGAACCAAAGCAAAATTCACTATCTGCCAAAGAATTAGTTTAGATTACTAAACCCAGTCCTGGGAACTTAGTTTCCAGTGGAGGTAATGACACAGAACACACAAGCCAGGGACACCCTGTCATGAAAATAGCTTGCTCGTGCCAGTGGTTAATTATCACATACTTTTCCTTTATTCTTGCCTAAGTTACTAAAAGGGCATTTGAATGCCCTTTAGTTGCTTGTAGTATCCTTCATGAGTAATCTCTCCACACTTTGTGACCACATATCACCTCTGGTTTTGTTCGTTTTTTTTTCATTTTTTTGAGCATACAAATAGACTTAACTACCTAGTTTCTTCCATAATCCTTCTCATCACCTCAACATTTAAATAGGAAATAACCTCTGTTTCATATTTATTATTTTGATCCTAACATAAAAATACACTCTCTGAGTAAGAATACTGGAAATGATGGTAAGTCAAGCCTATTCTAATTTTTCCTTTAGAAATCTGAAACCCACAAAGTGAACCAAGTAGCCCACCACTTGCTGGGGAAAAGTGAACACAGCACATCATATATTCCAGACTATCAGAGGCTGTCTTGGGTAACAATTTAATGATGCGCATGAACATGAAATATTATGTTAGCACAATATGAATTTCTCTTTGTTTTAATTTTCTTCTCAAGGTTTGTTAGTAGTATATATTTTCCTTTCTAGCTTCTCATCTTGTATAACTGGTCATTTCTAAATATATAGTTAAGTTCATTCACAAAAGATTTTCTTAAAATCTTCTTCACCTTAAACACAGTACTTATTGCTGCCATCATGCAACCTTAAGTTTCATAACCTTTCAGCTCAGGACCATTTAGCTGTCCATGTCTCCAGTCTCATATTTTTCTATTTTCAGTTTTTCATCATGTGCTTGGTCATAATGGAGTTCTTTCAGCTCTTCCATTGCTTCGGATCCACTGTCAAGTCTAAACCTCTTTTGCTTTCACTATTTCCATGTCTGTACTGTTTTTTCTCCCTCTAAGCTCCTGGGAGTCCATAAGATCTTGAAACTTTTCTACCACTTTTCAAATCATTCTCTGAGCTCATATTTGATTTCTTTTCTCCCTTTGAGGTGCTCTCACAAAAGCTAGAATAGATTGCCATTTTAGCATATCTCACTTTATGTTGTTACTTCTGTTTTTGTTTCCTACCCATTGCCCCAACTGATAAACCCCCTTCATTAGAAATATGTGCAAGCACAGTTTCCTCATTTGATTTTATCGTTACTATAAATGTTTGTTCTTAACTTTAAAAATGCAACTATTGCTCTTAGGTTAACATAAAAATTGTTTAGTATTTCTGGTAGGCTCTGTGTGAACTGTATTCTTCCATATTGCTCTTTCAACCCATCCCCTTTGCTCCTGACACATTGTTCTTCTTGTAGTATTTCCAAGAGTTCCCCTTGAATTCCACCTGAGAGAAATTTCTCTCCACCTCCATCACAGATATTGCTCCCCCTGCTAAGAATACTGTCTCCTTCCCACTTCCCCATTATACCTAAAATTTTTTTGACTTATCCTTCCAAGTTTCCAGACCTAGATACATGAAGCTCAGGCTCAGTAATAGCTTCCTAACACACAATATAGTAAATATTTCATTTATAACACATTTTATAGAGGTAATTCAGTTTTTATTTAAGAAACTTTTTAATAATATCTACTTCCCAACCAGACTATAAGCTCCAAGGAGCAGTGATGATGGGTATCTTTCTTAAAAAAAAAAAAGTTTCAAGTCTATGTGAATCAATTGTAGCATATGTGGAAACAATGAATAATTGAGGTAGGAAAATATGCAGGGGTTAAGAAATAATGCAAAACAATGATATAGATCTGGATCATAAAACATATTCATTTCCATGACAATGAATTGACATTTTATCCTAGAGACCATGAAGAATCATCAAATGTTTTAATCAGAAATCATCTAATCTGTGTTTTAAAGAATTAAATCTGGCAGCAGATTGTATGGTAATATGGTAGAGATGGGAAACAAAAGATTGTACCATTAGATAATAAAACATTGCTATACATTTCTGTTGCCATAGTATAACCCCTTGGTAGTATGACTTTGTCGCTCTTCATTTCTCAAGTCTTTTGAATGTGAGTTTGACCTGTGACTGGACTTACTGGCAACTGTGTTTGTGCTTTGGAATTGTGTTTGTGCTTTGGAATTATCTGAATCTGGGTTGGGAAACTGAGGCCACCCTGTCAAGTAGCCTTCATGAAAAATTGAATTTCAGCTGTGCTTTAAAATTCCTCCAGGCTGATGATATACAACTCTCTTTTCCCTGTTCTTCTCACTTCAACAATCTCTCAGTGGTGAATACCGGAATCTTGGTGTGGAAAGAAACTAATATAGTTTGATTATATTTCTCAGGATATTCCAGGATACTCACTGACGACAATTGAAAATAACTCTATGAACTTTAATGAATCAGTGAATGAGAGTTAACTCAGACTGAAGAGTTAGTTGGTGCCACAGTGGACATGACATTCAAACCCTTGCCTGTCTTCTGGCGATGTAAAGCTTGTTAACTTACTCTTCTGCAGACATGATTAGGGAATATTCTTTATAGAGTGTCACAAATGGGTGGGATTTAATTTTCTTTCACATCACTAAATTTATTTAAGTTTTATTGTTTTATTGAAATATCATGGGTTTTTATATCATTGTCAGTACTTTGGGAGTATAGGATCTCCCGTTTCAGCTATATTCACCTTAGCACCCCCATAATCCACCACCATAGTTTATTGTGCCCTTGAAATTTAATTCATATGCCACTTCCAGTACTTCAAAAACACACTAAGGAAAAGAAATGAGCATTAAGAGAAGCCCTAAAAAAGTTACACAAAATCATTACACTAGAGAACTTTTTAAGCATCGGCATTTATTTTTATTGACATTAGCCAATGATAATTCTCACCTTCTTTAAAAACTATTTGCTTCCATATCCTGATTCCTTGTGTACAGAGACAAATAATAATGTATTAATACTAATATACTAACCAGCTGTAGATGAACATTTTTCTCAGAAACAGATGCAAAAGTAATAGAAACTTTATACATTTCTTAATCAGATTTGTCAGATTGCTTCTCACAAATGTCTGCAAATATAATTTTGCATATATGCCTTTTACTTCAGAGATAAAAGTATATGAAATATGTACTCAAATAACCATGTATGTCCACAGTGATATCATAAACTTCTACCTACTGAGTAACTAACAGGATTCCACTGATGCAAGTAAATGTTTATGAGTACCCAGACCAGATAAAGAGCCATCACCTATCACGTAGTCTCAGAATATGACAAGATAATGGACAAGATAATGTGTATTAGTTTCTACCAACCAAGTGTGCAAAGATGGACACTGAACAACAACTCTTAGACAGGGATTATTTTTATGCAACTACTCATTTCCATTTGCTCTTCCTCCACCCCAAATCCCACCTTGGGAGCCAAAAAAAAAAAAGCAACAATAAGCATGTTGAGAAAAACATAAGCAGGGTCAATCAGCAGACCAGTGGTTTATCTGCTCTGTCTGATTTGACACTCTGGAAGAAAACAACTTGGACTGTAAGGATGTGTAATTAGAAGTGCGGGGTGTGATTCAGCGATGATGAGCTATGAGTATGGATTGTAAAAATGTAGGAAAGTTACATATTAGAACTTTTTCTTCTTTGTTTCTTTACTTTCATAATTTGCTCCCAACTCCTTGAGAAAACTGAGTTGATTTTTGGCATATGAGCAGTTTGGGGAATTTTTTACTTGTTCAGGTCATGATAATACAGTTATATTAGAGTGGGTAGAATTATGGAAATTTAGAATGTTTCAAACCTGGCTGTGAATTATGTCTTTGCCATGTAGGAGATGGTAAGTCACTTTAACCTCAATGAACTGAACTTTCCTTGTCTACTAAAATGAAATAATAATTAAATATATATTATTCAAATAGTATATATAAAGTTCCTGGCAGGAAATATATACTCAATTGATAGAAACTATGATTTTTATTGTTTATTCTTATACATGTAATAATTCTGAATCACTTCATCTTGAAGTTGAAAGCCAAATTATATAGAAATGATTACATACTCATATTACATTTTCTGGTATAACCAATTTTATGCACCTTTAGATTGTGGAATAAATTCTTTTATTTTTCATTAAAGATTTAATTTGTACTTAATTCTTAATTTACCACATTATTCATTGACTTTGTAATTTTATCTTTCAGTATTTCAAAGTTAATGCTTGGCAAATATATGGAGTTTTGTATCAATGTAAATACTAATTATATAGTACATTTCTTTTAGCATCCTGCTGAAATTTTTAAAGCATTGCTTCCCCAATCATGAAGAAAAAGTTCTGAAAAGTGTTATTGATGCCATCATGTTCATTTATTCAAAAATGAAAAATGTCTTTGTCACTGTTAAGTAAATTAAGTATTTTTCAGTAAGTTAGCCTAAATGTTTTGTTTTGATGCTTTTATCCAGGCAGAAGCAGTAGATTATTTTGGCAACTTGATTTAGATCTTAAATTCCAGGTGCTATTTGTTCACTTTACCAAAATTTACTGCATACCTAACCTTTGCATGGGGAAAATCTAAGATTAAAAATGATAGCTAAAACCACCACTAGGTCTGGTTTCTGGATTCTGATGTCTAGTTAAGAGAACAGAGAGTGCGAAGTCCCACAGTGGAGTTAAGTATAAATTTCTTGAACACTGATAGTGGAAATTTTTAATTGGAAGTTGTAAGGATAAGTTCTGAGAGAATATATAAATGGGTAACATTTTATTAACATTTAAAGAATAATAGTTTTTTTATTTTTATTTATTTTTAGGTAGAAGCATTTCAGATGGCAAAAATAGCTAGAACAAAGAGAAAACCTAGTGATTCATAGCTACTTATAACTCAGTGTAGTGTTTATCCAGCACAGAGTATGTTGGATGCATATGGCAAAGTAGTATGTATTGAGGTTTTTTGGGAAAAGATTATCTTCTAAGTCATAGTATTTGTATATTTTTTCATTATGTGTTATGGAAAGATTCATTGTGCATGTAGCTGGAATTTTTGTGATGTCGTAAAGCCTTTTAAAACTTTTTTTAGGTTAAGGATTTCTTTGCTTTTCTTCTGAATTAGCAATCTTTATTCCTGTTCACTACTACACTTCAAATAAGATATACATAAATTTCACTAACCATATTTCAAGAATGCAATATAAATTGTTCAAAAATAATATTTAACATTTGATTCATACAGAAGTATGAATGAGCAAAAAATGAGAAGTATGAAAGATTATAAAATCAATGCATCTAAAAATATGATTAATAATATTAGATTATGGATCAAAGACATTGTTAAGATTCTATCTGGAAAACTTTATTTTTCTTTAACTCATGAAGCACTAATCTAACCGGGCAGTGCAGGGAATATTACCTGGAATATCATGGATATGAAAACCATAAGTGAGATTTGCTGAAAGTTTTTTTGAGTATATTCATTGATTAAGAAGTCTTCATACCTCAGAACATATATACCCAGTAATTAATATACCCAGTAAATTCATATATGCTCAATGATTTTTATTAGACTTTTACTGGGTTAAATTATTCATACATGTGCTATAGCTAATATTCTGATTTAACAAAGGTTTTTGCTAAACTGTCTTTATCCTGTCTTCTCTTGATGACCGACATCATATACCTTAGAAACAGTTAACTGGAATCTGTTTTAACCAGATTATTGAGTTTTATCATTTAAAACTGAGTTGCATGGATTCAGCTTACCTTCTTATTCTAATTTTGTTCTTTCTATTCATATTAGATATAAACAGAAGTGATTGTGTGTTTATGTGTATGCATGTGTGTGTTATAGTCTGTCATTCTCAAAATGATTGGAGGTTATAGAATTATATATGTAATGCAGAAAGTCTACTGTAGTCTATTAAACTAAAGAAGTCACCTTAGATAGATGTGGTTCTAATGGAAAAAACAAAATCTAAGCTTTATGATAATTTAAGATTATAAAATCAACAGCCAAGAGCAAACTTGAAAACTAACTCTTGAAAGCTGGCTATAGAACTGCAGCATGCGGGGGAGAGGAGGTAAAAACTGAGAACAAAGAGGTGTGGTGAACTCTGTGTGATTTGCTGGTGGGTGCATTATGGCAATGAAATCTGAAGTGGAAACTATACTTCCAAAATACCAGTAATAATGTAATCCAATGTTGCCTCAATAAAAAAAAAAACAAAGACCCAAAGATGACTAATCATAGCCAACAGGGCTTTAAGCTCTAGACAGTTCATAATTTCCTTCTTTTGCTGTTGCCTTTTCTGCTTAAAACTTTTTTCTCCCATGGAACACTTCTGAACATTTTCTATTGGGGGCTGCCTAATTCAAATGAATCAATGCCCCAATAAAATCTTAAAAAATTTTAATATGCTTCATTGTTTTTTTTTAATTTATATTATTTATTTTATTTTACATCGTTATCTACCCTGGAGTTCTCCCACCACCTTATCACCCTTGAACAATTGTCCCAGTGTTCTGTACCCTTCCCTTCCTTTATATTCCCTCCTCTTCCTCTCATGCTCCATGCTTCAATTTTGCTGAATATTGGTTTTTAATTTTCCTTGTCTGTTAGACTAAACAGGGATAGACTAAACAGGGATAGAGTAAGCAGGGATAAAGTTTCCCTTTATCCCTCATATAAATGAGACCATCCAGTATTTCTATTTTTTCTTTCTGGCTTATTTCTGCAAGCATGACTCCTTCCAGTTTCATCCATATTGCTGTGAATGACATAAGTTTGTCCCTTTTGATTGATGAATACTATCCCATTGTGTACATACACCAGTTTTCTGTGCCATTCGTCTGTCTTGGGGCATTTGGGTTGCTTCCATATACTGGTTATTATAAATAACACTGCAGTAAACATCTGAGTACAGGTATGTTTTTGGATTAGAGATTTTGTAACCTTTGGGTAGATTCTCAGGAGTGGGGTTGCTGGATTAAATGGGAGTTCCATTTTCAGTAGTTTAAGAGCTCTCCATACAACTTTTTTTTTTTTTTTTTTTGCATCTAAGAAGGCTGCTGATTTTTGTGTGTTGATTTTGTAGCCAGCTATCTTACTGAACTGGTTTATTATTTCAAGTATTTTTTCTGTGGATTTTTTTGGTTCTGTACATAATGTATCATATCATCTGCATATGATGATAATTTCACTTCTTTCCCTATTTGTATTCCTTTCATACCTTTCTCTTGTCTTATTGCTGTAGATAGGACCTCCAGTACTATGTTGAAAAGTAGCGGTGAGAGAAGACATCCTTGCCTGGCTCCAGATCTTAATTGAAATGATTTTAGTTTTTTCCCATTGACAATGATGTTTGCTGTGGGTTTGTCATAAATGGCTTTTATTATGTTGAGGTATTTTCCTTTTATTCTGACTTTTTCAAGGACTTTCATCATAAATGGATGGTGGACTTTGTTGAATGCTTTTTCCCATCTATTGATATGATCATATGATTTTTAGTTTTCTCCTTGTTGATGTAATGGATATATTGATTGATTTTTCAGATGTTGAACCATCCCTGTGCTCCTGGGATGAATCCCACTTGGTCCTGGTGAATAATCCTTTTTAAACATTGCTGAATTTGATTTGTCAGGATTTTATTTAGAATTTTTACATCTGTGTTTTTTAGGGACTTAGAACTAGTTCTCTGAGGAGCTAGAAAAGGAACAACAAAAAAAAAATTCAAAATCCAACAGAAGACAGGACATAATAAAAATAAAATCAGAGATAAAGGAAATAGAAACCAGAAAGACCATCGAGAATATAAACAAAACCAAAAGCTTCTTCAAAAAAATAAATAAAATTGATAAACCCCTAGCAAGGTTCACAAAGAAAAGAAGGCAGAAAAGCCAAATAAACAGGATCATAAATGAAAAGGAGAAATATCAACCAATACAGCAGAAATCGAAAAGATAATTCGACTACTATGAGTACTTATATGCAAACAACTACAGTAATCTGGATGAGATGGACAAATTCTTAGAATGATACTGTCACCCAAAACTGAACAAAGAAAAAATAGAGAACCTAAACAGGCCAATTACAAGCAGTGAAATTGAAGCAGTCATCAAAACTCTCCCTAGAAACAAGAGCCTAGGACCAGATGGTTTCACAAATGAATTCTACCAAACATTCACAAACGAAATAACACCTGCATGACTAAAACACAGAGAAAGCCTCTTGGGGTATAGGTCAGGGATGCCACAAGCTGTCTCTCACCTGTAGCAGTTGGGCAGACTTTTCAGAGTTTTAGGCCACGAGGTTCTGAGCGGGCACTGGGGGCCGAAGTAAATCACTGGGAGAGCCTTTGGGGTGAACAGCAGGGACACTTCAGTTTTTTGTTAACAGTTAAGTTTGTTTAAAAATCTGAAATTATCAGAAAAATTGAAAAAATTAAGACTATTGTGTTTCCTCCACCAGCTGTTAGGAAGAAGGCTGGTTTTATCACTCCAGTCCCTGGAGGTGTTGGACCCATGACAGTGGCCATGCTCCTGAAGAACACCCTTCTGGCTGCTAAGAAGATCATTTACTAGATCGCAAGGAGAAAATAGCACAGCTGAAGTCATGCTATTTATTTATTTGACAAAGGGCAAAAACCTTTATATTTTACTACAAAGCTATTTATTTCTTTTACATTGTATTTATTTTTTCATGGATGGAATCATTGTGGATCAGATGATTCATACAACTCTGCATTTCTTGCTAACACTTTTTTTTGAGTTTTATGAAAAACAAAACAATTTAAATGAAAACTTTGTTAACAATTGTTTCTGAATTATTTTGTTCATAAGTTTTAAGCAAAAGGGCTCATAATAAATGAATATATTTTTGACAATTATCACACACTATGTTAGAACAAATTTTTGTCAGTCAAATGGGCGCCCACATAAGTATAATTTTGGTTTTGTCCTAAGCATGTTTGTATATTTTATGTGTTTCATTTTATGTTGAAAAGAAATTATTTTCCAAAATAGAAAATTTAAAAATAAAGTCTTAATCTCTCATATAAAACTTATGAGACATGATAAATGATACCCAATACAAGAAAAGGAAAATATACAAGGAAGCGCTACCTGAAAGATACTGATTATTTCAAATTGTGAATGACTTATTTGCCATAATAAAAATGTCATAAAAATTTGTTAGGTTTACATGTAATTTCTTTATTCAACCAGGAAAATTTTTGGACAATACCTATTGAAGAATAACGGAAAACCTCCCCAAAATACACACAAAAAAAGCAAAGGTGGTATTTTTCCACAAATAATCAAAAATACCAGATGAGTGAGGCCATTATAAAAGAACTTTTATATTTACGCAAATTCAGAAATCAAATGGGAAGACTTGACTCACTGTGCCAACACTAAACCTTGGATATGACAAAAAGTTACAGCTTTATTACTTTATCACTCACAATTCTTCTCTTTTCTGTTGGTATTTGATTCTCAAAGTAGCTGCCATGTTTCTAACACAGTTTAAAAAAGGAAACACAGATACATGTGGATGTTAAATGAAGACAATTTTGAAACAACTCTAGCCATATAATTACATTGTTTTCATATCCAAATCCCAGAATTGTGTGCTAACAATGATTCTTACCCTGTGGCATGTCGTTATTAGTGTGTAATTTTGATCATTTGTGTGGAATACAGTAGATGTTTATAATTAATGTTTCAACTGTATAATAAAAGCAATTTGAAGAATGACTGTTTTTCTTTTCCTTTGTTCATCTATATCTGTTATCCATTGCTTTACAGCATGTTGAAGAAATAATTGAGAAAAACATTGAGTAAATTTCTCCACATGAAGCAAAAGGTTTTGCAGCCCATGCTACAATCAGTTCATACCTATCTTTGTCTTATGACCTGAGAGAAGTTTTAATCCAAGCTTCCTAAGTGAAAATTTCAGAAAGAGCATCTTTAATTTTCAGAGGTCCCACATTCCCCAAACCAATAGAATGACCAAAAATACATGTAAATGGAAAAGGTAAAAACTGTAACTTTAAATCCAATTTTTGGTTATAGGCAATTTCTATTTGATAGAGGAAGAAATCAACTCTGGGGATAATTAAAAAGTCCTGGCCATGACAAATGGAAAGTAAAGGTGAATTTGGAATTCAAAACAATGTCTGTTGGGCTGATATGGGCCAGGTCTCCCTGTCCTCAGCAACCACCCCTATCATTCTCTCATCACTGTATTTCTAAATTCTACTTGTTATTTTTCACTTTAAATGAAACCTGTCCAGAAAGAATGCTATGAGTTTGATCAAATCTCATCCTGAACTCTCACAGCTACTGATACTCACATTCACAGCAGTGTAATTATCTGCCCTGTAGTGTAATTATCTGTGGACTTTCTTTGGCTCCCTTCAGTTCCTATAAGTCAGAGTTCAAAGACGATTCATCGTGCAAATACTGCACTCATCCCAGTGCCATAGATGTTGTGGGTATGCAGTATGAATGAATGAATGCACCTGAATTCACAGGAATTATGGAAGTTTATTGAGAGAGAAGCTATGTACTTTATTAACGCTACTGTCCACCTACAAAATTTGATTAAGTTGGTAAAAGAGCAAGAAAGAAAAAAGGAAAATAAAGGGTTTAAGAAGAAAGGGGAAGGGTATATTTCAGAAAGCTTAGCCAAGAGTAGAGGAATGAGTGCATTAAATTGATGGGATGAAGAAAAGGATGACAGGGAGGTTCAGCTCTTAAGATTCTCCATTCTTCTGTAATCTGCTCTAAAATGCATTAAGAATAAATAGAGATATCAGTGAAGTCACCTATTATTGTAAGTTCTCTTATTCTTTGGGACTGAGGAAAAGACTTTTTTAATGAAAGAATTTAAAAAGATGGCAAGAGACTTTTCCATAGAGTATGAGATCCATTGGTATGAGTTTCAGAGGAAAAGAAGCATATGGGATCTCTGGGATCTTAGAGTCATTTTCTCATTCAACCTTTAAAATAGCAGATAAATTTCTATATTATATGGCCCAATTCACCAGAATGGAGAAATATCTAGAGACAGCCATCCTTTTCTTGTCTAATTGCATGTGAAAGTCATAGTTCATCTAAGATTTAGATTCACTTGACAAAGGTAATTTATTTAAGGCTTGGAGATAAGAGAATTCCTCTGAGGTCAGTACACTGTGAAGATTTTTGCACAAAGGGAGAGTGCTGGAGATGAAGGAAGAAACGAAGAGGCCAGAGACTAGTAGAGAAACAGGTTATTTACTGGAGAAAGAACACTGGGCAGGCATCTCACACAGCCAAGAGCAAGAGCTGGAAGAACCACAATTGACTGCGTGGTTATGTCCTTTTTGTCTGGTCCTGGAGTGGGAGTTTGATCAGGATGGATGGGGGAGTTTTGTCAGATAATTGATGTTTCTTCCTGATAGGTAATCAGTTTCCCTCTGGCCAAACTTAGACAGGGGGAGGTGATTTTCTTTGATGTTGCCTGAGACAGAGACTCATGGAATGGGGGCTTAAAGTAAATGGTACCAAAAGGAAAGAATTTGAGAGCCAGACACCCTTTCATTTCAGTCTTTAAAGGGGCATAAAAATAAAAAAGGTGGGGTGGAGAAAGGGGATGATGTTGTGGAAATCTGACTCCTTCCTGCTGAAAAGGGGCTTCCTTCCTAGAAGATGTTCCCACAGATGATGTAGATAAGAAGGTTGAGTCCTAGTGGTGTAGGCATTTCCAGTTCCATCAGGTCTGATTCTGGTCTTTTTACCTGAAGATGCTTGATAACACTGTGCCAGCTGTCCCGTTGAAACAGGATGACCCAAAGAAGACTTTTTAACTATGACTTTAACACATACAGGCCTGCTTTTAGAAGCAGGCTACAAACAGCTCATTTACCTTTACCTTCAGGCTGCCACACCTAGGCCTGCTTCTCTTTTTGGGAAGCAGGCTACACACTGTTTATTAGCATTGCCTTTACTTTAACTTATATTTTAATTTTGAGCACCTCTGCCTGCTTCTCTCTAAGAAGCAGGCTGCAAACTGTTTATTTGCATTTACACTGATCACCTTTACCATTGATATGCCAAAGCCAGTCAGCTGCTCTCTGCTTTCAGCTCTAAAAACTGCAGAAGAAAAAAACTTAGAAAACACAGTTTAAACTCTACACTTGTGGTTTGTTTTTTTTTTACCATCCTCAGCCTTTTTAGCCAAAATATCAAACTAATGCAAGACTACTAGTGCAGACTAGTTTATTTTTTTACAAAGTGATTTTTTAATTATTTTAATAACTACACAAGAAACATGTAAGGAAAACTCTGATTTCTTTAACATTGTCTAAAACCTTTCTCAGTATTTTCCAAAGTCCTTTTCCAGATTGCCCAGAAATCCTTAGTCTCTCAGTCCTGATCATCTCACTAAAATCAGCCAGTCAGAGTTCCTCTCCACGTGTTTGAAGATATCTTTTGGGGGGGCTCTTTGGCGTGCTCCTCCTTGTTTTTTACGCTGCCTTCTCCTTGTCGTCTTCAGGTAGCAGGAGCTTTATGGTACCGGACCCAGCCAAGTTCACTTTCTTTTTAGGCCTGTCTTTTGCACGGCCTCTCGCAAACACAAGTTAAACTCAGCAAAACAAACTCCAAAATGGAGTTTAAATTTGCAAACTCCTTAACTACATTTAGCACACATACTGCCAGCCTGGGCCAGCCAAAGGCTACAGGACCCCAGGTCTGGCCATGTCCACATGGCTCACATCTTTACAAGATAGCCGATTCCCATCTTTCCTCCATTAAACCTCTCTCTCTTTCCCATCTCCATATTGCCACTAAATCAGAATCCTTCTCTTTGTTTCTGCACCCTTTATATATCCTGATTTCCTGCCTTCCAAGAAAACCTGTTTTACCTTGACCATTTCACTTCTTTCTCCCCCTGCCTCTCCCTAAAGGAAAATTTCAACTAAGGTCATTTTTATATTTTAGCATCTATCCTTAAAATCTGCAATCTTAAGCAGGAGACAATGGGTGGGGGGTAGCATACCCTATCACCATGCCACAGGGCAGAAGGGCTTGGAAGATGTGAGAGGAAGAAAAGACATATTGGTGGGAGAGATCCAGTGTGGTGGGATTAAGCATTCCTACTTGGTTGAAAGTGGGCGTGAGGTCTAAGAGAAAGGTTTGTGTGAACTGAATTTAAGAAGAGGGAAGGGTGGAAGGAGCCAGTGGCTGAGAACGAGAGACCTAAGGCTTAAGATCCTACTGAATGAACAAGAGGAAGAGAAGGATCTCCAGGGAGACCCACTCAGGGAACTGAAATGAGGGCTTTTAAAGGAGGAATGAGAGGACAATCACTTTGGAGGAAAAGAAAAGATGGTAAAGGGGAGATCAGGAAAGGAATACAGAGAGAAAAGAATTGGATTATGAAGCTCTGTGAGGAGAAAAGAGATGAGAGCTGGATGGGAGAGTGAAGGGAAGGACATTTTGCGCAAAGTTTGGAGACATAGGAAGGGAAGGAAAGAGGAGGCTGGAAGGATGTGGAAGGGAAATTTAGGGAATTGAGTTATCCATTTAGGGACTTGCCTGGGCAAGGAAAATGATTGTGAGATTATCCAATTTACTAAGGATTTTTGACCCAGTAAAGGACTGGGCAGTGGGGAAGGACAAGGAAAGATGAACTAGAGCTTTATCTCCAAAGGTACAGATGAGAGGAGGGATGGCTGAGGCTGCAATTTTTTTGGTGGGTGGTGGCTTGAGACAGTGTACCTTGAATAGTGAGTGAAGGGGAGAGATTGGCCCTGGAGGAGACTGATTGGCTGCCCACCACCCTGTAACACTGGTCTTACTGGAATTGCATACAACTGCTTGGGCCCCATCAGCTGTGGTAGGAGAGTGGAGGGGGCTTGTGCAGGGGTGGCCTACACTGAGGACAATTGAGTTTCCAGTGTTCCCATTGCCCACAAGACGAGCAAGATGGTCTTATGTTTGGGCTGGCTGTTGCCCAGTGGCCCAGTTCGCCACACTGAAAATGCGCCAAGGGAGGAACAGAGACAACAGACAACAGGGAGGAACTGGTGGAGACCTTGCTCATCCTTGATCTTAAAACAAAGGCCAGGAATTGACATTTAACCTGTGAACACATCTCTCTTTCCTTTTTACTTTTCTCATCTAAGTTGTTAACCCCCCTGAAGCTACGTCTAGGAGGTTCTTCTGGAGAGTTTGGGGACCCTGCTCTAATTTTTTGGAGTTTGTGGTGAATTTCTGGAGCTTCCATGAACTGGATGTGGAATAAAGGGTTCTTTCTGGTAAAGTTGGATTTGGGCCTTCAATTTTCAGTGCTTCCTGGAAGGGAAACATAGGTTTGAGGTTGAGTGGAGATTGTTTGAGGTGGAGTTGGGAGGTCTGGGGAGCGAGACGTTGTGATGGGATAAGAGCAGTGGTGGAGTTAGGCTGCAGCCAGAGGTGGATAATGGGGGTGGCTCGCTAGTAGGATCAGAATTTGTGAAAGTTGGGGTGGATGGAAGCAGAGTTTTAAGGGGGTGACAGCTAGAAGGATTTGGTGGGGAGACCATTTGCAAAGAGGAGAGGGGTGAGAGTGAAGGGGAAAAAAGGCGAGGAGGTACGAGACCTTAGACTATTTGCCATCTCTGTGCAAGGAGCTTTCTAACAGGCAGATAAGGTGTTTAGGTTTTAAGTTGGATGGAAGTTTCAATTCTGAAAATTTGCTTAGTAGGCACTCAGGGAGGAAACTGGGTAGGTTAGGTGAAGATGTTGACCCCTTTGGGAGTGTGTGTATGGGAGAGGAAGTATGGCCTGAGGAAATGCTAAGGTCCATCAGGCCCAGTACAAAGGCTTAGCAGCCGGTTGGAGTGGAGTGCAGGCTTGAGAGCCTGGTGGGGTGGAGGCCTAATGCCAAGTGGTGGTACAGGAAAGAAGGGGAAGGAGTGAGGGGGTTCCTACCTGTCGGCATCTTGTGTGGTGGATGCTTGGTAACAGGGAAAATCAGTCCTTCATATGCTGGTTGGAGAAGGAAGGAAGACAGAGAGGGCTAGAGACAGTAGGGCTTACCAGGGAAATGCCAATGATGGCTTCGGTGGCAATGAGGGCAGTGAAGGTTAATGTTTCAGAAATGAAGGGCTACCTCAGGCAGCTTATCAACTATGGGACAGTTTAGTGACCTCAGGGCTTTCCCTGAGGAAGAGAAAGAAGATTCAGAACCAGGGAACAAAGAACTGAACTGTGTCAACACAGGACTGAACTGTGTCAGTTGTTTTACCTTGACTGGGTTTCAGCACCAAATGCTAGGTTTTTGCACAAAGGGGGAGTGTTAGAGATGAAGGAAGAAATGAAGAGACCAGAGAGAGGCTTATTTGGAAAGGAGAAAGGGAAAGAGGCCTGGTTGGGCATCTCACACAGCCAAGAGCAGGAGCTGGGGGAGCCATGCTTGGTTGGATGGCTGTGTCCTTTTTGTCAGGTCTCAGAGGTGGGGATTTGACCAGGATGAATGGGGGAGTTTTGTCAGGTAATTGATGTTTCTTCATGATATGTAATCAGTTTCCCTCTGGCCAAACTTAGGCAGGCAGCCTGGGGGAGGTGGATTTCTTTGATGTTGTCTGAGTCAGTGATTCATGGGGGGGAGGAAGGGGTAAGGTAATTGGTACCAAAAGGAAGGAATTTGGTAGCCAGACCATTCTTTTACTACTGGAGGAGGGTCTGACTGTGGAAATGGAAAGGACATATGACCTAGAATTGAAATATGGGTTCAAGTCCTCTGTTTATTTTCTTTGTTCATTCAAGATGGATTCATTTAATATTTAGTGTAATGCAGATACTAAGTTTTTAGAGGGAAAGATTACTAAGAGAAAGTGAAATTTCATGAAAACCTTATGTAAAATGCAAAGCATTATGCAAGCACCAACTAATATTAATTGCAAAGATGGTGCTTGTACTCTAGCTTGGTCTTAGCCATAAAGATATTAACATTAATTTCATTATCTACCTGTAGAAATTGTAATGAATAGAGATGGTTTATTTAATTCATTATAAATGATTTCTACTTCTATTTTCACCAATAATGTCAATGATGATAATGTGAATTATAATTTGAATATTATTTGTCCAGGAAAATGTTTTCAAGAAATTACCTTATAATAGTTCTAAAAACTCATAAAAGTGAAAATACAAAATTTAACACGAACTAAGTGTTATATATATATTGTTTTGATGTAAAAATGATGATTCTTGTGGTGATTGCCCAAGTTATAATGAGTTCAACATGCTCATTCTTGTGTGATTTCTGCAGCCAAATCCATATTAGAATAGTAAAAGGAATCCTTTCTGGTAAATTGCATTTGCCAGTGGATGTGACATAAATGATACCTTTGACGTACTTTACAGATATTTAAATTACGCGAAATTGTAATTCCATTTTAAAAAACCCACAAAACATTAACAAATATCTACTAATATTTACAGTAATTTGGAGCAAATGAAGATTTATGGGAAGATCCTCTACTAACAAAATTATTGCATGTTTGGATTTTTAAATGGTACTTTAAAAACTGTAGCTTGGTTAACTGTGAAAATGTGAATATTGTGTTAAATTTAAAACTGTCTGCTTACTGGGTGTACTAACCCTAAATATCTTAACTTAGCTTAATGGAAACTTTCACCATCATCATCATTGTTGTTTTGGTAATTTACTGATTTTCTTCAGTCTAATCATAGGGGCACAGATTTACACATTGAAATTACTAGAACTTACTAGTCCATTCCACTTATTCAGAAAAAAAAAAACAGAATGACATAAAAGCAAATATTATACTGTTTAAAAGAATTATTAATATAGGATGTGTACTAGTAAAACTTATTAGCAAAAACTGAAATAGAATATTAAGCCTTTGTTTTTACACAAATTTAGTTGTTCTCCCCTGCCACTAAATTACAAAATATCTTGATTTGCAATGCAGCCTTATCGGTAATGAAAGGTAGTGTGACTGCAGTTTCAGGGAAGTATCTTATAATAGCAGATTATGTAGTTTCCTGGTTGGCAAATATCAAAATTCCCTTTTGTTGGTATCCTTATATAAGTTCCTAGGTCCCTAGCATCTTTGGAACTGGTACATTTCTGTTAACACAGGGATCCCTTCCCTCAATTGAGTTTTTTTGTCGTTCTTGTTTTAAATACTTTCACATACATGATTATGCCCACAGGTAACAGGAAACCTGTGTTTCAAAAGAAAGCTTGATCACATTGATAACACAGGTATCCTAAATAAGTGTGTGAGCGCCTGCAGGCTTCATGCTGCTGCCAGAAGTACATTTTTTTTTGATTGGTAAGAACTGCCAGATGACGCTTCGTGAAATATAAATGCAAGAAAGACTCAGCGCAGTAATATCCTTCCACCAGTCAGGCGAGGAGGATAAGAGAAAGATACTGCTAACAAGAGCAGGAAATGGCTTTTGGAATCCCAGTGTCATTCTATCTTTTATTCAATGGTAAGTGACTTCTTTGTCTTGTTAACTTGATATCAGTGTAAAGTGTGAATAGGATTTGTTTAATCAGAATGATGACAAGTTGATTTTTAACAGTTGTTTGCATTTAGATCAGAGCAAGGCATCTGTGAATTTATTTAGGACATTTTTATATAATATTATGTTCCTCTTTTGATAGGAAACCTCTGTTTTGAGACCTTTAAATGTTTATATTCTACAATTAAAGAGTAGCTGATTACATATTAACTACTATCTAGTAGCATCCTTGTGATTGAATTAGAATGTAAATGTATTTATTATTAAAAATAATTGTTTTCTCTTAAAAATTGTTTTCTAGAGTGTCAGTATCAAAGAAATTGGTATGGATGTGAAACTTTCAGAAAAGTTCCCTCACCAGGTTGGGAATTTTAAATGTGAATATGTTACAAATAGAGCAGAAGAGAGAGTAAAGAGATTTATTTTCCATTGTGACTTTTATATAGGAAGCTCACCTGCTAAAGCTGCCTTTTCCCCCTTCACACAGCAATGACAGCACTAACTGAAGATGCAGCTGTGTCTGTGATACCCCCAGTCACAGCCCCGCAAAGTAACTGGACAGTTAACAAAACAGAAGGTATGTTCTTTACATTTTTGTATTTCAAGGGACTTTTTAAAAAAATTATTTGAAAGAAATTTGGATTGTGATAAAAGCAACATTGGAAATTTGTAAATAGATTTTTTTTATTTTTAGGGAATTCGTCTTTTAGTGGGATGCTATTAAATAGAAGTGACAGGTCAATTTGTTAGCGAAGAGGTGTCTTTCAAAAAAGACATAAAAGTGAAGAAACAAAAGTTGTCCTTAGTTGCTGTCTTGACTAGAATCAGGCCACATTTTCTGCTTGATTCCAGCTTAGTGCTCAATATCCCATGTGTGGAGGGAGATAGTTTGTCCCTGTCCTGGCATTTTTGATGAGTGATGTCATAATTTGACTAATGACCATAAGATCTGTAGCAAAGGAAATTATATCTACAAGATGAAGGCTTACTCCACTTTCCCTCATCTTTGGAAAGCTCCTTTTTTCTTGTTTGTCCTTTGGGACTTTTGTTGTTTTACATATGCCGTTTCCTAACCTGGTGCCGGATTTTTTTCGTTGATGGCGATGATGTGTTTTCTTTCCTACTTTATTATTATCATTAGCCTGGCTTTGGCAGCTGTTGAGCATCAGCATTTTTTCAAACCTGTTTGAACTCTCAGAAGTGAACTTGGAAAACTTGTTACCTGCCAAGACCTATGTACTAGGTGATTATGATTCCCACAGAAATCGCACACTGCCTCATGTGAAGATTGGTGATATGACAGAGGAAACATCATTTCTTGTTCACAGAGTCAGGCAAATATTTTGTTTCTAAATATAAGAGTAATATTATTTCCCATTTCATCAATCATTTAAAAATTTACCCTTGTAATTTTTTATAAAACTAAATCAGGTAATGAAGATGGAAAAAAGAATTGACTATACCTTAGTCAATTTGCTTTCTTGATAAAGAACTTTGTTTTTATTTGTAACTTAATCTTATGAATCCAGTATATAGGATTTTTTCATAAAGTTATTATTAATATTCTTCTCCTTAGAGTAATAGTAGCTGCTTAGTATATTTTTACATTTTCTAGCAAATTCTGGTCAGGCTTGATTAAATGAATTTGTTTAGTCTTGAAGTAGGAAGATATAGCAAAGTTTATAATGGGAAATTCTCACTGCCTTGAAGTTAATAATTAAAATGAACATTAGATTCACTATGCCACATTCAACAAAATAAATGTGAATTTTAAAGTAATAGTATCTGTTCTTAATAAAAATGAACTTATATAACAGCACCTTTTTAGTACTTTAGTAGCTAGATAGTCTGTATTTTCAATATTAAAAAAGAAGGCTTTTGGGATTTATCTTCTTTCCTATAAAAAGATAAGTAGGATTCCCATAAGCCATTTAGCAAAGTACATATGGTCTTAATAGCACAACTAAAGTGAGGAAATGTTTACTCTTACCAATGATAAAGTGCCACTGATTCTTCTCTTGATAAAAACTTAATAATTGGTAGTAAAAGTGTACCAAAAAGTACTCAGTTAATGCAGTTTTTTACTCAACAGTCATTCCCAAAGATGGTATAGGCATATGTCTTAGCATATCAGGGAATTAGACATAAGCATCCTGAAGTATACACATTTCACCACAACACAACCTCTTAAAGGGAAGCTTCCCATATTGAACTTTCTGGATATTTGATCCTAAAGGGAATTATCCCATAATGAATTTTCTGGATATTTGATCTTAAAGGGAAGTTTCCCATAATGAACTTTCTGGATATTTGATTATAAAATTTTACCCAATATGATCATTTGTGTAGTGTTACAAATATAACAGATTTTTAAAATCCAAGTTAAAATCTTTTCTCACTCTCTCATAATGCCTCTGAGTAAATTTATCTCTGTGCCTTCTCTTAAATTCATTAAACCAAGCAAGTCATAGTTGTTTCAGAAACACAAAAAACGTACCTTCTGAACTCAGAGAAAATGCTTCTTTTTCAACTAGCCACTTATGGTAGAGAATCTACCACAATTTTTCATCTTCCCTTTTTCAGGGATGGATGAGAAATCAAGTCATTATTTAACAAATACAATCCAAATCTTTTTAAATTTATGTTGTTCTTTTATATTTATTAGCATTTGGAAAGCTACTTGGAATAACCAGCTAAGACTAGAATCAATACTGCCACCTTTTGGCAAACTTGCACCTATATCTCATTATGGAACTTTTAAAGAATGGAACAATTCATTTCTACACCCTAATTAATTAATGATATGTCTAGATAATATTAATCCAACTCTTGTGAATATAGACTACCAAGGGAATCAACCAATAGTTCAAAAGACTGAACACCCAAGTATTCCTAAAAATAAAGGTCTCTTCTGTTTTACTTTTTCTTGCTTGTTAGATTTTATTTCCTTTTTTCTACCACATATTAGTGAAATTATATAATATTTGTCTTTCTCCATCTGACTTATTTCATTTAGCACAATCACCTCAAAGTATAGCCATGTCACAAATGGCAAGAGTTTGTCTTTTTTTATAGCTGAGTAATATTCCAGTGTTTGTGTGTATCAGTCACATCTTTATACATTCATCTATTGATGGATACTTGCATTGTTTCCATATCTTAGCTATTGTGAGTAATGTTGCAACAAGCATAGGAGTGTATATATCTTTTAGATATTCTTCAGATAAATATGCAGAGGTGGAATAGTTGAATCATATGGTATTTCTGTTTTTAATTTTTGGAGAAATCTCACTAAATGTTTTCCATCATGTCTGTACCAGATTACATCCTCATTAACAATGTACATGAATTTCCTTTTCTCCATATCATCACCAATACTTGTTGCTTTTTGACTTTTCAATAATAAACATTCTAAATGGTGTGACTTGACATCTCATTGTGATTTAATGTGTATTTCCTTATTACTAAAAGATGAACATCTTTTCATGTAGGCCATATGTATGGGTAATTTGGTGAAATTATCCATAATCAAAACGCTTGTTTGGTTTTCTTTTAGTTATTGAGCTGTTGTTTATATATTTTAGATATTAGTCCCTGGACATATGATTTGCAATTTTTTTCACATTCAGTCATGTACCTTTGCATTTTGATGGTTTCCTTTTGCAGTGCACAAGCTTTAGGTCTGATATAGTCTCATTTGTTTATTTTTGCAATTGCTCCCCTTGTCATTGGAAAGGAGTTCCCAAAGACAACTCTAAGACCAATGTCAGAAAGCTTATGCTGAGCCAGGCACGGTGGTGCATGCCTTTAAGCGGCAGCCTAGGAAGGCACAATGGGGACTGGGGATTGTGGTTTGAGTCCCGGCCTGAGCAACATAGCGAGACCTAGTCCCAGAAAAATAGCTGGGCGTGGTGGTGTGCGCCCATAATCCCAGATACCTGGGAAGCTGAGGCTGGGGATTGCTTGAGTCTGTGGTACCCTGGGCAATGTGAGACTGCATTTCCATTGGCAAATATAGCAAGATCTAGTCTCAAAAAAATAAAGTAAAATAAAAATAAAACTTATGCTATTATATTTTTCTATATAATTTATAATTTTAGGTCTTATATGCAAATTTTAATCCATTTTGAATTAATTTTTGTGCATGTTGTAAGACAGAAATGAAGTTTCCTTTTTTTGTTTTTTGTATATTGTTCCAGTTTTCCCAACACCATCTATTAAGGAAGCTTTCTTTTTTCTATTGTCTGTTCTTTATTCTTTTATTATAAATTTATTATCTGAGTTTTAAATTCTGAGTTTTAAATTCTGTTCATTGACCTGGATATCTTTTATCTAACACCATACTATTTTGATTATTTATAATTTTTTTAAATTTAATTTTTTAAATTTTTGTAATTTGACTAATTTTACAATTTGTGGTAAAATTTGTATTTAAGGAGCATGATACCTCTACTTTTGTTAAGCTACCATTTGGGAACTTATTTAACTTGTCTAAATAAACAAGCAGAACACCTTAGGTTCTAACAAAATGGTGATTATGAGAAGGGAAGGTAAAGGGAGTCAATTACATGGCTGTAGAAACTGGATTTTTCATAGGGCTTATAATGTGACACATACAGGTGTTCAATTATAATGTAGTGCACCTAAAACTTATATACTTCTATAAATCAATGTTACTTCAGTAATAATTTAGAAATTAAAAGTATCTTTATATATAGAGTACAATTACACTATGAAAAATATGACTTATATCTTGTATTTCCTTTTTCCTAGCTGACTACACTGATGGACACATAGCCTTAAAGTTTTCACATCCTTGCCTAGAAGATCATAATAATTACTGTATCAATGGTGTTTGTGCATTCCATCATGAGCTGGAGAAAGCCATCTGCAGGTAACTTTGCAAGTCCATAAAACATGAGGTGAATTTTTGCTTCTGGTGCTTCACGTAGTACATTTTCACACAACTCCATCTCATCTAGATATGGGGTACATGATATAAACCTGACTCACCTCCTATTTATATCAGAATAACTAAGGAGCCTACTTCCTAAGCCACTGGGTCCTCACAACTCGAAATATGGTTCCCAGATCAATAGCATCCCTTTAATCAGGAATTACAGAGCTTGTAAGAGCCTGTTAGAAATGCAGAATTTTCATGCTTTACCCTAAAATCTATATTTTGACAACATACAGAGGTGATTCTCAGTTTTCAAAAGGTCAAATATAGTAGGAAATAAAAACTATGGCAAAACACTCCAACAAAATAAAATAGTAGAGCAACTAAGGTATAATTTTAATGAGAATTGATTTGCTTAATGGACTTCCAAGAGAAAGAACAGTTTTCTAGATCAACTCATGCTCTAAGTAGATACTATCTACCTTTTCCTCTATCTGTGAGAGAAGTTGCACTAATATGGACTTTAATGAAATGATTATTGTAAAACACATAGCTCCTTCAATATCTTTAATGACTGATTTACATTTGGTATTTTCCTCTTTAATTTTAGCTATTTTCTATTGAAAGTTTTCAGCTTTTGAAATTGGTCAATTTTTGTATTTCTATTATCATGGGTTTTAAAATTATACATTATTTTATTTTTTTAAAGGTGTTTTACTGGTTATACTGGAGAAAGATGTGAGCACTTGACCTTAACTTCATATGCTGTGGACTCTTATGAAAAATACATTGCAATTGGAATTGGCGTTGGATTATTATTAAGTGGTTTTCTTGCTATTTTTTACTGCTATATAAGAAAGAGGTATGAAAAAGACAAAATAAGAAGTTACTCTTTCATTTTACAAAGTAAACCCCTACATTTTGAGCCCCTACAATATTCCGGGCACTAATGTATATTTCCTCAGTGAAAATAAGTCTACCAATCTTAAAAGGTCTTACATATTTTCTCGTAAACCCAGGCAAGTGGTAGAAATTTATCTGTACTTGCAATGGGATAGCTCCAATTACAATTTCCCTCATCAACTTCTCTTTGCTCCCATCAAAGTTACAAATGAGAAGGACGATAGCCCCAACAGGTGGACACTGTCTTGTTCTCAATTAGACACTGAGAGACAAATACACAATAACCACTCAGTAAAAATAATTAAAATAATGATCAAGAAATGAGTACTAAGAATGAAAATGTGTAGCCGGGGACAGTGGCACACACCTATAATCCAAGTGCTGGGAGGCAAGAGGCCAGGGATTGATTGAGTTCATGGGTTCAAGACTAGCCTGAGCAACATAGTGAGATCTGGTCTTGAAAAAGCAGCTGGGCGCAGTGGCAGACACCTGTAATCCCAGCTATCTGGGAGGCTGAGGCTGGTTATCGCTTGAGTCCGCAGAATCAAGACTACTTGGGGCAACATAGTGAAACCTAGACCCCCCTCAAAAAAAAAAGACCAAAATGAAAATGTGGGAAAAACATGGGACATTTTCTCCCTAGACATTAACTGAGGGTATAGGACATACTGTCTTTTACTAAAAGCCTAAGAAAATAAGCTTGTTCCACTAAGTATAACTACTTACAATTTATTTTTATTTCAGTTCATCTTAATTACAAAATTTAATTTTAGCTTAAATGCAAGTAACTAGTTAAAAGTAATAAAATATACTAAAGAAAAGAGAATAAATACATTTCCCTTACTATATTCCAATGACTAAGACTAAATTGTCATTTTAAAATGATCAATATGGACTGAAAAAAATAAGAAAAATTGTGTTTCCTTAGTTATAATAGCTAAGAAAATCTGTTTGCTTAATAATTTCATCTTGTATATCCATTGAAAGGGGGGATAAAAGGATAGAGACCTATTAACATTAATAAGGCAGCTACCTGAGGTCAGATTCCTAGAAGCAAAGCTTAAGATGAGGGTTCTTGTGCAATGAATGACTGAGGGAGTGCTCTAAGGTGAAACCTGAATGAAATAAGGAAGGCTAGAGGAAGATGGCAAACAAAGAAGTGACTTGAGCTGAAGTCTAGCCTCAACTTGATTCCACAAAGCTATCTAGAACATGAATGGTATTGCAGATTTATAGCAAGCAATTAAAGGATCATGAGTTTGGTGGGAACTTGGAATCTCCCAGGAATCTTCAGGTCAAGTGCCCTGTTACCAAGGGCAGTCCTCTGGGAAATGATGCTACTGTGATTTGTTAATAGCCACAGCTGCTGGAGGATGGGTCCACGGTAAGAAGGGGTAGAACAGGCAGCTCCTATAACAGGGCATTTATATAATCTTCAATCAGCTATGTTAACAGCAGTCAAATTCATATGGAAATCACTGCTCTGTTTCAGGTGTTTTAAGTTGAAATCACCTTACAACATCTGTTCTGGAGAAAGACCACTGTGAGAACCTTGTAAGAAACCTTCATGAAGCACCTATAACAATGAGTGCACCCCAAATTGAACTCTTCCAATGAATCAACAAAACTTCCCAATATAACTGGACCTGAATATAGTAGAAGTTGGGGTCATGTTGAAATGAGGGAATAAAATCCAACACTGGTCTTTAGACTTTGCCACCAGTTAGGGTGCTGTGGAAGACAAGAGGACAAGCCACAGTGACAGAAGTCAAACTCACAGTCCTCCTCTGGGTTTATTGCTGTGTGCAGTCATTTTTCTCACTGCAAAGAGAGTTTCATGCTTCTGAGCATATCAGAGGTGAATCTTAATGGAAACAATTATCAAGCTTTCAGCAAGCCCGAGCAATGCCAAGCTTGGGTTCTTCATGAGCTTGCTGCCAGCATTGTGGACCAGGGCTCAATGGACCTACTCCCAAACATGCTGCTTTCATGGTGTCTAAAAATGTGATGTCAAACAATTAGAATGAGATCAGTACAATGGCACCCTTACTGAAACAAGCATGCACCTAAAGTCAAAGATAAAAGAAACAAGAATATTCAAGCATACATCATGCCCAAGTTGTGACAATACTATGTAACTTTCAGCTGTGAAACATGGAATAAGCTAATGAGTTTTTGATGACTGAAAGCTTTCTGGACATGATGCCTGGCATAGGCAAAACATTTCTGTTTCTTGGTGGATTATAAAACTTCATGTTGGACTTAGTCTTTTACTATTTATGTCCATCACTTCCTCTTAATGTTAATGGAGCTATCTAGTGGCTTGCCATTTGGATCAATACCCTAGAATTCTACTAACACACTTTTACAATTGGTTCTGAAAAAAAAATTGAAGAATTGGACTTAGGGATTGTTTCACTAGTCAGCTGGAATATGGTAACTTTATCATTTCTGAGTACTTGATAGCAGATTTGCACAGAAAGAGAAAATGAAACAATGTTAGTAACCACTATTTGGGAATTAGGGTCTTTCCTCTTTAATCATATTTCTTTAATGTTATTTTAATACTCTTACGCAGGGCCTTGCATTTCTCTGAGCTTTGATTTCATTTCCACAAGGCCCTTGTAGCTCTAAAATTTATCAGTAGGAAAAGAGGAATTCTTTCAGACCAAAACTTCAACTGGGATAATCTTCAATCCCACAGCCATCCAAACATATGTCTCATCCCAAAATACACCAATAAATATCATGTAAGGTGTATATTATAGTGTTTTGTAAAATAATAATTTAAGAATTTTTGTTTAAAGGAAGTAAAAATAAAATTAAATGATGATATCTGCCATTTTTGTTTAGATTCAATCAAAAATGTGTAGTTTTTCATTATGATAAGCAAAACTATTGTGGCTATGAAATTGCTAAATAAAGGATCAACCTTTAATGCTCTTTCGGTGGTAATCTAGTAATAAATCTTTAAAGTATGACTTTTAATTCAAGTCTAAAGAAGTTTTCAATTCAATTTCAATTTCAATTCAATTCTAAAGAAGTTTTCATTCTACTTTCCTTTGAGTTGAAGGAATTTTTGCCTTGTTTTTTCTTCAGAAGAAATTTAACACAGATAAATCACACATCAGCACTTTCTGCATGTGCTCACACAGTACACAAAGGTTACATCACTGCAAAGTGGGGAGGTGAAGGCTCCTCCCAGTGACTCCAGCGACCGCACCTAGAAAGCTATGCTCTTCCTGAGCATTTCAGAAAGGTGTTAAAAAGCTGGGGAGAGTCCAAAAAGAAACAATAAAACTTAATAAAGCACTGCTTCCTTAGGAAAGGAAAGGTAATTAAATCATGGTAGAATCTGGAAAGGTGATAACCTAAAATCCAGTAAATTTTGGCTATCCACAAATTTTTCTAAACTGTGAGTGCAGTATAGTTGAAATTAGAATACCACATAGAACATTAAAACTGCCAAATTTGTTGACAAACCAAAAATAAGACAAACCCAGTAGAGATTCAAATAATTTTACTTATGAAACAGTAGCATTAACCATATAAAATTCACCTAGTGGCACTATACAGAAAGTTGGGAGCACTTCTCATAAGAGTCAGCTCTTTTTGATCTGGTACATAAAGTGATCTTGTGATTCCATAGTTCTTAGAGTTGACTCTAGCCATATTTATACATGCAAGTAGGATCAAACAAGCAAATGTATAAATGCAGGTGTTCTACAACTTTTTTTTTCACCTTTTTTTTTCTACCTATACCTATGATGACTCTGAAAAAGAGATTATCAATGAACAATTGTAGTAGCACCACATTTTTAGCTGCCAGTATATGGATCATTAGACAGAATAGATCACCAAAGAAATAATTGAGAAAAAATTTCTGGCATTTTTGACTATATCAATCCGGGGCAAAATTTCCACAGTTCTCTGTTTTGTCTCTTTCCTGTGTCCTATCAGTTTTTTGATAATATATTCTTAGGCTGTTAATTTCCACAAATGCTTCATAACATTTTGGAACATGATCAGGATGGAAGCGAATCTTATCATTTCATTTTAATACTTGAGTCAGTAAATGTACATAAAAGAAATGACAACATTGTATCTTTTCCCCCAAATTATTTTGTATGTAATCATGTTTTCATAATGCTTGTAGTAGATGGAATTATAGCATTGTTATTTCCTGAAATAATACAAAACTAACCCTTTAATTTTGAAATATCTGTTTTTGTGACATCAAGATTTGCATTCATTAAACGTAATTGAAAAAAAGTCTTACGAAAATACAAGGCAAACATCAGCAATTTCAGCTTTGGATCTTGAACAGAAGGACAATTCTTCTCTGCAGGAGACCATGATTAAGCTATCTGACGTCTCTGAATTACAAAATATCACACATTCTCCGTGGTGTGATATAAATATTGATATCCTGCAGCCCACACTCATGGGAAGGGTTACCAGAATCTCTCTGTTGCAAAATAACACCCTTTCTGGCTTACATCATGGCTGTATGACATCAGGATATTAGCATCTGCCAAGATGAACTGGAAGTGTTGACATTTAATTTGCCAGAGTCTGGCTCTGCTAATCTGGTTGAGTTCACACTTCTGACCAAACCTTTGGCAAAGCACTATTCAGCAACATGCTCAGAATTTATCTTCTAAATTCAGTACCAAGTTTCCAATAAGTACAGCTGAATCATAAGAGCCTAAGCAGTTAGTATCTTTAGATCTCAAAGCTAGGCCCTCTTGAGAATATCCACATGAATTAATGTGTGCCATCATTATATTTCACTCCTTTACCAAAACTAAACATGATTGATGTTACAAATTGTTGGCAGCTCCCACACTTCCAAAGAGATAGTCCGTGACAATTAGAAATTTGATTCTATAGTAAGACAGAGAAATGTATTGTATAATCATATCTCTATCTCAAGGCCTTTCTTTGTAATTTTTATTTCTCAAATACCACTGGAGCATGTCACTAAGATTGAAATTCATTTAAGACCACAGTCAAGGAAGAGCCAACCTAACAGTGCTTTTGATATTTTGGAAGATGTTAATTGATTCTCATGTCTTTCTGGGAATAATAGCATCTCTGGATCTTCAAAAATGACATAAAAATATTGAGATTAAATCCTTTCACAAATCAAATTTGTAATTGAGCCACTATTTATGAGCACTTACAATGTTAAAAAATCTTTGTGAGAATTATTCTAATAACAAATGTATGTAACTGATGTTTAGACAAGGTAATTAACCTTTTCAAGGTCACATAAGTGGCAGAGTCTATATCGAAACTAGGTACAGCTGATTTAAAAATACTCCTAACTCAGTATGATGATGGTTCCAGTATTTTATGGAAAATAATAATTTGGGGGATTAGCTTATTTTGGATTTTTTCATCTATTTTTATTGTGAAAATTTTCAAGCTAACTATACTTGCCACTTAGACTCGGTTGATTTTTTATTTTTACATATTACCTTATTCATATTTTTTTGCTCACTTGATGAAAGTATCTAATAGATATCATGATTTTCCCCCTTAAGATTTTAATAAGTGTTTCTGAAAACTAAGGATATTCTACAAAATCACACATTGCAACCACAGATTTTATTTCCAAGAAAACAAATAATAATCCTTTGGTTTTTCCAATAGTAATTTAATTTCTTGATGAGCATACATGCCAAAATTGTATACAATAAAAAAATCTTTTCCTTACACCAAATAAAATTATAACCTTTGCCATGGATCAACTGCAAAAACTCCCTGCTGTCATCTACAAATTGTTAAGATATGCATTCCATCCTTAGGGTGGGGCCAGAACAAGTCTCAAATGTCTGCTGACAGCTGAATATACAATCTGGGGAGAGACTGTAGACTAGGTGAACTACAGGTTGTCCTCTGGACTCACAGTGAGCCTGGTCACTTGGGAACACTGATCCCAGCCTGTGCTCAATGCTAGTCTCCGGGGACAAGCCTGTCTCACTTTGACGATAGGATGAGTAGTGAGTGTTTTTCACCTCTACAGTGAAATCTCATACCACTTTACCCTCAAGGTTAGCCTGAGTCTCATATACACTTCAGAGACCAACAGTATATGGTGGTGGTCTTGGGTGGGACAAAGATTGGCAGCAACATTCAAAACTGTGTACAACGGAAGGGTGTTTAAATAACTTGTATTCTAGTCTGGCTGTGTGTTACTGGGGGCCCTTTAGATACAATATTCTTGTCTAAGTGAAGAATTTGCACTTGAGAGATGAACCTCACATCCCCTTCCTGGTTGGAAATTACATGCTGCAAACATGTAGAGACAGATCCAACCCACGGAGCTATTTTCTTTGGGTTCCTTGGTATTTGTCTGAAATGAAACTCACATGTAGAAGTCAAGATATTCTGCCATAGAAATCTAGTTTTCACTCAGACCATGATGAGATTTCATTGGAAATGAAGAACAGAATGATAGTTGTAAAAAACCCAAAATGTTTGTTTGAATTTTTCTTGAAAGAGGAAGGGTGTGCCCTCCAAGCCCAGCCTGCTCTGGTACCAAGCACCATTCAGAGTTCTTACTGGTTTTCCCATCTGCAGCCGTGATTCTTTGCATTAATTTTAACATCCTGTCTCATCTAAATTCCTCTGTGTCTAGTCATCGGGATACCTGCAGAGGGCCTTGTTGTACTGCGCACCACACAAGTCATAAAGGAATCTCACACAGACGGGTTGCCCAGGAATGCACTCTTGGGGAGAACCCACACTCACCTGGAAGCTGGCAAGGCCTGCTTCTGATGACTCAGACAGACACGTCATGCCCACACCCTCAGTCACTCTCTGCTAAAATCCTTGACAGATTTGTTTTCATAGTGTTCACCCTACCTATGTTACCACCCTACTCACAAATTCTCCATGTTTGCGCCATGTTCTGCAGATTCCTCTCCCAGCAGCGTGGGGCCTCCAGCAGAGGGGGTACAAAAGTCTTCTCATTCTATTTACATTCAGAAGGCTCCCTCTCAGACCATCAGCTACTGTAAACATCTGCCTTCTACTTCCTGAATAGAGCCCATGATTTCTCTTTGCTAAGATTTCTTCATCTCTGTCTGCCAAAGTTCGACATATTTTTTTTTCCAAATTCATCTTCTCTGTGAAGAAATCTCTCTTTGACTCTCCCTAACCTCTCTCTCTGTTTTTCTCTGTCTCTCTCCCCACTTCATATTCCCCCCACCTTCCACCTTTTGTTTTAACAACACGGAGAGTCCTTTTATCCTTAACCTCTCAAGTAGTGCTTGCCTTTGGCCTTCTATTATAATGACATATTCTTGGTGGCTTTGTGCGGTTCTTCATGTGGTAGTGGTGATAATAGCAATAACAATTCCCACCATAGACCGGGTGCTAAATAATTAATATATAGCATCTCTTTCAATCCTCAGAGACTGCCAGGAAGAAGATTTTGTTGGGAACTGTACAAATAGTGTTTAAGATGATGGGTTTTTAAAATTTTAACAGATTGAAGTTCAAAGTCCAGCTCAACACTTATTAAATGTGCTACCTTGGGAAAGTTTTCTAACTCTTCTAAGGCTGAATTTTGTGATTGGTAGAATGGGGAATTTATCTTCTAGAGTTTTTGAAGGTAATAGTAATTTCTCAATGAATATTACCTATTTTATTATTATTGTATTCCATTTTTAAGATTAGGAAATTGAAATTTAAAGAAGTCAAGTAGTTTGTTCAATAATATGCAACTAATGGTGGAGCTTGGGTATGATTCCAGCGCTTCCAGTTCCCAGGAAAGCTTCACTAGCACAGTGCTCTGACCAGGGCGATTACCTGGTCAGTCTTGTTCCAAGCATGATCTCTTAGAGAGCTGGGTTTGGATCCAACTGTTCATTAGCTCTGCGATGGAAAATAAGTTAGTTATCCGCTCTAACTTTCAGTGGCCTCTATTACAAAATATGAATAATAATAACACCTAACCCAAAGAGTCATTTGAGTCTGGAAAATTTTTGGTGAGATTATAAACTACATGTTACAAGAATTTAGGTTGGTCCAGCCCTTATTGAAAACAGTATGGAGATTCCTCAAAATATTAAAAATAGATGTACCATATAATATAGCAATCCCAATCCTAGGTTTCTATCTGAAAAATGCAAAAACACTAATTTGAAAGGGTATTTATTACACCTCTATAATAGTTCAGTTATGGAAGCAAACTAAGTGGCCAAAGACAGATGAGTGGATTAAGAAGATGCATTGCATATACACAGTGGGATACAACTCAACTAAAATAAAACAAACAACAAAAAAAGAACTTTTGCCATTTGCAACAATATGGATGGAACTGGAGGGAATTATGCTAAGTGTAATAAATCAGAAGCAGAAAAACAGATACTGGATGATTTCAGTCATATGTCAAATGCAGGGAAACAAAAGGGTCATACAGAACCAAGGGTCATACAAAACCAAACAAAAACAAACCCTAGAAATATGACTGTAGATTTGAGGCCACCAAAGGAGGAGGGGAATGATGGAGAGCAAAGAAGGGATGAGGCCCAATGGACTATGGAAGATTTGGTGGTGAGTGTGGTATGGAAACATACAGTTGAAGATATGTGATCCTATACCTGTGAATTATATACATATACATCAATAGTATTTCAGTAAAATAAAAATAATAGAAAAAAATAGACAGCTAATGTATGCAAACAATCTAGAACACTGTACTCAATTAGTGTTACTTATTGTTACTGAATATTGGAAGCTACTGTGGAAGCTTTCATTGTCACCTAACCCAGTTAATTTTAATACAAGATGGAATATGTATTCTAAAATTCATCTCACTGCAAATTAAACAATAAAACCCAGAGCGGACTAATGAGGTAACTGGAGTTTCTGGGTAGAACAGTCAAAAATTGTCAGTGTACATGAAAAGAAAACATAACATAAATAGCAAAGTTTTATATATTTTAAATGTATTTTAAATATATTTTATATGTCTTAAAATATATTTAAGAAATATATATGGTATTTTATCTGAAAAAACATTTGAAGTTTGCTTGTGGCAGATTGTAGTTTGTGAGTTATTGTCAGGTGATGATGAAAGGTTATAGAAATTGAACAGAAAGTAAACAGTAGATGTGGATGAGTGACTCATAAAGGATTGGTGGACCTAGCTGGCTAGTATATGTCTGATATCTGCACATGGTATGTGTGTGTGTGTGTGTGTGCGTGTGTGCGTGTAATCAGTACTGCTAACGCAAAAGCTCTGTGCATTTAACTACCAGTTTTCTCAGATTAAATTGTGCATTAACAAACACAAAATTCAGGGATTTTTGGTGCTCCCCACAGCTGGTGGAGGCATCGGTGAAAACTTTGGCTTTAGGTGAGACTTCTGGGGGCGCTGGCACAGATAGAAATCTCAACAAGAATTAGAATACTATATGGAGAGTACAAAAGTAAAAGACAACACATAGCCCAGAAACAAAGGGAAGGAATTCACCTCCCAAAAAAGTCAACAGAAGCAGGAAATCATATCGGCGCAAGAGCAGAAATCACCACAGACTGATATTCTTCAACATGCCAACCAATAATAGAGCAATCATTGCACAATATGTGGAGCAAACCTAAAGAGAAAACACAGGAAGGAAGAAAAATACAAATGCTCAAATGGGCCCAAAAAGAAATAATCCATCTCCAAAGGACAAACAACCTCCAGAAATTAAGAGCTAGTTCTCTGAAAAAATAAATAAATAAAATTGACAACCCCTTTCAAAGCTCACAAAGTAAAGAAAACACCCAAATATATAGAATCACAAACAAGAAAGGAGAAATCACCACAGACACAAAAGAAATCCAAAGAATAATCAGAGACTACTATGAACATCTATATGGAAACAGGTACAACAACCTGGATGAGATGGGCAAATTCCTGGAAAAATACAACTACCCAAAATTGAACAAAGAAGAAATAGAGAGTCTAAATAATCCAATCACAAGCAGTGAAATTGAAGCAGTCATAGAAACTCTCCCTAAAAACAAGAGCCTAGGATCAGATGGCTTTACAAATGAATTCTACATGACATTCAAAGAAGAAATAATACCTATGCTATTAAAACTCTTCAAAAATTTTGAGAAAGAAGGGAAGCTCCCAAATACATTCTATGAAGCAAACATCACACTCATACCAAAACCAAATAAGGACAGCACCAAGAAGGAAATCTATAGACCAATTTCCCTAATAAACACAGATGCAAAAATTTTAAACAAAATACTAGCAAATCAAATCCAACCGTGCATAAAAAGCATTATCCACCATGACCAAGTGGGATTTATCCCAGGGGCACAAGGATGGTTCAACATCCAGAAATCAATTAACATAATCCACCACATCAATAAGAAGAAGAAAAACAAAAACCACATGATCATATCAATAGATGCAGAGAAAGCATTTGACAAAGTCCAATACCCATTTATGATAAAAGCCCTTGAAAACCTGGGGAGCAAAGTAACATACCTCAACATAATATAAGCCATCTATGACAAACCTACAGCAAACATCATCTTAAATGGGGAAAAAACTAAAATCATTCCAGTTAAGATCTGGAACTAGGCAAGGATACCCACTCTCTCCATTACTTTTTAACATTGTACTGGAAGCTCTAGCCAGGGCAATAAGGCAAGAGAAAGATATAAAAGGGATACAAATAGGAAAAGAGGAACTGAAGCTATCATTATATGCAGATATGATTCTATACGTCGAGAACCTCAAAAAATTCACAGAAAAACTTCTTGAAACAATAAACCAGTTCAGTAAGGTAGCCAGCTACAAAATCAACACACAGAAATCAGTAGCCTTTCTATACGCAAAAAAGCCAAACAGAAGAAGAAGAAATTTAAAAAAATCATCCCATTTACCATCACACCAAAAACAATTAAATACCTGGGAATAAACCTAACAAAACATGTAAAAGAACTATACAAAGAGAACTTTAAAATGCTACTAAAAGAGATAGAAGAAGACACAAGGAAATAGAAAGACATTCCTTGCTCATGTATGGGAAGAATTAACATCATCAAAATGGCCATCCTACCAAATGCAATCTACAGATTCAATGCAATCCCCTTAAAAATTCCAATGACATTCTTTAAAGAGATAGAACAAAAATTACAAAAATTCATATGAAATAACAAAAGACCTCAAATATCAAAAAACCTCCTCTCCAAAAAAAGAGAGATAATGGAGGCCTAACTATTCCAGACTTCGAGCTATACTACAAAGCCATAATACTTAAAACAGCATGGTACTGGTACAACAACTGACAATCAGACCAATGGGACAGAATTGAGAGTCCGGAAATAAAGCCACACATATATAGCAATTAATCTTTGACAAAGGAGTGAAAAACTTACATTGGGACAAAGATAGCCTCTTCAATAAATGGTGCTGGGAAAACTGGACTATGACATGCAAAAAATGGACCAAGACAACTCTCTCACATCATGTACAATAATTAATTCAAAATGGATAAAGGAGTTAGATATCAGACCTGAAACCATAACATACATAGAGGAAAACTTGGGTAAAACTCTCCATGAAGTAAAATTCAGAAATCCCTTTCTGGAATCATCTGCAGAAGGCAAAAAATTGAAGGAAAATATAAACAGATGGGACTACATCAAACTAAAAAGCTTCTGCACAGCAAAAGAGACAAAAGAAAAAACTAAAAGCAGCCCAACCAAATGGGAAAAAATTTTTGCTCTCCACAAGAGTGAAAAGGGATCAATAACGCAGATCCACAAGATCACAGAACTAAACAAAAACAAATCAAGATGCCCAATCAAAAAGTGGGGAGAACTAAAAAGACACTTCTCCAAAGAGGAAATACAAATGGCCAACAGACACATGAAAAATTGCTCAATGTCACTAGCAATCAGAGAAATGCAAATCAAAACCACAATGAGATACCACTTTACACCAGTAAGTGATGTGGCCCACATCAAAAAAAACAGGCAACAAGTGCTGGCATGGATGTGGAGAGAAAGGAACACTCTTACACTGCTGGTGGGAATGTAAACTCATCCAGCCACTATGGAAAGCAGTGTGGAGGACCCTCAAACTAATGAAAATGGAACTACCATTTGACCCAGCAGTCGCCCTTCTAGGAATCTACCCAAAGGAAACCTCAATGTGGGTGCAAAGAACACCTGTGCTTGGATGTTTATTGCAGCACTATTTATAATTGCAAAGACATGGAAACAACTCAAATGCCCCATAACAGATGAGTGGATAAAAAAGATATGGTATATATACACAATGAACTATTACTCATCAATTAAAAATGACAAATTTGATGAATTTATGGAAACCTGGATGCACCTAGAAGAAATCATACTAGCAGAAATGAGCCAGGTAGAAAGGGAAACCAAATGGCTTCACTAATATATGGTCAACCAAATAAAACTACACAAGGGGAGAGTGGGGACCAGCTAGAGCGGTCGGGGAGGGGAGGTGGTGGGAGACCCCCAGGGACTGAAATGATATGAAATATCATATATATATGAATTATTAAAAAAAATACATATGGGACGACTGATAGTTAGGTTGGTAATATCCCATCTTGGTAAACTATCATCAGTATTCACATTAGAAAATTGGTGGGAATAAAGAATTGAATGTTTTTGCCTTTAAAAAAAATTCCTGCTGTGCTTAAATTGTCAACCTCACTTTGGCATAAATTCACCTTGTTTTCAAAACAAGTTTTAAAACAGATCTGTACCTTGAAATTATCACAACCCTTGCCTCTCAATCTAAACCGTATTTACAATTACTAAGCTCTAGAAATAGTCTGATTATGTTCGACACTCAAGACCTTGTGCTCTGGGGGTTAAGATAACTCCCTTTATTCCTCCTAAGTTGCAACAAAGAGCATCGGGGACAGAGGTACAAGGCCCAGTGTTACTGGGTAATAAAGTTCTTACCATGGTTTTTGTTCTTTTATTTGTCAAGTTTTTTAAATGTACAGAAAAACGTTGTGACATTTTTTGTTCTTAAATTAATACTCTAATATGGTTTTATTTCAAATAGTGCCACCACAATGCTGCTATGAAGAGTTCTGATTCCTCCTTGGTCCATCATGATTTATTTCCCATATATATATATATATACTCTTCAGGGAAACTGTTCCTTTTATTCATAAATATTCAATGCTATAGAAGAAAGAAAAGTTTGGCTTCCTTCAGAAAGTTTCTAATAAACAATACATATTACCAACCTACAGAACTTCCTGTAGCAAGATTTACTATAGAAGTAACAAAATGTTTTAATTGGAAGAAGGGGCCAGTGAGCAAAAGGAAATCTCTAAGAAAGAAGACATTTAATGGTGGAATATATCAACAACCCCAGCTTGAGCCTAATACATGTCAGGTTCCAGACCTGCTTAGCAGGGCTGAGAAAACAGATGTTTTTGCATACTGATGCTCTGGCTAGAAATCATGTTAGTGAAAATAAGCCAGAAAGAAAGAGAGAAATAATGGATGGTCTCACTTATTAGAGGAATACAGGGAAAACAAATGGACAAGAAAAATTTATAACTGAAGCATAGGACAATGGAGACAGGTAAAATCAGGGGAAGGATGAATACAAGAGATCAAGATAATGGTTCATGGGTGACAAGGTGGTGGGAGAAACTCAGAGTAGACAACAATGTAATATATATAAATAAATATAGATAGATAGATAATTAAAAAATTTAAAAAAATGTATTTCTGCTCTCCCCCATCATAGAAAATTAAAAAATTTTAAAAAATGTATTTCTGCCCTTCCCCCCATCATAGAAAATAGTAAATGTCTCACTGAAAGGCAAAAACAAAACAAAACAAAACAAAAAACTGATACTCTGGGGTAACCTGCAGTCTTTCTGCTTAATGGACAAGGGACAATCCTGTGAGTGAGCATGATTTCAGAAGCTTCTCAAAGTTAATGAAAACTGACTTGTCTTTCAGTGGTTCATGTTTGTATAACCAGGGGAAAAGTGGCTTGCAGTAAAAATTAAGTTTTATTGGATTGGACTGCCTGGCTGGCATTTTGCCCCTTCTAAAAATGGCATCCTAATTTTGCTTTAGAGGATCATTCTCCTTCACCTTCAGTGCATCTGGTGTAGGTGTATCTACTTGACCTTTAAGGGTTCTACCCCAATACTATTGATTAACTGAGAGGTGGGCATAAAACTTAACCCAGAACAGTGAAAATCAGTCCTGGGATTTTTATTGGAACTGTCTGGGGTGAAAAATTCTCTCTCTCTCTCTCTCTCTCTCTCTCTCTCTCTCTCTCTCTCTCTCTCAGATTGCATTGCTAAATTAAAAGAATGAAATCACAGATTTTTCTAAACATCATCAATGCTACAATAGATAATACTGAACTGTGAATGAAATGACAACACTGAGAAGCAGTAAGATGCACAGAAATGATTTTGAACCACGATTGCAGTCACTTGTGAAGTTCCAATCAGTCCTTGTACTTTTAAAGATAAATTTGTCAAGATATTTCATTGATAGCTTAAATAGTGAACATCTCCCAAGTTACCATTTACTCAAATGTGAAGAGTAGAAATTTCTGAATATTTTGTTACTTAGTTTTTGTTTTCAATGTTTATTTTTAAACACTGTATTTTTAGGGGTAAAGGTTCACACTGTAGGATTTTTCCTCCATTAATGTGTAACAAGCACCTGGGGTATTGCATCTTCCCCATGATTGTGCAGTACAGTGTGTGTGCATATTTGTAAGTGTGCACACCAGTGCTTGTGGCAAGAGGGGGATAAAGGGGTGCAGAGAGCATGGACACCAGAGAGAGCAAGAGATGAGAGCATGGGAGAACACCAGAGAGAAGTCAGAGAAAGAGTATAAAGTTTCCTGGTGTCTGGGGGCTTGCCTGCCTCCCAGCAACCCCCAGCCCTGCCCCTGTCTGGTATTTCTGTGTAACTGCTAAAACCCAATAAAGAACCTAGGCAGATTGGTGTACCTGATGCTTACAACTGGACAAGGATGGGGTAGTTTAATGCAGACAGAAAAGACACTCCAAGTGACATAGATCATAGCACCGTCCAACAGAGACAACACTTCTTCAGATGTACCTTGTTGCAGCATGCTCACCAACACAACACCAATAATCCTCCACTGCCCTCATTAAAGTCTTCCTGACTTTGCTCCTGAACCCTACATACTCCCAGTTAGAGTTCTAGGATTTGTTATTAGTTTGTTTCTCTTTGATGGCTTTGTTTTGTTTGCCATATACCACACATAAGTGAAAATTCTGGCATTTGTTTTTAAAGCTTACCAGAAAATTCATAGTTATTTATTTCCAATATAAAAAGGTCAAATATACATTTGCAGTTTTTAGCAAATACCTTAGCAGCTTTTAGTGGATACCTTGAAGCCAAAATTACAACCTAAGAGGGATACACTTCAGACTTTGGGATGTGTTTTGTTTTACAATGTCCCTTTCAAAATAGTTGTTTTGTTTGTATTGTGACTGCTGGGTGCTAATATAACACTGATGAATTATGTACTTAACCTCACTCGTGACACCTTTTTTTTTTTTTTTTTTAAGAAGCAAGCTCTCTGATTCTCTGATAGCTTTTAAATGCTTGACCAATGCTTACCAAAGTTTGTGACTATGGCTTCAAAGATTTCCTTAACCACAGCTTTTATATCAGTACATATTAACTTTTTTTCTTCTTTTAACAACACAGGGGAAGAGGATTTTTTTTTTTTACTCCTAAATCTCAAAGCTGAAAAAAACATAAAAATGAATGGCAAGAACCTAGAATCTGAAATTCTTACTCATGGAATAGAAAAGAACAGTACCTAAAGGTGAAAAGACAACTTCAATAACGCATAAGAAACCAAAACCTCCGGATGGAGGCTGTAGGGTGAATAAGTTTATCAAGGTTTTTGCCCTTCTACTGTTTGCCTATATAAGCAGCACCTGTGGTGTTGCACCTCCCCATGATTGTGCATATCTGGTTCAGTGGGTGTGTGCTTGTGTGAGTGGGCACACCTGGGCCTGGAGCTTGGGCGGAAAGGATACAAGTGTAGCATCACCCTGGGATAGGAGAGCATAAGAGAGCATGGGATGAGAGTGAATTGAGAATGCCAGAGAAAGAGTCCAAGTAAGAGTGTGAAGATTCCTGGGGGGTAGAGGGCAGTCTACTTCTCAGCACTCCTAGCCCTGCCCTGCCTGGTGTGTCTTTGAAGTTGCTAGAACCAGTAAAGAACCTACATAGAGCCTTGATACTTCTACTACAATTGGTGTCACAAACAGGATGGTTGCACTACAGAGATCTAAAGGAAAATATGGCCATATTTTATTTTTCAAAAATGATTTGGGTATGAAAAATTCTGTGTTTGAGGATTGAAAGAATTCCAATGAAGAAAACTAAAGTAAAAAGACCAGCAAGACAATACCATCTTTTTTTTTTAAGTGAGATAGGGTTTTGCAAGAAATAAAATTCAAAGAATTAATCAATATTAGGAAACAGATCTCACTTTCCAAAAATTTTGGGACAGAGAAGTCCAATTTAACTTGAGGGAGTAATGAGGTTTAAAAATTAAACGTCTTAAAAAAAAGTAGGAAAGAAAAAAACAAATTCTTGGGGTGAGCAACATACATGAAAGGATAAAATCCTTTAAAGCCTGTTACTCAGAAAAATTCCCACCATAGCAATGAACTCTTTCACATTTTTTTCCTCTTACACATATTAAATATAGAAAGAAATGAAAAGATTTTCCACTAGTTAGTTTCCATTAGCAGAGGAAGAGAGAAATCAAGAGCTTGAAACAGTAAGTTTTTATCAAGCTTGTGGGCATGTTCAATAGTCTTCGATTTCACTCTCCACAGTCACCTGGAGGAACGAGCAGTTTCAGCCCCTTGATCAATCTGCTGCCTGGGTCACTGAATTGACAGGGTACAAATGGAATCATCCTCTCCCCCTTGGAGGTCTTCTAGTCTGGCAAAAGAATTAATTGAGGCCGGGCAGGTGGCATGTGCCTTAGGAAGCAACCTTAGGAAGCAGCTGCTGCAACATGGGGTCGCAGGTCGAGTTCCGCCAGGGGCAATGAAGCGAGACCTAGCTCCAAAAAAAAAAAAAAAAATAGCTGGGCGTGGTGGTGCGCGCCTGTAATCCCAGATACCTGAGAAGCTGAGCTTGGGGATTGCTTGAATCTACGGTACCCCAGGTAATGTGAGCCTGCGGTTCCACAGGCAAAATATCGAGACCTAGTCTCAAAAAAAAAAAAAAAAAAAAAAAAGGGGGGGGGGAGTTTAGTAATAATGTGTGTCTCACGCACATGGAGCAGCCCAACATGACAATAACTCCTTGTTTCATTTCCCTGCTTGTGCTTGACCTGTTTTTATTTTCTCTTTCTGATTCAGTCATAAAGAGTTGTATGATTCTAAGCATTTGTAGAATGCTTCTATATTATCCAATTTATTGGTATAAAATATTCATAGTAGCTTGTGATAATCCTCTCTCTGATTTCAGTTTCTAACTACCTCTTGGTTTTATTGTACTCTTTGATATCTATTTGATTTCTATTTATTCATTTTTGTTCAAATGCAGGATGATATGGACAAAATCTCTGGAACTCTTACTCTGAAACATTTGTCAATACTTTTGTCTTTGCCTAATTTAATCCTGAAGACCCATGTGTGAATTTCAAGCTGCAGGTTGATGTATTTTGAATTCCAGTTTATTTTCTAATGTAGATTGAATGAAACTGTTGACTGAGTAGTTGATATCAGTTCTTCTATAAATTATCATGATCTTGCAGTGAATTTGTTACTTGGACCTATTGCCACAGTGATCTAGGTACTCTGGATGGCATGCCTGTCAAGGTGTCTTGAATGGCATATGTTTTAACGAAGCCTCTATTAACAGTAGTTCTCAAAACTTCATGCACACAGAAATCATGTGCGGGGGTGTTTATTAATTGAAAATTTCTGAATTCAAACATGGATCAAGATAATGAAATTTTCTGGAGATGCAAAAACTGATTATTTTAATGTAATGCATTTCTCTACCAACCCGAGTTAATCATCTCCTTATACTGTTGGATATCTTTGATAGCAGAAACCAAAAGTAACTGTTACAATCATTTTAATTGCAAGAAGAATATTGCTCCTGAATCTGCCATTTTTTTTCCTTAAAAAATGTTTTAAATGTGTTTTTAAAAGTGGGAAAAGATCTGAAATATTCAGCATCAGTATCATCAGATGATTTTAAAAAGACTTTGCTCGAAGTACATAGATAGGGAGCTGATGCAATATTTAGTCACAAGATGTTTAGGCTTTTTTTTTTTCTCTTTTTTTGGCTTCAAAATTATGAGCATACATTTGTTCTAGCTTGTTGAGCAGCAGCATGAATAAAACAGGAAACACAAATCTCTTACAGCTAAAATTATGTGTCATGGGTTTGCTTTTCCTGTGTGTCATCCATGTAAAGTTTTCATTCAAATTCTTGTTAATGTGAGACTGTCAGGCAAAAATTAAAATGTGATTAGAGTTACTCTCACCAGAATAAATGAGGGGAAAATATTCACTATTAGAATAGTTCTGAAGTGTTCTGACATGTCAAATGATGCCAGATCCTGTTATTCTGGTGCTAGTAAATCGCTATACTTTCCTTCATGGTAAATTATCATATTTTCAATACATTTGTTGTGGTAGTTTTCCTTTCATTGTCTATCATGTGATCTAAAACACTGCCTTTTTTGGAGTACAGATAGCTAAAAAAGCTCTCAATAAAAAAGGTCTAAATTAAAAAAATATTTATTTTGGGACTTGTAGGAAATAATTTACTAAGAAGCAAACAGGAATTTAAACGATTTTTTAGAAATATATTTTGGGAAATATTAGAGAAAACCTTTTATCCATTAAACAAGGACAGGCATCTAGGAAAAAGGAATCTGAGGAAAAAGAACAGTTTCTTGGAAGTAAACATTTAAAAGAATAATAGCAATGGCAAGGTGAACAGCAAAATACATCAAATTTTTATAATCTAGAAGATAAATTGGATAAGGATCTCTCAGTGCAAAATGGCAGGCAAATTATGAGGAAAGTGAATATTCTAGAATAGGTATAAGACATCTGATATTTTTCTAGAAAACCATTCCAGAAAAAGAAAACAAAATAGCTATAATTGAAGCAATAGCAGAAATTTTTTTATTAACTAAGGAGGGAAATCATTAACATTCAGGTAGGAAGATCCACCAAGTGCTAACCAAGATTAAAGAGGAAAGTAGGGTATCTAGTGTTGCTTTTTAAAAATCAAATCTCAAATGTCACTGACTGGAGGACATAATTTTTATTCCACAGACAAGGAAAACTGCTGCCAATCAAATTATGTATAAGCAATTATCTTAAGACATTGCAATTTCTTCTAGGAATCTTACGATGCTAAGTGGGATAGGGAATATATGTTAGTCTTTGAATTATTGATAAAGTAGATATTTCCTAGAGAGATTTTATATTCTAAAAATTCTAAATATTGAAGAGAGACTGAGAAAAAAATTACAGTTTCCTACAATGGAGCCAAAAAATCTAAAAGAGAAACTTGGCATTGATTTTCTCTTAACATTGGTTGCTACAAAGAAAAGAAGGTAAAGCTTTCAAAGGGGAAAAAAATGCTTGAAACCTAAATCTGATATCCAACAAAAGTTTCAACTGAGTATGTAAGCAAAATAAAGATATTTTTGAACCTGTATAATGCAAAGAAATCTATCAGCCATGGAACCAATACGAAAAGAAATGTACTAGAGAAACACTCTAACTATCATAAAAGGAAATACTCTAACCATCATATGTAGGATGATGTGGACAAAAAGGATAATACTTTCTGTTTTGAAATACTTTAAAAAGTTTGAAACACAAAGTGAGACATTGTGAACTGCACATCACTTCAGTATGCTCATTTACCAATAACAATACAATTTTTTCACCACAAAGTTATGTTAAAGATTTGTAGTATTTCTTGCTATAGCAGAAAAATAGAAGTCTTCATTGAGATTTGAGGTATAGCATTGCAAAGTTCTTTCCCAATGGTCGCTGATATGACTACATCATTTTTAGGCATACATATAACTTGCAAAAATAATTTTAACTTCATAAGTTGCTGTTGAATGATTGAACTCAGAAGATAGTTCACTAGGTATCAGAAAGAGAATGACCTCAGAGTCATAGAACAAAGGTTGAGTCTACAATTGGAAAAAAGGGATAGGTGGGAGACTGTAACAGATATATGCTTTAGGGACCACAATGTTAAAATTTCATCCTGAATTAGAAGAGCTCAGCTATGCTCTAGAATAGGGGCTAGAAAATCACAAGTGACAACCAAGATCCTAATCAACAGAAACATCTACCTCAGGTTGTGAGTAAAAACCCCAAAAAGTCATGCCAAGAAAGGATACAGGGACCTGAGATCACATTATTATATTACCCATATGGTATGGAAACCCCAACTGAGAAATTCAATGTAAACAAAAGAGAAATTTACAATTCTTGGGTTCTCATTACACCTAAGCAGAGAGATCTCCATAGTCAATAATAGATCATGGCCTTCCAGAGAACATTTTGTCACTAAAAATGACCTAGCAAACAAAAACATAAGCCCTATCAATAATTTCAAAGAGGAGAAGTTGCACAGATTCAAGGTATATAATTGGAGAAAGTGTGATCTCAAAGACCTTTTAAAATATGTAATTTAAAATGTTCAAAGAGATTTAAAAAAGTGATTGTTTCAAAAAATAAAAACAGAAAATTGAAAAGTATAGAAGTGAACATCTTAAATACAGTTTTTAGGATAAGAAAAATCCCCAAAATCTGTAAATAGATTAATTTAAACAATACCTTAAGAACTCTCAAAAAAAGAATTAGAGAAAAGAGATACGAAGAAATAAAATAGAAAGTCTTACAGAAAAAGTAAAATATATAAAGCATAGAAGATTCCTAACCAAGTTTAAACTTTTCTGAAGAAAAGTTTAGAGGAAATATTTAAGAGGTAATGGGTAGGAACTTTCAGAATTAAAGCAGATCATGAATCTTCAAATTGAAAATGTTCGCTCAGTTTTGGGAAAGATGAGCAAATACAAACTTACAATTAAACAAAATACAATGACATTGCAGGAGAAGATGACATATTACGAAAGTAAACTAGAATCAATGCATATTTGCCATCAGAGAAAACAGTTTAGTATACAATGGAATAAAATATTAAAAATAATTGCCTAAAAGTGATGTTACCATAGAATTCTACCTAATTTAATAATAAACCTATCTAGGCATAAAAGATAGTAATACTTGCTAAGAAGTGACTAAGACTAAAACATACGGTAGCACCTCAATCAATATTTGCTGAATGAATCAGTGAATCAATGAGTATATCAGATTACAAAAACTCAGGGGCATCCTATACAACTTGTTAACTTCACATTTTTTTTTCCTATGACAAATATATCTTAAAACTTTAACTGAACAGCCAGGTATGGTGGCATGCACCTGTAATCCCAGCTACCTGGGAGGCTGATGCTAGGGATCACTTGAGTCTGCAGGTTTGAGACAACTCTGGACAACACAGTGAGACCTAGTCTCTTTTAAAAAAGGGGAAAAAAATTTAAGCGAAGTTTGCTGGAGCAAGTGATTAATAGATTAATAAATATGTGTTTTAACAACTATTTGACCCTCAATGTTGTAAATCAGCCAGATTTATAAGTATCTTTGTCCTCAGTAAACAAATCTAAGAAGATATTTGACTCCATGATATCCTGAGAAACAACAAACAATATATTTAGCATAGTTTTGTAGTAACTCACCAGTTAACAATTGCTAACTTTCTCTACAATCTATGATTTAATCAGTGTTGTATCTTTTCAAGAACCAGTTGTAATGATCTTATTCTTTTCCAGACTTCATATTAAATTCAAATAAGACTGACAACTTATTGTTATCCTTTCCAGAAAGTCTAAATTAAGGACTATCAGGTGTATAATTTTATGTTACTGCAAAAGACTGAGTCTACTACCTCTGAACCATCAGTAAAAGTTCTGCCAAAATATACACTTAGATAAGATCAAATGAGATCCCTGGAGGGAAAAAAATGACATGTAAGTAACAATGAAAAGCAAGGAAAATGTGTGTTGTTAAATAGAAATAAATATTGAACAGACACTGAAATTTACCTGGGGTAACATTAGAATATGATGGGAATTTGGGAGGTAACAATAACAAAAATATAGAGAGAAGATAGAAATTGTACTATATCCTCAAATAAAGGAGAGAGACATTGACCTAAAAGGAGAACATATCATTAAAACATGTCATTAAACTAACATGTCATTAAAAACTAGAATATTAAAAATAAATATTAAAATATAACGAGTTATAAATCCACCCAGCACAGAGGAATTTATGCAATAATAAATACTGAGTTCAAAATTTTTAATTCCTATCTTCATCTTTACTTTCTATCATTATTTCTCTTTTTCTGTAGTGCTTATCACACTCAAGTATCATATTCATATAGTTTCATTATTCTTTTAGCCTATTATCTGTCTTTCATTCCACTGGAATGTAAGTTTTGATTTTTTTGTTTTTCTCAGTGATGTGCCTTAACACCTACAACAGTGCCCAGTACAAACTGTATTTGCTGAATGAATAGATGAATCAACAAGAAAAAAAAATGAGTGAGATTTCAACATGAATATATCAAATTTCTTTCTCTTTTAAAGGAATAGTACACCATTTAGTTATAATGGAAATAATTTTCAAAATTTTATGAGAAACTTGAAATAGCTCACCAGGACCTATTTACCGAATCAGAAAGTATCACAGAGCTATCATTTCTTGAATAATGCTAGCATTGCTTTTGATAATTTGCTTATACAATGCCTTCTTTCAGAAAGGATTTAAGTAGTTAAATGTCAGAATTAAGTAAAACTAAATTAATTGAAATTAAAACTAATATTTAAAAGCAATGGGAAACAGATCCCAAATTAGATGTTGTGAAGTATCATTTCATCACTTCTGTAGACAGAAATTTTGAGCTTTTTTCTATTAAAAACATTTGCAGCATACAACTGCAATTTTAGGTGAAAAAATTCAAAATGGTGTGGAATGAGCTTGTTAAACTATATAGTGAAAGAAATTACAGCAATTGTAGCATATAGTATTTTTTTGAGAATTTACTCTGTTAAACAGTGTCTTAAATGTTTTTACATTTGTTGGTATTTAATTCTTTTTAACAATTACGGGTTGTTTGTTTGTTTGTTTGTTTTTGAGACTAGGTCTTACTATTTTTGCCTGTGGAACTGCAGGCTTACGTTGCCTGAAGCTTCCCCCCACAGACTCAAGCAATCCCCAGCCTCAGCTTCTCAGGTAGCTGGGATCACAGGCATGCGACACCACACCCAGCTGTTTTTTGGTACTAGGTCTCGCTATGTTGTCCTCAGCGGGACTCGAACCGCAATCCCTAGCCCAGCCGTTTCATAGGCTGAAGCTTACAGGCACACACAACCGTGCCCAGCCAATTATACATTTTTAATTTTAAAGCTTCTATGCCTAGAGAGTTGAAAATACCAGTTTTTCTCTTCTTATTTTTATGCATATTATATGCATATTATATGCAAACAAAAGTATGCATATATTTGTTCAGGATCAAATATTTCCAAGATATGATTTGATTTCATTGTACCCTCTTCCTCTTCTTGAACCCATGCAACACATATTGCAATAGTTACAGGTACATATTGTACATGAAGGTTAGACTATAAGGCGTATAGTCTTATTAAGTGTATCTTTCTAAAATTTTATTCCTTATTCTTATTCATTTCTCCAGATAGCCTACTGAAAAAAATAAATTTTAATAGGTTGTCTATGATATGATGTAGATACTTAAAAATTATAATATAATTTGATTGTAATAGTTTATAGCAATTCTATAGCAGGCTGAGCCCACAGGCTGCGAGTTGCTCTGGCATCCTTGGGATGGAAGACAGGGCTGGCGCATGGGCGTGGTGGTAGTGGGGATAAATGTTTCACTCTCACTCTAGTCAGTCCTCATTAGAAATGAGAAGAGCACAAATAACCCAGCTACTGACAGAATGGGTGAGGAAATGGATAAAGATTCTCAACATACACATCTCCTGGGCAGGACACAAAGAACATGGAGAGAGCCACTGCATACAAGGCTGGGAGAACAACTAGGGTGATGACATCACAGAATCACACTTGTGGTTTCACTGGGGCCTGGGAGCCAAAATCCCAGTTCAGAGATGTCTTCTTAGAAAGCAGGTGTCCCTCCCTGTTTCACAGGAGAGGGAGGTCCAGAGACGTGGCATTGGCCACACAGTAAACAAAGCTGCAAACCAAGGGTGAAGAGACAAGTCACACAGGCCATTTGCAGAAGCCTTTCCCTATCAAGGAACTTCACTACAGACAATGGATGGGAGCAAGGCCCCCTAAGCCAGAGGCTAGAACTACACAGCTAAGAAGCAGCAAAATCGCACAGAAATCAGATTGGAGGAGAGAGTTAGCAATGATGAGGCATTGATAGACTCCAAATGAGCACAGACTGGCTGCCCATTAGAAAGTTAAGAGTGAAAACCTATGCAGCACAGCTTGCCCTGCCCAGGAGCACAGATCCTCACCTAGGAAAAGGACACTACCACAGAAAAGGAAGAGACCAACAGGCTAAACATAGACCAACAAACAGCAAGAAGAGAGGAGTCTGTGTGACCTGAGGGGGAGGTCAAGGAGAGGGGAAGGCATTCCCAGGGTGCCAACAGTGATACAAAGATGACCGATGTAAGAATTTTTTAAAAATCAATTTTTTTAAAAAATAAAAAATAAAAGTTATATGCATAAATAGTAACTGTTTCCCCCATTGTTGTTCCCAGCCATCAACTCTACTTTTCAGATGTGATGATTATATTTTACAACAAAGAGACAGTCTGCATATAAACTACTATAATCATTTAAGGCTGGTGTGCCCCTAAACAGTACCCCAAGCAGTACTATATACACTAACTTCTGCTTCTGTTTTTTTATTTTGTTCTTACCACAATATTACATATAATTTTCATATTGATTTCTATCTTTGTTTGAGTTTTGTCTCATTTACTTATCTAGTTTATTTGAAAAATTGACATGGTACTTTGTTATTATTCTATTAAGTGCCTAAATTTAAGTTGGATAAAATATCCATTTTTATTATATTGAACACTTCTCTCAAATTAAGGTATATTTTTAATTGAGTTTTTATCTTTGTATAGCATTTTAATAGTTTGTTCAGAGCTCTGTACACTTGCTATTAAATTTTCATAAATACTGAATACCACTTTGGCTTTAGTGTACGTTAAATGCATTTTATTTTCTAACATGTTGGTGATTCTGTACAGAAAGATCATTAAATTCAATATATTAAATTTATTTTCAAATATCTCACTGAAATATCTTTTTGATTGTAATAGTTTATAGCAATTCTTTTGCATTTTATATTTATAAAACTTATTTATCATTTTCAATAATTTTAATTAATGATTATCATCTGCTATTCAAATATGTTTGCATCATCTTTCATCAAATGCTGACATTTATACTTGTAATAATTTGTCTCATTCTCAGCATTTGTGTATATAGCTCATATTTTTCATCAACATGATCTAGATTTCTGAGTTGATTTATGCATAATAATGCTCATATTTAGTAGAAGTTTATTTAATCAAGAGTGGTTATTGATTTTTTATCAAAAGAATCTTCAACATCTGTGAGATATAATTTTGCTCTCTTTTTATTAATATGTGAATTAAATTAATAATTTACCTCATAGTCAATTCTCTGCATAATTAGCATGAATCACACTAGTTCTTGCTACATTATCTTTTTAATGCACTGTCAAATTTAATTTTTTGAATTATTGATCAGCATTCATACTTGACATTTGTATAAAGTTTTTATTTGTGCTGTCTTTGTTGGATCTGGATGATTTGGATGTCAATATCATATGGTAGTATGATGATATAAAGCATGAACTTTGGAGCCAGATTAGAGAGGTTCAAATTCTACCTCTGTTACTAGCAACTGCATATACTTGTACAAATTATTACTGAACCTGTCTATGCATTGATTTCTTTACTATACGTTATAAGACCTGGCTTATCTCTGGTTCTTTCTTACTATGTAATTCTGCAAATCTCAGTGAAAGACTGGTCACATAGTAGCAAGGACCCTTCTTTTTGGTAGGATCTATACCCTAGCCTTTGTCCTCATCTTTGTAAGTTTGAATACCTCTGTTCAGTCAATTCCTCAGCAACCATTTTCTCTGTCAGTAATCATTCAGACAAGAAAGGCGAACCAACCTGGGGGGCTCCCAATCTTCCCTCCCAGATGTGAATCCCTCAAATCTTCACTAGCTTGCTGGCTGTCTGAAGCGATAAGATCAAGCTATTTTGTTTTGCTCTAGCATTTCTAGATCTTTTCAATGGAAAGGTTATTAACTCAAAATACTATAACCTTCCTCCTTTTTATTATTACTGTAAACTTTGGACACACCAAGATTTTCTGCTATAGTAATTATTTAATTTAAAATTACATCAAATATTTTTAAAGGTAAAAATTAAAAATACTTTATTTTTAAAATTTATTTAAATTTTGTTTATAGCTCTTATTTTGCATGCTTTTCTCAGCTTTGTCTTTTTTGTCCCATATTGGATATCAAGCAATGTCTATACTCTCACTCTTTTTTGTTATTTTTAAAGTTGTTTATTTTTAAGAAATTTTACTTTTATTCTGTTTTTCTTGAGTGAGCTATGACTACAGGTGCCTGCAGTCATTCTCTTGTCTCACCATAAGGCCCTGAGGACTACTATGTTATCTGAAAGGACTTTGATTATGACTTAAGTCACGCAGGCTTATGGCACTACATCGCCATGGTTGTTATCTGCTCAGTGAAAATATTTTCTTGTAAATGTTCCAAACATGCCATTTGTTTCTTCTTCAGTTTTCCTTTTTATCCCTGTTATAATTTATAAGATTATTTCAATAATAGCATTCTCATTCTAGTAATAAAGGAAATACAGATGATGTAAATATGATTTGAATAGCCTTCTATAAAATATGCCTTGAAAAGCTTGCACTCTTCAAGGTCAAAGGCAAGGCTCTGATTCCTTACTGCTGTGTCCACACCCTGGTACAACAGAGATTTACTTCAGTGTTTTCTATAAAATAACAAGAGATAAGTAAAGAATAATTGTCATACATTCCTCTCAAGGTTTTGTAAAGAATCAAGCTGTACTAATTTGTGATGACTGCCATAACAAGATAATACAGATTGGGTAGTTTAAGAAACTGTGATTATTTTTTCATAGTTCTGGAGGCAGAAGTCCAAGATCAAAGTATTGGCACCTTGACTTCTTCTGAAGCTTCTTTCCTTGTCTTGCCTTCCTGCCATGTGCTCAGGGGTGCTCAAATCTGTGCAAGTGCATGTATCTCCTGTCTTTCATTGTATGTAAATTTCTTTTTAAAAGATTACAGTCTGGTTGAATTTGTGCCCATTCCAATAGTCTTTTAACTGAATCACCTCTCTGAAGACCCTATCTCCAATTGCATTGTGAGTTACTGGGGGTTAGAATGGATGGATGAATTGATTGATTTCATAAAACCTGATTCAAAATGCCCTTCTTATCTCAGGTTAGGATTTTAACATGTGAATGAAATAGGGAAAGAATTCAGCGGTAACATGCCCCTGTTCATTTTGTTTCAAATGACACTATTTTTATCTTGCTAGCACACATCTACAAACTTGTAAAATCAACATAATTTGTGTAATTAGCATGGAGGGAAAATGAATGAAAAAATAATGGCTCTGCAGCCGGGCACGGTGGCTCCTACCTGTAAGCTTCAGCCTATAAAGCAGCCGGGGCTAGGGATCACGGTTCGAGTCCCGCCTGGGAGTCGTAGAGAGACCTAGTTCCAAAAAAATAGCTGGGCGTGGTGGTGCGCGCCTGCAATCCCAGCTACTTGAGAAGCTGATGCTGGGGATTGCTTGATTCTGTGGTACCATGGTCAACATGAGCCTGCGGTTCCACGGGCAAAAATAGCGAGACCTAGTCTCAAATAATAATAATAATAATAATAATAATAATGGCTCTGCAAATATATAAGTAATTGTTGATAAAGTATGTTAGGTTTTGATGCTAGGAATACAATCATGTGATCTGTGAATGAAGTACACATGAAAAAATCATGTTGCATATTTATAGCAAATATCAGTTGACCTGTAGTTTATAGATAAGTATAGCATTCACTCACGTTGTTCAAAAATATGACAATAATTACTATGAATACTTATCATTTTAGTCAATAAAATGTGTTTTTAAGAGTCATTCACTCTGCATTTCTTTCATTCTTTTTTGTAGAATAACTATTCTTGAGGTAATAAAGGTTTTTTCAAATATCAGACTGTTCACAAAAATAACTCAAAATATCAACTTTCAGAAACCCATCTTAATATACTATACTGCTTTTGTAGAGATACATCTGACATGACAATTTTTATTCACAAAAACACATCATTACATTTGTGCTGAGCAGCCCCCCCAGCTGTGGAGTATCACAGACACACCACTAACTCAATTTGCTTTTAGGTGGTACTCAACTAAGGAGATTGCCTTTGCGGCGTAGGAAAGCAACTGCTGGACTCACGTATAAATATACAGAACACTACTCCCTGCATAAAAAGGGACTTGGAGACACTTGATTATCCTTTTTATTGTTAAGTCAGAGATTTCAAAATTATAGGCAAAAAACTAGAGGGTGAGACAACTACTAGGAAATGTCAAAGTTAGTGAAAATGAGAGTAGGCTCAGGGAAATTTGAGTTAAGGAACACAGGAAAAACAAAAAAAAGATGCAGAGAACAGTGAGAACAGTGAGTGCATGCTGAGCATGTTAAGGGAGGGAGCTGGTGAAAATCTAATCTTGGACAAATGACAAGATTTATAAATCCCAGTGGGTGCCTTCAAGTCATATTCACCATTGACCCTGTCTCTGCATTTCCTCCTCATATCATCCTTGATCAAGTCCAACTGATCATTGCCCCATTTTCTGCACGTCCCTCAAACTCCATGTTAGTCTTATCTTTCTTCAGGAAGTTGTTGCTCTGCTCCTCTTCAGATGTGTTATTCTTTATCTCCACTCTTTATTTGCTCAGTTCCTCTTGAATTTTTCCTAGTTTTTCTAGTGCAGAATTCACCTTTTGTTTTATTTGGGTCAAGTCCTTGGTGGTACAAAGGTCCCCCACTCTCAGTTTTACTGACTTGAAAGACTATTCTGTATACTCTTAGAAGTGAAGCCACTTTTGCCCCTCATTGAGATATTCCTGACACATGTTGGCATTTCAAGGGCACTACAGGCTGAAGAAGAGGAAGAGGAGGAGAAACCCATACTTGGAAACTGTATATCCTGTCATAATCCTTTTGAAAGTCATAGTCCAAGTCAAAAGAAGAGTTGGACATGTCCCTGCAAATCATTTCACATTTATTTTCTTAGTTCACTTTTGGCTCTGTGGCAGATGAACATCAAAAACTTCTCCAGCAATCATTCTGCCACAGCAACCCAGGCAGGCACTGCTCTCATTAACATATCGAATGAAGTCAAAACCCTATGAACAGTGCAATCCACAGTCTTGTCAAATCAGACTTCTTCAAATCAGACTCCATATCAGACTTAACCACTTGAGTATTGAACTTCCCAATGAAAACGTAAAATGTGTGCAGGTTGAAGCTGTCTTATTGTAACTTTGCTGACCATTATCTTTGATGAAAAAGTTTCTTACAAGATAGAAAGTTGTAGCTAAAGCTAAAAAAAACTCACTCGCCTAGGCTAGGCATGGTGGCACATGCCTGTAAGTGGCAGCCTAAGAAGCTACAGCCGGGGCCAGGAATAGCGGTTCTAGTCCCACCGGGGGCACGTAGTGAGACCTATTCCCCCCCCAAAATAGCTAGGCGCGATGGTGCACACCTGTAATCCCAGCTACCTGGGAAGCTAAGGCTGGGGATTGCTTGAGTCTGTGGTACCCCGGGCAATGTGAGCTTGCGGTTCCATAGGCAAAAGTAGTGAGACCTAGTCTATGAATGAATGAATACATGAATGAATGAATGAATGAATGAATGAATGAATGAATGAACTCCGCCAAGTTGCACTAACAAGCATTTCAAATGATTTAGTACCCTAATGGGGGAGGGAGAGAGAGTCAATCCTGAATCTTCTAGTTTACACCTGGGGAAGCCAGAACTGGTGAAGTGAGTAATAGAACTGCAGCTGCTGAGGTTTCATTTCTTCACAAAAATTCACCATTTACTTAATCTTGCTAAATAAACTCAAATCCTTGTACAAAACAAGACTGGAATACACAACTATTTCAAAGCTGTTGTACTGTTTATACATATAGTTAAAAAATCCAGGGAAAGAATTAAATTCAGACTCTAAAGTTTATATTACAGCCTTTGCAATACAAAATTGACATCAATTCAGTAACCCAAACAAAGATAAATGTCATGTTGATGAATAAACGAAAACTAGAGAAAGGAGTCACATTAAACTATTTTTTATGCTGAAATATGTAGTATAAAAAAGACAGTTGAAAGAAAATTTGTTCCAGTATTGTACCTAGTGGTAAATATACTACTTTCTTTACTACTTACCCCTCTAATCAGAGTATGGACTTTTTTGAAAGGCATTATTACTTAACTTTCTTTTGCAAAAAGCAAAGATCCCAACCACTCTAAAGTTTGAAAAGTTATTGTTTATAATTAAGTATCCTATTGATAGCTAACAACTGTTCACACATGAGAACTTGCTGAAACTCACATTGCAACACTCCTCACAATGAGGAAATTTGTATCTGTCAAACTTTTATTTATACTAAAAGTAAATGACCCTTCTTGACATTTGGTATATACTATTATCCATAATCATCATGGACAAGGATTCAATCTTAGGTGGTATGCTTGCATGTATGTGTGTGTGTTTAGAAGCAATTGGCATATGATTTCCTAAGTGCTTTCTATGTGCCACAGATTCTTTTGACTACTTTGAATATGTGAAATTATTTCAACCCTGATAGTATCACACAAGGTATGTCCTATGAACTCCATTCTACAGATAAAACCTCATCCAATTTGTTAAATACCTTCAAGTTAAATGTGGGAACTGGGATTCTGAATAATTTTTTTAAATATTGAAAAATCATTACTAGTAGGTCAATGCTACAAGAAGTTATCTAGTCTATTCTGATGTCTTTAGGCAAAACTGCTCTTAAAACATAGATAGCAGTCTACCTCCTATCCTCCTTCCCTAATCTTCAATGAGAAGAATCCACACCAATCCTTTGTTGACCAATCCAGCCCTCATGCTCAAATGTTAGAATGTTTCTTGGAAGTCTTGTAACCTTTATGAATACCTTGATTTGCCCTGTGTCTGCTGAAAGTCTGTTTACTACTCAAAACTGAAAGTTTCTTTCTACTAAACACACCACATTCCTATGACTGTAGCTGATGGGCTGCTTAGCCCAGAGATTCTAACATACTGACCTGAATCTGTTCTCAGGTTTCACCAGGGATTCCCAGAATGAGCCTACTATGAAATCACAAATTCAGGCAAACTCAATTTGTTTTGTACCTACAAGAACAGACTCACTGACAATACAAATTCACATTTTTATTTCAAATGGCAATGACTCCAAGTTGTATAGAATTCTTGGAACTTAGTAAGGCTTTGTTAATACCCATGCAATCTAGTAGTCAATAAGGGGATAAATTGGAATAACAAGACAAATTTACATGCCCCCCAAATTTTCCAAGTAGATACACAAAGGAACTCCTGTATTTTGTCAGAACATTTGCAAGATCATATGTATGACATAATTATTATTCATTCTTAAGTGCTTAAATGATAATAGTAATAGTTATTACATAGATTCTTTACCCATTCAATGTCTTTTTCTAAGAACAAACAATAGATTCATGGATGCTTCTTCTCTGAATATTTTCTTTATCAGATTTTTGCTACTTTCTCATTTTTTATCAGCCAGCTAAATGCAAACACTGTTCTACTTTGGGTGTGGGAGAGATTCCAAGGGGGAAAATACAGACTCAAAGTTTGAGTAAACATAACCTTCACATTTTCAGTGACAAATTTGTTGCATCTCATTGTGATTTTCACAAATTGGGAAATACATAAGTTAAGCTTATTTAAGGAATACTGTTAAGAATGAGGTGAGTCTATGCTAAGACTGTAATTTCTAACTTCTTCCCTACTTAAATAATTTGATGGTTATCTGGTTCTAGCACTGACATGTAAAGAGTTTAGACTTTAACACTCATTCAGAAAATACTGAACAAGCCAAAACTCAACACGATTTCATGGATCTATCAAGGAAGAAGGTCACAAAATTGTCATCCCAAAATCTAGAGAGAGAGAGATGAATTTTAGAGATTCTTGGCTGAAGTCTGAAGTAGAAGTCATGAAACCATAAAACCATAAACTGGTAGGAAATGTAAATGGCAATTTGGATGAATTGCTAAAAGTCAATTGTATAGTACAAGAGAATGAGAAACTCTGGGGGTTATATTTTAGGAGAAACTCCCCCTATTATTTTTTGGGTCTTATTTACAGAATCCCATCAGTTTTGCATTGAGAAACATTAAGAAGAAACCCTTCTGCCTCTCATGGGCAAGGGAAAGTATAACCCTACAAAATATGTACAGAGCATTTTCCATGGCAGAAATCAATACTCTGTATAAAATTCCTTATAGTCTGTATAAAATTCCAATACTCTGTATAAAAATCCCACATGGAGAAAGGATGTTTACCCTGTTCCAGCTCATCTTGTCTTAACTCATCTAAGGATATTGGAGACAAGACAAACAACACGTGTAAAGGTCATAGTCTGACTAAAGGGAGAGACACATAATTATTAAAATACAGATTTAATCATAAGATTACAGACCACTTCCTTTCCCACTCATCTTACCACTATACGAATGGACTTCCCGTATAATAAGTAGGTCATAATTGAAAGAACTGCAAGATTTGTAGCTTGTCTAAGAGGTGAATTACTTAGGGAAGGACTCAGAAATACAGAGGATCATAAGACTATTATGAACCTATATGTCATAGGTGATATGAACAAATGCTTAGAAATGTACAGAAATGTACAACCATTTGATACTGAATCAGGAAGAAAGAGAAAACATGAACCAATTAATTGCAAAAAGGAAATTGAAACAACAATTTAAAAACGTCCCAAAATTAAAAGCTCTGCACAGGTTTTACTAGTATCAAACCTTTGAAAACAAACTAACACTAATCCTCTTATAAAAAAAATTAAGAGGGAATGCTTCAAAATATGAGGTCAACATTGGTTTGACACCAAAAGAAGACAATAACATCACAAAAAAATGTGCATTTCAAAAAGAAAAAATATTGTTTTAAGAACATTTATTTCAGATGTATACCCTGTGTATGCTGCATCATAATATAAAGCGACCTGGATCTTAGTCAAGAAAAGTCTGGAAGACCTGCATTACTTAACAAGGTTAAGAAAATCACATGGAATTACATTTAGGTAATAAATTTTGAAACTAACACATTTTCACTGTATTAAAATACAATGAAGTACTATTCAGAAGAAAAGCTATGATTGAATGCACTAATAGGTCAATCAATGAAGACAGAGGAAGTAATACTCTTAACAATGAAAATAAGTGGCAAATCTTTTTAGCAGAATATTTTATTTTCTTTGATTTATTCATTATAAGTGTCATGCTATTTTTCCTATCAAAGATTGTTTTAGCTTCAAGTTTAAGATTGTTGACTAGCTTGTACTGTGTTATCCTTCAAAAATCAGGGATGCATGGGTGAAATATTTCAAATATAGAAACTAGAAATAGAAAAACTTAGATAATCCTTGGAATTAGGTAATGAAATTTCTCTTAACAACTTCGCAGATGTGTTTATTTTTCAGGTCTCAGTGTCATTGTCATGGTAGTTTCATAGTCACAGGTACAAATATGATCAGGTCTTTTTCAAACACAAGGGTGTTGTGTTGCTTAGGCTCCTAATTGCTGGACTGCCAATAGAAGGAGTTCTTTGGGTCCTTCATCCTGCTGAATGATTCATCTCATCTCTGACTAGATTTTAGAATGATTCAAGATGCTCTTTAACCAGAGCAAGACTCTCTACAAACAACATATTCTGAAGTTTACTTAGAGTATTTCTTCTGCTCAACAGGTTTTTTTGATTATCCATACCAAGCCAATCATATAACATTGTGACCTGTGAGCAGAGCTAATCAGTACAAATAAGTAATGGTAAGTAACCTGCTTAATGAGCAAGTCTTCCTTACCATTGGCCCTACATTTGAATTCTTAAGTGTCTAACAAAACTAGTTCAGGAACTAGTGGAGATAATACACATATCATTAATGTAATTAGGAATTACAGTTGCAATAATGATTAACATTGTAACATCTGATCACCACCAGATATAGGACAACCAAGTACCAGTTTAATTTCTTTCTCTTCCTATTTATAATATGGAATTCAGCTTTGGTAATCAACAAATTCATTCAATAGCTATGTATTTAGTACTGACTAAATACATAAAGACACTCGAGACAGCCATGCATCCAAACACAAGTTAGACATCACTTTGGCTTCAAGAATATGACTCTGGTACTGAGACTACAACTTTAAAATCACCACTATCAGTAACAATAGTTGGTACTTACTGAGTAATTTATTATGTGCTAGGAAATGTTCTTAAATATTTTAGAGCATTACCTGGCACATAAGTTACTCAATGAGGAAAATTGTTGACTCCTTTTCCAAGAGCTTGTATTTCAGTGAAAGAAACAAATGATTAAAGAACTGTTACATTTTTTGATAGAGTACAATAAGTACAACTGGTCATCTGTATCACTAATTACATAGCTGCAGATTCAACTGACAGCAGACTAAAAATACACTGTGTAGCTAGGCTTATGAAGGGTACATCTACTGCCCTGAGCATATGGAGACTCTTTTCAACTTCTCACCTTCTCTTAGCAATATAGTATAAAACTATGTACATATCAGTGACATTGTATTAGGTATTACAAGTAACCTGTAGATGATTTAAAGCATATGGGAGAAGTTATTAGTTATACTATGCCACTATGCCATTAAAATAAGGAACTTGATGCTGGCATAGATGCAGAGAGAAAGTAACACTCTTACACTGCTGGTGGGAATGTAAATTGGTCCAGCCACTATGGAAAGCTGTATGAAGGACCATCAAGCTAATGAAAATGGAACTACCATTTGACCCAGCAATCACTCTTCTAGGAATCTACCCAAAGGAGACCTCAATACTGATACAAAGGGATACCTGTACCCGAATGTTTATTGCAGCACTATTTATAATTGCAAGGACATGGAAGCAGTCCAAATGTCCCAAAACAGATGACTGAAAACATGTGGTATATATACACAATGGAATATTACTCATCAATTAAAAATGACAAATTTGATGAATTTGAGGCAACAAGGATGGACCTAGAAGAAATCATATTAGCAGAAACAAGTCAGAAAGGAAAAGACAGAAACCAAATGGTTTCATTAATATATGGAATATAGGAAAAACAAACAAAAAGCTGGGAGGAAAAGTCAAAACAAGCTAACAATCAAACTAAAGTACACAACTGGGGGTGGGAGGATGAGTGGGAGTGGTCAGGGAGGGGAGGTAGTGGGTGAATCCTGAGGAAGTATATACCCTGTGAAGTATAGATAGATAGACGTGTGTGTATATATATGTATATATAAAATATTAAAAAAAAATAAGGAACTTGAACACCCTTGGATTTTAGTATCTATTGGTAGAAGAGTTCCTAGAACAAATCTCCCAGAGATACTGAAAGATGAGTAAAGAGATCAGAGAAGGCTTCTAGAATTGATATTAATTTGACTCATTTAAATGTTGACCAGAACAAAAAATACACAAAGATGCTAATTAACTGGAGCCAAAAAGTCATTATGTTTTTTTTTTTTAATTGAATGTCATGAAAGTAGAGGCAACAGCCCTCCTGCCTGCCTGTACTGTACTGTGTAGGTGTTCCTCATTGCCAACCTTCTCCCTTGGCAAAGCAGCAGAGGCAGCTCTCCTCCCAAGACTGCCCTTGGGAGACTATGCAGCTAACTCTTAATAAACCTGTCCTTTTGGGGGGCAACTTTTCTGTCCACTTGCCTCTGTGCTAGTGTTTGTTACTCCTTTCTCCCTTTTTATAATAAACTTGTCCCTCTGAATAGAAAAAAATAATTGAAATGTTTTGTATTACACCAATAATTCTACCCTCAAATGGCCTCTAACTCTTTATCTTGGTGTTCCAGTGTTGATTTTGATTTATCACTTACTTTTGAAAATATTTTCTTGACTTGTGATTTTGAAGAATCACCAGAGATCTTGATAAAACAGGAAGAGTAGAAATTTTCACCTGTGGCTGCCATAAAACCCACTAGATACTGGCAGCATAAAGTAGCTGTAGAGAGAAAGTCAATTTACAATCATTTTTTGGAAACCCACAGGTATATGGTCACTCTTTTTTGAAGTTCAAAAACATATTTTGTCATCAAGATTGGATACAGAAGTCTCTGGAAAATTGGTTCAAGATTCATATAGAACTCAGGTTTTCTTTGTATGAAGTTTTGGGTTATATTTAATTTTATTTTTCATATACTCCTAGACAGACTCAGGTTTTTCAGGAAAAATAAGCCTGAAGTGCCATTCTCTCTGGTACAAAGGTGAAAGATAATGGACTTCACAAACACAAATATATTAAGAGATACCTTTAGAGGAAAGTAAAGTAATGCTGCTCCAGGGAGTTTGTGGAATTGATTAGTGAGATCAGGGGATTTTGAAGTATCCTGAATCTAGATTTACAATTCCAGAGCCATAGCAATCTGAGAGTAGTGTCTCGGAGCTAAAAGAGTGACATTCCTTTCATGTCATCATTTTTCTAACCTTACGTCATTTTGAAATCTGGATCAGTTGAAATTTCACAGCACCATGTAAAGAATGAGAATGCTGTTCCATAGGCATATCTCTTAAGTTAGTACACAAACACATACACACACACACACACACACACACACACACACGTGCAAATAGTAGAATGAAGATAATGAAAGGAAATGGGAAAAAAGACCAGTATATTTAAATAAGGAGTAAGATAGTAAGCATAGAATCGCAATATACGTCAGAAATTCCTTTATCTTCAAAACATTGCCTACATTACATGAGAACTTAGAACTACTTAGTATTTTTAAAAAGTTGTTTGTGATGTTTCCTCACAAATAAAATATGAAAAAAATTAACAAATTAGTGTCAAAGTCAAACCAAAATTATACTCTCTCATTCATTTGAATATAGTGTGGGTTAAACAAAGACCAAATGAAAGAAAGATTTGTCTCTCTTATGTTTTACTTGTATATTTTGAACAACTTATGAGAAGTGTAAACTATAAGTATTCCCACATGAGGTTAATAAGTGACTCATTTTCACTTGACAGCAACTTTAGTATTATAAGAAATACAAAATAATATGTGTATATAATTTGACTTCCGTCCTCTCCATGCTACTGAACTTTCTCCTGAAAGATTACTCGTGATCTCATTATTGCCAAACCTCTTCCTTCATTCCTATAGCATTGACCTCATTGTTCTACCTACTATTGGTGTCTGGGCATTCTCTTTGGAACTTCCTCTTGTTTGGGGAATTCAGCACAATCATGCTTCCCCTTTTAATTTTTTCAACACTGGTATATCTCCTGATACTAAATCAGTATGTGATATTTCTTAATGTCAATGATTGTATCTTACAATCTTTTGTAAGATTGTATCTTTTGGTTTTACTAAATATTGTCTTGAGTTCCAGTGAAAACAGTGAGATGAATGAAAGACAGGACAATATCTTCAAGTTTCAGGATAGGGTAGCTGATGAATGGTTCTACGGTCACAAGACTCAAGAATGATGGGAGCCAAGATTGAAACATACAGCTTGGCATTAGTGATTGACCTTTTTCCCTTGTTTTTTGTTGTTGTTGTTGTTGTTGTTGTTTGTTTTTTAATACATTTAACATACATACTTTATTTTCCATCAGAGAAAGTGAAATTTTCTTTGTAAATGTGGTTTGAGTTCTACATCAATGCAGTCTTATATGTGCAACAAATTTTTGATTTTCTAGTTTTCAAATGTCCACATATTTTTTGTATAGTTTGTGATTCATAAGTTATAAGCAAAGAAGAACAAAAAAGGAAAAAACAAAACCTAGGGAGGGAATGAAGACAAGATTTTAGAAAACTGGAAAAGCCTGCTTATATGGTAAAATGCTTTTCATATCCTGAGGACATCATTTGTGCTATCACTCTAGAATATTTAGACAACACTTTTGCACACTTGGCTAAAATGTTCAATACTAAGAGGCACATATGGGCAAGAGATAATAAACGGCTTGTGAAAGGTAACACAGCACTTTTGTTTTCAGTCAGGACCAGAATTTGAATCTAAACCATGTTGCTTAGTAGTCTTCCTTTCTTTCCAACTTTTAATTAAGACAGTAATCTCTCTATAATATACATTCATTTGATACCACTGCTAGACCAAATGAATAAAAATTTCTGGGAAAATAGTGCCCAGGCCTCTGTATTTTTTTTGAGGAACTGATCAGAGTTTATAAAGGCAGAATACTGTGAGAACCTGGGTCTAGTCAGCCACACAATAAAATATTAACATTTACATTAATAATTCCTTATAAAATGTATTTCAAGACACAGTTTAATTTGTATAATCTCATTTGGGAATATTTTCTAATTCAAAAAAGCTGTTATCGGTAATATCCAATATAATAAAAATAATAGCAAAATAATTAAATATAAATATAAAAATATATAAAAACAATAATATTGTTTTATTGCCTTCATGAGCATATTTCTACTTCTGTTAATAAACGACTAAGCAGAAAAAAAGTATAAATCACAATGAGATTGCCTGGATTTGTGCATTCCATTCCGTCTTCTGATTATTTTTACTCCAGGGTCTGCAGAATTCAGGCAATCATATAATGTGTTTTGAAGCATATTGAAAAGTATCTCAGGTTTAATCTTTAATCTTCAATGAGATTAAAAGACAAGAAGGTTTCAAGTTTTCTTATGTCTGAAGTTTATATATCTTATTGTGTATGTTTCGTCCTTGACGCACATCTGAGAAAAACATTAAATATGAATATACTACACAAATGTCCATGTCCATGTGATCATGCAGTAACTATGTAAATGGTTTGGCAAGAAAACGTAAAGTTCGTCAAAGGCTGATTTGTGGTGGCATGAGGCATAAAGTACTTGTTAAATGATCAGAAAATGATTGCTGAATCAATGACTTCATGGAAGTTAATATTTTAACCATAAAATGTTGCTTAAGGAGTAGCAGTGTTAATATAGACATTTTAGGGTTGAATACATACAACTAGGCGTTAACTAAAGGTGAAATAGCAGTGCTTTAAATAGGGATAGTTGCATTCCTAATTCATGGTCACTGTGTATATAATTAATGTTCTGTGGGTGTGCATAAGTGACGGGAGGGGAGGCTCTCCCATTAGTAGGACACAGTACATGGGAGTAGAGGAACAAATGAATTCAGAATCAGTAGGCTGCAAGTATCAAATCATGCACGGTTCTATTTACATTTTGTGACTACTGACAAATTTTCCAGAGGGTTAAGTTGGTGAAATATGTGATGAACAATTAAAAAGTAATATTAAATATCTTGGTGATGAAGTTTAGAAGACTATTACTACTCTCTCCTTAAAACAAAAAGTATTTTTTTTAGAAAATGAAAAAAGACTCCCTAAATCTGACACCAGAGTCATAAGGAAAAGCAGCAAAGCAATGGAGATGAGATTGGAGAAGACGGCCTGCAGCAAGAAAAAATGGACAGATCACAAATGGCCACCCAACGCAAACTTAAGACTGAAAACCTTACAGCAAGGCTTGCTTGGATCCAACAACACAGTCCCTCACCCAGTGGAAAGACACTACCATAGGAAAGAGACTAATGGACTTAGCACAACTAATAAACAACAAAGAGTGGGGTTTGAGAGAATGGCAGGGGCACCAGAAGGAGAAGGGAGGGGGGAAAAAAAGAACACTTACAGAGGCGTAACCTAAAGAACAAAATAAACTAATAATAATAATAAAAAAAGCATTCTTAAGGAGTACAAAAACCATTTGCAGAGGAATCTGAATGTTGTTTGAAAATAATCTAAGACTAGAAAATCCTGGGAAAATAGATTTTAATGTAAATGTTTGAGAATGTAGCATATATAAGAGAACCAGCATTAGGTGTTACATATGAAAACAATATACAGTGAAGGTGAGACAGGTTGTACTGATTAGAGTCAGACTGTATGGTTTGAATTCCATCTCTGCCATTTGTGAACTAAAAGATTTTGCACAAATTTCTTCATTTTTTTTCTTTTTTTGCCTTAGTCTCATTTGTAAAATGGAAATAAGAAGTACATACCCCACAGGTCTGTTTTCAAGGAATAAGTTTAAATTAGTAAGTTAAAAATATTAAGTATGAGTTTTAGTCATTATTATTTGGCTCATCTCATTTAGATTTAAGAACAAATATTCATTATTTGTATGTTTCATCCCCCTATAATTCTGAATCAAAATGAAATCACAAAGAGAAGTAACGCTCCTTTAGTCATCCACACCACTCAATCTTCAAATGGTATGTGAATTTTCAAACATGTTGGATCATTTGTAATTTAATGAAAACTTCAAATTGTCAAATCAATTGATAAGAAATAATTATTTAGCAGACTTTAAAACTTTGCAAATTTTTACTTTCTTTTACGCTTTTAATAAAATTTAAGAGAATTTTTCTTTCTGAAGTCTTAAACCAATGCTCAGTTAAGTATGGATTCATCCAGAGAAAAATCAAAATCTTTATTCAAGTGGATCTTGAAACTTGAAATGACCACAAGTAGTTAATACCTGATTAGATTTAGAAGAAAATCAACTATTTTCAAAAATAAGCAGCTGAGGACAGAATTCAATTCAATGTCTTGAACTAATATTTTCAATGTTAAATTTAAGGAATTGACCTCGGATTCCTGCCTCTATTTTTCAAAGATTTCATTGTGAAAAAGTAACTTAACACCATTCCATTGCAAAGGCTCTTGCTAAGAATTAACTAATAAAAGACTAAATATTTTATGCTATATAATAGCTAACTCACCAAAGTAGGTATATTTGTCTATTTTTCAACTTGAAAGGCAGTGATTATTTCACAATAAATGAGAGCCAACTGCAGTGCCAACTGTAACTTGAGGGAAAAGACAAAAGATGGAAGATTTGTGAGAGTCCTCTTGTCTTACTATATGTGAGTCCTTTAGGGTGGGTCCAAGGTGAATCTGGTAACAGTCTGCTCTGGGTTCAGCATTGATGACCATCCTAGAGCCTGTATATGGATGTAGTCAGTCCAGAATTTGTTAATTTCATTTAAAAAGATTACTTTTACAGTATTGCCCACCTAATAATGGCTATATGTTTGTTATTTATCATCTGCCATTTGTTTTAAGTATCAATTAAAATGAATACATAATCACAATAGAGATCCTACACTTTAGAAAGTAGTGTTGTATAGATATTTATTCTATAAAAATGTTTAAATTTATTAACTTCTTGGCGGAAAACAATCTCAGTAGCTAGGAGTTGCTGATCTGACTGATGACTGTAAATTGCTTCCTAGCTGGAAAATTCTGTGGGATAATTTTCTTCCCTAACCATTCTATCTTCAAATATGTTTTGTGCCTTTAAGAGAAATCATGATTGTGACTTCATACTATGTATATATTTAAATGAACGATTAATGAAAATTATTCCCAATTATTAAAAAAAAAGATTGTTTTGCAGAGCCAGTGATAAATCCTCTCTGATGTGTCATGATGGAGTCATTCTTGAAAACTAATGGCTAGAAAATTGAGTAAACATGGAACCAATAAAGAAAAGATTTCTTCACACGATGTGAAATCAGCCCATAGAAGAGCACATTGCTATGGAAAATTTTGGGATACGCACAAGGATTTTTTCATGGTGATGATATCTCACGCATGTAGGCATCAATACAAGTGAAAAAAAATCCTCCCCACCTATCAATACCATAGAGCTGACTGTTGGAGTGTGACCCCATTCTGTCCAACCCGTTCCCATCCATCCCATTCTTCTTTTGCACACATAGCACAGTACTACATTTGATGAAATGATATATTAATCAGGACTAATAAATTCCTCTTCATGTCACTTTTTACAGGTACCAAACAGCGTCACTGGGCAGAATATAGAAATGTTCCTGCTTGACACTGCATTTTTTAAAATGAATTCTGTTTTAATATTTTAGACTCTTGAACAACTTTTCCAGATTCAGTTTGTAAAATAAAATCCCTTATGTAACCAAGAGTCCCTTTTTAAAATTCTAATTTATATCAAAGTGTAATTCCTGTCAGTGCTTCATAAACTGTGATCGTTGCCAGGATTATCATTCTTGGTTCCATTTGTTCTTTTACAAGAAAGCATTTAAATGAGAAATCTTACTTACAACCTGCTTTCCTGATGCATTCAGAACCTAAACCAAATATAATCCTATCTCCATTTTATCCTGCATTGATTCAATTAACTCAGACTTTTGACTACCTGTCAAGTATCACCATCATAATAAGAATCAGTGTTTACATATTGTAATATAACTATTTTTAATGACTGCTAACTCTGCTCAACACGATGGCAAACACTTTCATTCTTACTACAAGATAGAAACTATTACTAGCCCTATTTTGCATGTGAGTAAACTGGGAGAAATGAAATAACTTGTCCAAAGATTCAATTGGAAAGGGTCTAAATCTCAACCATGAAAAGAAGGATAAAGCATTTCTTTCCAACAGAAGAGCTGTGTACTTTAAGAGGCACCACTTGGGGTGAAGGTGAAAGAAACCAAAAGAAAAACATCACAAGAAATTAAGAAGCAATAGCAAAAGTAATAAAAATTTTCATAAGAAAATAATATAAGTTTAATAAAATTAGACAACCATCAGATTCTATTTTCTAGTCAAATATGCTTTCATTACTGCTAATTGGTTCACTGTTCTTGGGATCTCTAGGAAAGTAAAACAAAAAGATTTTTGTATTCATACAGATTAGAGAATATAACTTACAAATAAGAAAAGTGAAATAATACAGAACACTTTCATCAGGTGGTAAGTAGCAGATCTAGAATTCAGAGTCTAGGGGGACAGCAAACAATATAAACTATAAAATATCACAAAGACAGACATCCCTGTAAGCTCAAGAAGTTCATGGCCTTGAGGAGAACTGAAAATGAGTAGGACTTCATTGATTTCAGTCAATGGCAGTCATTTTCTCACTATAATCCCGTCAATTCAGGTAGAAAGGTGAAAATAAGCAAAAAGTGAGTTTTTCAGCTTGACTAAGGTGGACAATTTGTATAATGTACTAGAGGGACCTGGGGTTAAATAAACTGGGTTCCTGCTCCTTAGAGGTAAGCCATGTTCAAAAAGCAAAGGGGAAAGTCACTTCCAGATTTTTTGTACAAGGGAGTGACAAAGTAAAAGATTAGAGAAATTAAAAAAATCAGAATTATTTTGTCTCTACAAAAATAATGGGGGGGGGGGCTTTTCCTCATAATTAGTAGACTTTGCTGCCTACGGTGGTCCATGTCTGTACCACACTAGAAGCAGAGGGGCTGAGCAGAAAAGTGTGGGCATGAAGGGATGACTGGAGTGGCAGGATAATGGATATGAACAGAAGAGCACTGGTGCAACTGACAAACTTTAAGAATGTCCACAGTCTCACAGTGTGTCTGTCTCTGTCGCTGTCGCTCTCTATTCTCTATCTCTGTCTCTCTGTCTCTGTCTCTCTCTGTCACACACACACACACACACACACACACACACATCCCTCCAAAAGCATTCATTCCTGGCTGACAGATTGATTCTGATTCAAGTTATGCCTGTCACCCGGAGCACCTAAAACCACCCACTATCCGGCAAGTGACCCCACAAAGCAGACCAACCCATCGAGTCTACGTCTGGCACTTCCTCCCTCAGGAGTCAAGAGGGAGTCAAGAGGGAGATGGAAAAGTTTGGGGAGTAGTCCTCGGGACACCAGGAGGACATTATTTCATTCCTCAGCCACTCTCAGGTGTTCAGAGAGGGAGGATGACATCCGGACAATCCTCCAGCCACTCCTCCCCCGGGGCCGATTATGAAACTTGGGGCACTTCGAATCTCACCAAGCTAGGAGCTTATAAAGGTCGCAGCGCCGGGCACTAGAGCTCACTTGCCTGACGGGCCGGGTGTCAGCCGGACGCAGCCCACGCGTGGCCCCTCCACACTCGCCGCCGCGCTCCGCCGCGCCCCAGCCTCGCCCCGCAGCAGCCCCGCCGGCTCCCGCCGCCGTCCGCCAGCCGCGCTGTCTGAGCGCCCGAGCCGCGTCCCCGCTCGCCGCCGGAGGGAGGATGGAGCCGCGTCGCGCCGGCGGGGTCCCCGCGCTGCTGCTGTACCTGGGTGAGTCCCCGCCCGCCGCCCCAGCCCTGCTCCCGCCGCCGCCCCAGAGAGACGCCGCGGGTGCGCGTTTTGCAGTTTGAACAAGTGGGGACTTTTCCACTAGGTTCGAGTGTACTCCTATTAAAATGCTGTCTCCAGCTAGGCGAGTCCATCTTTTCCTCGAGGCGGGGGATGGGATGGGGTGGGGTGTGGGGGGCTAGAGGAATTGCTAATAAAAATGCCTTCCATTACTAAATTAACTATTGTTCTATACGCTCTGCACGAATTAATATAGCTCCGTATTAGGCAAAATACCCCCCCCCCCAAAAAAAAAAAAAAAAGGATTTTGTTTTTCTCTTTTGAAAGTTTGCCACTTCTAGAAATTCAAAAACCGAGTCAAGCATTGCTGACATTTCAAGATTCGTTCTTTTTATTGGGCTTAGGGGTGGGTGTGGAGGGATCTAGGAGATGGAATAGAAACTAGACCCGCTCCTAAAGAGACCTTTTCCTTTTCCTCTTGCTGTGCTCTCAGTTTTCTACACCGAGTCTGGCTGGGCCCAGGGACGCCGGCAGGTGTTCCTGCCGGCTTTGCCAGGCTTGCAGGGGTAACCGGAAATCTTTGTATTTTAATTCCTGTTTTCCTAGTCGAGATTATTTAGTTCTTGGGGGGTGGAGGGCACTTATCTCTCTTGGCTTGAAAATTATCACATCTCCCTAAATCTTTCAACTCAAGAGGAATTTGGAGCTGTATCTAAAGATTTTAATAAGGAAACAAAAGCTGCACGTCTCACATTCCAGAGTTGCAAAGAGAATTCCCCTTAACAAACTAACTCTACCTGTGCAGGATGTGACAGTTAAATTGCGATTTCTACATCCTTTATCTCAGGGTTGGGAGACGTAATGAAATGCATACTATGCATAGTTGGAATTTACTTCTCCAAGTTCAGGAACAGAAGTGCAAACTGGATCTGTGACTTCTATCAAAACTGTGCTAAGAACGATTTTTAAAACAATTATCTGTAAATAATGTGGTTTTGCTATCTTTGTTTGGATGTCTCTGAAAAGAATGAAATCAGAAAGGTGACGGTCTTCCTAGAGTTAGAAATTAGCCCAGAGGTCAGAATGGCTCGGGGCTTTTTATTTTCCATCTATAAGGTTATGTCTGAACAATGCAAGTGTCTGTTCAGGCCACTCATTGAATATTCTAATTTGAGACAGCAATAGCCTATGAATAACCTGGTTTCTACCCACTTAGTGTGTGTTTTGTGTGTGTGTTTGTTGTCATGAAAGTGCTTAACTTCTTTATTGCATTACTTAATTATAGTTCACCTATTTCATCAGCCGCCAAGCCCATTTCCAAATGAGCTAGGTCAGTTTCTGTTTTCCCAGTTTGTTTAGATATTTCTCTGCCACTAGGAAAGTTCCTGTTTGAATTACTATCTCATATCTCTACACTCTATTCAGGTATGCAAGTCCAATAGACTCATTTGAAAGCACATGGAAAAAAGGCAAGGACACCTGTGATTTTTAGTTTGCCCTTTCTCCAGGCCCCAAACAAATGATTATCTGGAAATGCTTCTCACAAATGTCTGCCCTTCAAAAGGAGGAGACATTTCTTTGAGATTTTAGCCAATAATTCATTATTTCTTTTTTGTAGATTTTACGTTTTTATGCCTGGAAAAATATGGATGACTTCACTTGCATCCTGTCCCTCCAACACATGCAGACTGAAATGGCCACATGTTTCCACAATCATTCAGTTACTTTTAAATTTTAGAAATGTTTGTCATTGATGTTTATGCTTATGTTTTGGGAAACCAGATGATGTTCTCATAGAAAAGCAAGGCTAAAGTGAGAATGCTAGCATTCTTAGCTGACTGAAGATTTAGATAAAAGGATTAAGCTATTCCAAACCAGGCAGCAAACTCATTTGTAAATATTTAAAAATCATAGCACTAAATTATCATTTCAAATCGTGTAATTGTTCATAGCAAATAGGAGAAATTTTTACCATGAGTTCTGTGAGTAATGTTTTGAGACTTTTGATCTAAAATCAAGCATTCTGATAGCAAAATGATTTCTTGAGCATGTTTGAAAAGAATCCCCAAAGAAATTGTTCCTGTTTTATTGCACTATGACAGAAAATTGAGCAAAATAAACATTCTTTTTGAAAATATAAACAACTCTCCATAAAACATTGGCTTGCCTCAGAGATTTTCTGTTGACCCTGAGAGTTTATAAGCTGCCTAAGTGTTAGCACACTCAGGAATGACACATCCTGGGCTGCAAAAATGATGCTAGGCCTCTCCTGTTTGGACGCAGGTACCCTTGTTGACTTCCGTATCACTTTGCCTTATAACAACTTGGCATTTGGGCTCTATGGTTCAGGATTGGGGGATGGGCTCCAAATCCAGGATCTGGAAAGGAAACTAGCAGTTGCTAGATGCCTGCTGTAAGCCCGCCACATTATATATTAGGAACTTGACGTGTACTATCACAATTCTGCTCCTCAAAATGACTGCAAGAGGGAGGTTTGGTTAGTCCTATTTGACAAATGCAGACACCAAGACTTTGAATTCAAGCACTGTGCAAAAAGTTAACAGAGATTACATGGCATGGTCATTGTGAATAGTAAGAAGTCAGAAGTCTCCTGGTTATTAGAAGCATAATCAAAATAATAGGTTCTCTGGTAGTAGTCTGGGGGTTACACCATAGTCTCAACTTTTATAGAGACAGCCTCATGTTAAAAAAAATCATGCTTTTATGATGTCACACAAAACAGGCAGACTTTACTTATGTTGTACTAAAATATGTTAATGTTTTTTACTTAACCTATTTTCAGTACTTTATAAATCTTCACATTTCCCAGAATGTGACTTTTTATTAACCATCACTGATAATAGTTAGCTCAGGTTTTTATATTTCCCTACATATATATATATATAGTATATATATATAATAGAGCATTTATATATATATATAATAGAGCAATCAAGAAGAATATAGATATCATTTTTATTCCTGATATCCCTTGTTATTATCGTGAATTGAGTACAGTACATAATCAGTAAGTAATCAAGTTGAAATCTATAGCACATTTCGATTAACAATAAGGGGGTTGATATACTGCCTGGATTTATTAAAGTGTTATAAATTACATAGTTAATTGGGAAAAATAAAATTTGATGTCTTGTTCATTTTTGCTCAAGAATTTTCCATTTCCTGGTTAATGGTCACTCAAGAGATAAATGTCAGGTAAGAAATCCTCTTCAAAGAGACTGTCAATGAAGGTGTGGTTTCCTCATCTGTCAATCTTCACTCTGAATATAGGTCTATGCAAATTGTCTAATTAGTATGACTGTAACTGCTGTGGGGAACATTCCACTGGAAGACAATGGGAAGGATCCTCAGAACTGTAATAGGAGATATCCTCAGGGAGGAGCACCCTGACAGCCATCACCTTGGTATGGCGATTCTGGAACCTCTGAAAAAATGAAGTAATGCAACAGACTCAGTGTCCTCTGGCGATGCCATTTATGTAAGACTGGTGTCTGGTTACAGGGCAAATAAAAGTTTTGTGACATTCTAGATTAAAGTCATGAGTTAATTCACTCACAAGATGATTTAATAATTATCCAGAATATAATGATACCCATTCATTTCTTACCTCAAAAGCCTAATTTGTTAATTTGAGATATGAAAATAAGTTATATACAAGTTCATTTGGAAAATCCTCATAATACAGCTTCTTCTGTTACACACACACACACACACACACACACACACACTTATGTTTGTCAGACTTTGTATTTGTAGTTTTGAATCAAGGTTATGGGTGGTGTACAGGAGACAGGTTTCACAGCCCAGCTGTTGAGAGCTGAGTGCAGGGTACAAAGAAAGGACGGACGAGAGAGATTGCTTAGCTTTGAGCTAAGGATTCACTGGAAGCAATGAATTAGACGATGCTTTATTAAACGAAGGGGTATATATAGCACAATTTATGATGAATTTTAAAGGAAGGCAAAATGGCGAAGGTGTAATAAAACTGGTTAATAAGTTAACCTTACCAGTTTTTGTGAGGTAATTGGGGGCAGGGGGATTACTTACAAATTGATTTTTGTTTTTCTAAGGAATGTTTTCTTAGGTTTGGTTTGTGATAGCGTCTGGCACCCAGTTTCTTATTTCATACTTTAGAAGAGTTCATTAATCTTTGAACCTCAATTTTTTTCATCTGTAAAATGGAGTTTAGAATAGTTATTTTGCTAGATTATTGTATTTGTGTTTGATATGTATATAATATAAAAACTTTTAAAATTAAGACTTGTTTTCACTATTGCCTTCAAGTGCTTACAAAATTTATCATTTGATCTTTATAATAATCCCTTGTAGCCAGCAAAGGTACTATTATTCTCATTTTTTCAATGAGGTAACAGACTTGAAGTGAGTTACTCAGCATGAAAGGCTCTGTGTGTGAATATACTGTTCCATCTGCTGTGGACACCCCCAATTCACTCTTCACTTTCAGTGAATATTAAACATAAAGAATGAAGAATAAGGTAGGCACTGTGGAGCGTGCCTGTAAGCGATAGTTTATGGAGTCGCAGCTGGGTCTGGGATCGCGGTTTGAGTCCCACCCAGGAAAACACAGCGAGACCTAGTCCCCAAAAAATAGCTGGGTGCGGTAGCGCACACCTGTAATCCTAGCTACCTGGGAGGCTGAGGCTGGGGATTGCTTGAGTCCGTGGTACTACAGGCAACATGAGCCTGCAGTTCCACGGGCAAAAATAATGAGACCTAGTCTCAGAAAAAAAAAAAAAAAAAAAGAATGAAGAATAATATTAAGTCTTCATGATAAGGCCTTTATTTCTTACCCGCTGTCAAAAATAAATACATAGCCCAAGACCCCACACCTGTGTACTCCTCCAGTCTTGCCTAGTAGGCCATGCGGGAGTGAGTATCTAGCTGGGTCTCTCCTTACCTGTTACCATTCCCACTGTGATAGGCACAACACTCCATAAATGTTTGTTGGCTGGATGATTAGAATGGTATTTTATATTTTATGCATCATTCTCACTGTATGTTACTCTTTCAGAATATTGTGAAGAATTAATGTTTTGCGATTAAGCAATAGTTTTTAAAACTTTATTGTTTGTTTTTGATAAAGTCTAAGAGTTTTTCTTTACCGTTTCTCATTCATGTTTCTTAATATAGTATGTATTCATTGATCGTATGCCTAACAAAATTTAAGTATATCTGCACTGTTTGTGTGTGTGTGTCCACGCGTGCGCCCATGTGTGTTAACAATAAGGGGGGAAACAGCAGTGATATGACTGACTGAAAGGTGGATTGTCAGTGAAAGAGAAGTATTTTTTTAGAAATGAAAAAAAATTAGAGTAATCTAATCTAAATTTCATCCCCCCCATGACCCCATCCTAGGTCTCTGTTTTCAGATATAAGGAAATTCACTGCAGTGGCATAAAATTAGTTTCTGAGCTAGAATTGGACTTTATTGCTCATATGTGTAGCAACTAGGATCTATTTATCATGTGGACTATATGGTTGTGGTGGATTATCTTATGCATTGCAATGTGTTCAATGACAATCTTGTTCCCTACCCACTAGTTGTCAGTATCATTGCTGTGACAATTGAAATGTGACAATTGAAAATGTCCCAGGTACTATCAAATACCCCTGTTTACCAACATTACTCCTGGTTGAGAATCACTAGCCTAATGTATTTGCATTGCTGTTACACATTGCCACTCAGAATTCACAGTTCAAGTAATCAAAACTTAAGTTACTTAAGATAAATAATAATTAATGGTAAACTGGATGCAAATACCAATCAGCATTAAAAAATCCACTAGGTAGTTTTTTGTTGATGATTTTTACACCATTTGTCCTGAATGAGTCATTCCTACTTTTTTCAATCTTTGCATTGCTTATCACTTGGCTTCTTTGAATAACTCTGCTTTCTTGCCCTACAACTAAATTTTTCTTTTTCCTCCAGTTTTCATCACCATGTCTATCTATTGCTTATCACATCATTCCCAAAGTTCTATTATTTCCCCTTTCCATAATATTTGAAACATTTGAATGCCTTCTCTGCTTTTATAAGTCTCACTTTTCTATACCACTTTCAAACAGACTCCAGTAACTATTTTTATTTTTTTACTCAGTATCTATATTTCCAAGTACCTCGTAAATACAGACAATATGTGAACCACAGACTCAAATTTACTCGCTATCCTTCCTTTTATAGCTACTAGCTCCCAACGCCACCTCAAACTCTCCTGTTATGTGGGAACTATACCTTTTGCATCAACTTTCTTTTTAGCATCTTGTTCAAGATCTTGTGTATAGAAACATTTCATTCGGTTTTTATTGAACAAATATGATTTAAGACATGTAGTTACTAAATGTAAGTATAGATCAAGCTGCACACCTTCTCCATTTACTCAATAGACTTGTTTCTCACTGACATTGAACAATGTTAACCAAAAAGCACATTTACACAAGATCAGATGACTGCCAATGTGCTGTGTGTGTATTACACAGTTTCTCTGTATGAAAAGTAATTAGCCTTCAGTCATTAAAAATTACCTTTTACGTACACATGGTTTAAAACTGACCTCTGAAAATTCATTCTTGACAATAGGTTTCTATAAGGAGTGCATAAGTTGACAGACTAAAAAATGCCAGTAAGTATTCAGATCTGCAGGCCACCTGAATTGAATGAAAAGAAGGCCATGAGCAAATACTTAAAATCCAAATTGTTGCTTCCTTAGAAGATTTTTCTACTGAATCAGTAGTATAGTATTAATTTAAATTTATGAATTGGCTCAGTAGTGGTAGGTGTAAGAAACAAGATACATAGGTATAAATGTAGAGAAGCTTAGAAAAAGGTCCCTTGTAACATTAACTTGATGAAAAATAGTATTTTCAAGAGAACATTTAAAATAGCACTCTATAGATGAATCTTTGGGTTTTAGGGGATGCAAGTCTCATATTCAGTGCTCTTACCCACAAATCCCAAAACTCCCAGTTTAATATAAATTTGTTTTTTATATAGCAATTGCATGACGACTAAAATACATGATCTCTTTGAAGTATGCTTTAGAAACTTCTACCAAAATTGAAAAGTATAATTTAATACCTAGTAAGTGAAAATGCATATTATTTTTAAACATTTTAAAGCTAAACATTGGATCTTTTGTTGTCACTTGAGCAAGTTCCTATGATTATCTTTTAAAACTTAGAAGAAACAGTTGTGACCCATTATTATATCAACTTTTAGTTTTATTCTGTTTTATCAAATAAGGACAGTTGACATTTACATATAGATTTTAATGAAGCTTAGTTATACAGTTAACATTGAAAATCTATAGGAAGAAAATGACTACCAAAGTCAAGGTTTATTTTCTAAATATAGTTTATCCTCTGAAAGGTAGGCTGTTAGTAGAAAGTACTGACAGTTTTGTGTATGTTTGTGTGTGTGTGTGTGTGTGTGTGTGTGTTTGGTGTCTGATATGATAAGTAATTTACAGTTATTTTAACCAAGGTGAAGAAAAACCTTTTCTAATAGTGAAATCTCATTTAAAATAAAAGTACATCTGAAAATAGTGAAAACATATTCACTCTTTCAAAGTTTACAAGACCTAACAAGCCTACTATGCTATAGACAAATCCTAAAATTACAGACTTCCATGAGAGAAGATGGAAAACTAACAGTCCATGAGTAGGTAGTTATGTGGCCACAGCAAAAGTGTGAACAAAGCGGATTTTGCTGCCTGTTTGGGCTAGGTAAATGTGATGATTCATTATGAGTTTGCTGTGCTGGTGTAAATATTGTAAAAGGTTGAATTTGGAAAATAAGTCACATTCCTTTCATTCTGGAACCTATCTCATTTTTCTAGTGTCATATTATTTACCTGATTATTTTTCAGGTGAGTTCCTTAATCCCTAAGAATGTACTAGATGTGGGAATCAGCTTAGCCAAGCACTCACCAATTCCTGTCTCCTGGGGGGAGCCTCTTAAGACATCCTTAAGGAAGCCAAGTTAAAAGAAACCATGTGCAGTAAGGATAGTTTCTACACCTGCCATTCATCCTGACTGTTGGGAAACTACTTCTCAGGGCCCCAGGACCTATGAAATTCAGTGCTACCCCCATCTCAGTGATAGCACTCAACCTCTCCCACACGGTCCCCAATATTGTGTAAGGGTGTAGGCTGGCCCTGACTCACAGAGTAGAGGTGATTTGTATCCTGTGAGTCACCAGTGCCACTTCCTGCTGCGTGTTTGAGATTTCACTGAAACACAATCTTTGAAAGGTAAAGGTGGAGAGGTGAATAGGTGAGCTTCAGATTCCTAAAACCACTTGGAATTCAACTGGAATTATTACTTCTACATGGATTTTGAACATTGTTGAAATAGAAGGTTCACGGGTCAGTTTTGAGTTTAGGGATCTACCCTGTTCCACATGGCACATAATTGCTCTGTGTTTTTGTTAATAATATGTAGTGCTTACCACCCACATCTGGACTTTTTCTAACATGCTGACTCTATCCATAACCTCTACTCTCATGGTGAACTATTTTCTTAGTAGAGACCAGGGGTCATGTATCAAAATCTGTATTTGCAGTTGCGTCATAGATTATTATGTTCAAGCTATACCAAACTCATGAAAAAGTGAAATGAGAGAGTAATGAAATGTACAGATTCGCTATATGATTTTAAAATGAGTAGTGATTCTTAACGGTGACAATGTGATAGTATCAGATTTCTCTTTGGGTGGAACTTTTCACTTACTCCTTGACACCAGTTATCAAGGACCTGGAACAATGAGATTAAGGGGCACTTGAGAACCATGTTCTAAAACAATGGAGCTGTCATCTTATTAGCTACATACCTCCATGATGGAACTATAATCTAAACGCTTTCACTTAAAGGAAAAAGCATTTAAAGTTATTTACCACTTCATCTTTAAAATATCTGGATGTTCAGTGAATATAGGCAGACTCACAGAAACCATCCTGTCCAATGGACTATGTCCAAGGAGCGTCACAGGTGAGAAGAGACCAGTTTTTGTGGAGGCACGCCCTGCACTGAACATTCTTTAATTCACAAAGGAAAATATTTCACCTGTGTGGCTTGACCAACTGGAACAGTATTTTCAACAATGGAAAAACTAACAACTATGAAAAAGAAAAACTTAAAAAAAAAAAAAAACCCACACTAAGTAAGAACAGCCAAACAGCTTTATTTTATAATAGTCGTAGAGTGCAGTTTTAAAATCATTGAAAAATTGGGAGCTTTGTGTTTAAAAAAATGCATCTTAACTCTTCTTTTTTTTAATAATAATCTATTTTTATTGAATAAGTTTTGTTTACATTTGATTTTTGGGTGTTCCTCTCCGCCCCCCCACCCCCATCTCTCCATCTCTTCTTTCACTGTAATTTATTATTTAATTTTTAGTCCCTTGGGTTCTTCCTTTTCTTTTCTGTAGCAATGTCCAGTGTGGGCGTGGTTTCCTGGGACACAGTGGCCTGTGCTTAGTTTTCCAAGTGTCTTTTTGCTGCTGGCCACCAGCTCACACAGGACTATGTTCTTTCAGTGCCTCCTCCTTTCTGGTTAGCTGCTCCGGCCCATCTTCTGTCATTTTTTGCTCCTTTGTTTTGTAGTTCTGGTTGTTGGCGTTGAGAGCATTTCTTCCAGCCAAAGTTTGTGCACCAATTTTTCTGATCGAGATAGGCCCTGGCAAATGGTTGGTCCGGTTCATAGTGGGGCCACTGCCCATCTCTGTGGCTTTCCTCACCCCCCTACAGTGGGAGGGTCTTTTGATAATGCTGAAGGCAGCTCTGAATGGGAAATTCCATTCCCGTAGTTGTAGATCACAGTGGTTGTATTTCTGAGGTGGTTTGTCTCTATAATCAGTCTTATAGTCTTCCTGTGTCCCATAGGTCTGATATGTTCGTTGTTCTGGAATACTTCTTCGTTTTTCACCTCTGTATTAGTGTGCAACTGCCGTTTAGTTGCTTCTGGTGAGGGTTGATTTGGAGAAGACCAAAGGGAAAACCCATACCACCTTACCCTCCCACCAGCCCATTCCCCCCCCACAAGGGAGAGAGGGGCCTCAGTGCCTGGCAGCATGGCTGAACTGGGCATGGAGGCAGGGCTACCCCCACATTCCCTGGCCACCTAGGTGGAGATTCTTAACTATTTTATGATAACTAGTTAATAACTCTTAAACAAGATATTTAGTTTAACTACACTAATTCTTTGGGTTCCAATTAACTACTTCAAAGGATTATTTTAAGTGTTAAGTTTGAAACATGAAATTATGAACTGTGATACTGACTTGTAATTTAGATTTTATACCCAAGGAATATAAATATTATCTAACAAATCTGTTCTTAATGAGAAAAGAAAATAAGTTGTTTATTATTTGGATCAAATTGACTTTCAATGTACTAAATTACAAAGAAATTATGATATTGTTGCAGACCAGTAGAGGGCACTACCCACATTCGTGCTAAAACTAGAGGCTAGCTGTTGAATACACATAGAGAAGTCTTTGATATGTTCGATATTTCATAAGCTATATTGCTATATTAGTTAATTCCTGCCAGAACTCTATATGGTAGGGAAATTTGACATCTAAAATCACATAGCTCAAATTTCTCCCAGGATTTTCTTCTGCCATACTTTGTTGACTCCATAAATGGGGTAAATGTGATGCTTCGATTATAGTTGCCGTCAGTTAGAAGGTGTGATGTCCACTATATATATGTATGTACCTTTTCATCTTATATGCTTGGTCCCATGAATGATTCCATGGATCAAATTATTGAAATAACTAAAAACAACTACAAACACAGTAGTTATGTGGAAATTTAATTGAGTTTTCTTTTCTGGAAGTATTATTTATACTTACTTTTCCTTCATAAATAGGTTTCCATCTTCTGCAAGTTGTTGTCAGTACAACTGTGACTCCTTCATGTATCCCTGGAGAATCTGAAGATAACTGCACAGCTTTAGGTAAGCCTGATTCTGTCAACATTGCATTAAAAGACTACATATTTTTAACAGAATTGTCAACTCAAAAGACCAAAAATATGTTTCAGTGGAAAAATGAAAGTGGAGAGAAAGCTGCTATATTAACAAAGGAAAAATTTAATGTCTTTATTATGATCTGGAAAAATTATTTGAAGGAGTAATTTGTGAGCAAAGAAGTGATGTCTGGTTATAAATAAAGATTTCAACATAAAGGGAGATGCAATAAAGTAAACAAGATTCCTTTTGATCATTCTGCAGTACTTTATTGTGAAGCTATTGTTAGAGGCTGGATGCCAGGCAAAACAGGAAAATTAACATACAGTAGGTGATATATTGTGTACTTTGTTCCTTTTCTTGTAAAAGGAACAAATGTTGTCCTTCCTAGTTAAAAGTCATTCAGAAAGTATTTACAACGTGATTAATTTATTCCAAAAAATGTGTTTTTTTTTTAAGAACCCAAATTGTGATGCCCAGTCTTTGCCCCTCAAGTAGTCTGGATGTGGTGCAAAGAGATATCAGCTTTTTATTCAGTCTGAGCTATCAAAGCAACATTTATCCTGAGGAATCAGGATTTTTCCACAACCTTATTCATTCATCAACTTTATCAGCAGGGTCTGTAGAGTTTTGCTCTAACCCTCTCTCTTTGTTTTGTTATAGTCATCATGCTCTTGTTTAATCATTCTAGTAATGAAAACATGTCAAGTGAATGTCACGTGTAGGGGGCAACAATGATATTTTTGACAAGGTTTCTCTTTTCATGATTGTATTTGCCTCAAACTCATTTCTATGAGTTCACATTTAGGTCTTAGAAGGCTTGGGAGGCTTTCATTATCTTTCTTGGTAATCTTAAAAATTCCTTCCTGGTAGAAATAAGCTCTCATGAATCAATCAGTGCTTTCAGTTTATAATTGATTTTGAAGGAATAAAGCAGCAATTTTTTGAACACTGAACTTTGATAAGTGGGTAAGTGTGAAAGGCCCTCACTTTTGTGTGCCTTCACCTTTCTTTTCTCATTCATAAAGGTTGTTTTTGAGAATTAGACACCTACAAGGTCTTATTTGTGTCCTTTTGTCTGTTGGGATATCCATAGGTGTTTATTGGTACAGTAAACTAATAATACTAGTTATTGGTGTAATGAGTGTAATGTAATAAGTGTAGTACTAGTGTATTACATTAGTCCTGGAAATTCACCTTGGCTGATTGGCACCTGGCCTGCTTTGTCACAGAAGCTCTGTGATTTCTGGTATGAAAGGATAGTCAGTGATGCTTCAAGGAAGGCAGCTGAATGTATTCACTTTTCCATTTTCTTCACAGTTCAGACAGAAGAAAATCCACGTGTAGCCCACGTCTCCATAGTGATGTGTGGCTCTGACATGAATGGCTACTGTTTGCATGGACAGTGCATCTACCTGGTGGACATGAATGAGAATTCTTGCAGGTATGAACCCAGATAGACAAACTCAGTTTTTTAAGAAATATATTTCTCTCCCTATATTTTATTTTTATGTGATTTTATATTTCCATGAACTGCAGTTTATATCCACTAGAATGAAAATGTAGTTTGTATAGACATTTAGAAACATATTTAAGTTTTTGTTGTTGTTTTTTTTTAATTTGAGAAATATAATTGTTCTCAAATTGGACAGATCTATTGGGGAATACAATAGTGGGAGTTTTGTATGCTTCTCTTTCTCTTTGGGCACTCAATATCAGCTCAGTTCTTAATACTTCACTGGACTTCTAGACACTCTCTAAATCACTGTCTAGTTTAGACAGACAGCACCTGAAACTTAGAAAACGTATAAAACATCATTGATTGTTAGTTTTCCTGGTTGTCTTGTAGCTTGAGAGATATACAGTGCTCCTCTGTCAATGTTGACCTTCTAAAGTCAGACTTTAATTCATCTTCACAATTCTGGAAAACTGTTGATTCTTGCCTTGCAATCACGTTTTAATAGAAGGATTAAGATGAGTTCTCAGAAAACTATTGTGACCATGATTTCTTTTCCCCTTACATTTTTCATTTAGGTGTGACGTGGGATACACTGGTGCCCGCTGTGAGCACTTCTTTTTAACTGTCCAACAACCGCTGAGTAAAGAATACGTGGCTTTGACTGTGATCCTTATTATCTTGTTTCTTGTCATAATTGCTGGTTCCACATACTATTTCTGCAGATGGTAAGTCAGTGTTGTTTTTATTTAATTCTGCTTTTATAAATCCCTTATATACAAGACAGACTTACAAAGTGGGTAAAAATTTGGACAAGATTTATTTAGGGAAAAGCACTGATGATCTTTATAAAGAAGTTTTAGTCACAGAACGTCTGGGTTTGACCCAATTTGTCTGTCATTTATTACCAATTAATGCCAATTAATATCAAATATAATTATTAACAATTAATAGTAATTAATACTTGTAATTAAAACTTGGAATATTGATTTCTTCTCCTCTAAGATACATTTAAGACAGTCCTGCTTTCATTATTGAATTTGACAATACATGTGAATATAAATATTAATATGTGATACTAATACCACACTTAGCCACTTGCATGTAATTTATTAAGCTAAGTTTTGTATTTCATAAAACAAGATTTGTCAGTCAATAGCCCCAGAGATGTAGGATATTAACATTTCAGAAGACTAGTAGAAATGAATTTCCAGATGATTATGAAAGTTTACTTTAAAAAAATGCCCATGTCATTTCTTCAAAAGTCATGCTCTGTCCTCACATATACATGCTCTGTCCTCACATACAGTACCATATTGATATCTGTTGGTATTGAAGAAAAATTAGAGCGGACATTAGCTTTTAACAGTCTAACAAATTGGGAGTTTCTTAGGCTTAGGTTCAGGTTACAGGAACAGCATAAGCTAGTTATATCAGATGTTTTTAAAATATCTCTGTGAAATCTTATTATTTTAGAGTTGGTACAGAATTGTTCAGTGTAAAAATGAGTGAATTTTCTTTCTTTTTTTGTTGAAAGTAGTATACTTATAATTCTGAAGGTCTGAAAATTTGGAAGATTAAATTATCTTGCCCACGTTTGATTCAAAGTATTCATCAAATAATTTATTCATTTTAACTAGTAAGGATTATATAACTAGTATTTTTTTAATCCTTAGAAGTAATTTGAAAACAATACTTTTCTTTATAAAGATGTTAAAATGAGATCCAGAAAGATACATTGACATCCCTCAACTCTATGTTGACAAACGATAGTATAAACAAGTCTAAACAAAAGCTACCTAATCATATTCTTACAATATAAATCACAGAGATATTATTCAGTTTCTTAATGACTTAATGCTTCATATTAAAAAGGCTAGACAATGAACTGAAAATACTAAGAAAGTCAAGGAATGAATGAATGAAGATTCTGAATCATAAGAGATATGAATCCCAGGTGGGAGAATATGACTAGGTTATTTAATATATTTTACTTGCTTCAACTGTAATTAAGGATGATGACAATAAATATAAGGATAAAATCACTTATAAATGTATAGCACTTAGAATATCCTCACTACTTAACTAGTGTTCAGTAAATATTAGTTACTGTAATTTTTATTGGTGATAGCATATTAGTATATTATGTTGAATCTAATAATGTAGCCTATATCTAAAAACTAACTCCCTAGTTCCAGAAAAAGAGATGAAAAGGGGAGAGAAAGAAGCAGGAAAAAAAAAAATCCAGGCTTCAGTGTGGTCACATGCCCTCCTACAATCTTACAATTTCATGGTTAGGTTAAAGCCTCTGAGAAGTTTTCAACTGAGTTTGACCATTTCCTTCCCAACTTGCTGACCCCCCTCCCCCCACCCCAGAACATGATCTATAGCTCAGCCTCTTTTTATCCTCTTGTCTGGTCTTGTATTCAGCTTTGTCAGTTTGGAAACAAAATGATGTACCCTTTGCATCCAAGTATTAGTGTCTTTTGTTGATATACTTTGTTCTTATTTCTGTAACTACAGTGCTGTTTCATTTCTGAATATTTCTAGGTACAGATATCGAAAAAATAAAGAATCAAAGAAAGAATATGAAAGGGTGACCACAAGGGATCCAGTGTTGTCACAAGTTTGAAAGGCGCCATCAAGCTTATGGGCAGGAATGCATTGCAAGCCTGGTTATGCTGATTTCTTATTTTATTAATAATATTTATGTTGGGTCACATGTTTAGTCAACAATGGTATATTTTTAATATACTTGGAAAAGTTTTTATTTTTGTTTTATTTTTGACAGACTGTTTACTAATGTATAATGTACACAAAATATTTAATGTAGAAAAAATTATTATTTTTGTAAGAAATCATTTCCTGGGCTCCTTACTTTATTGGGAGATACAAAACTTATTTACCTGCTACACAGTGCTTTGGAGTGAGCAATAACCAGTTAATTGCTTAGAAAATGTCAGCAAATTACAGATTCCTGTGAATCAGTGTATATGGTCAAATCAGTTTATAAGTTATATTTTTCTATTCCTCAAACCAATGAAAGTTGGTTTGACTGTATTATACTTTGATGTACTAGTTGAAATCAATGTGTCATATATAAGAACACCACTGCAATGGGAACAGGAAAAAGAAAATATGGAAGAAACATTTACTAATCCTCACACATTTGAAATAACATAGCCTCAATGGGCTATGCCTCCTCCACCTCCATTCTCAGCTATAACTTTATGTTTAACTGTTTGGAGGACTAATAGACAATTCCTATTGCAACCTAAAACTCTAACAGTTTCTTCTCAAGTTAACTGAACTGAGGACTTTGTGATACCATCTTTTTTTTGATAGATAATAGGCATTTTATAACTTCACATAATTCTTTTTTTTTCTTTTTTGGTGAAGTCAATACTGCTTATGAGACAATAAAAAAATCCACACTTCAAGTCAAAATTTGTGCTTATTTTAAAGAGTATTCTCACAAGGACTTTGTTGAATGATTCTAAGCTAGTCATATTCCAAAATTGGATGGCAAGTCATTATTTTAATGTATTACTTAAAATATAAGATAGTAGTTTCATATATTGTCTAGAGATGTAAATAAAGTGTTTTCATTTTCTTTACAAGATAGTTAAATTAAAAACAATGTAGCAAGCAGTGTTTTCTAAGATTTAAAATTTTATGTTTGAGAAATATTAGAAAAAGCTAATTATAATGTATTTTTTCATTTGCAAACTAAAATGTTAAGGGTTAACCTTACTTTCTTGTGGAGACTAATGTGAAACCATGGCTCAGTTTTTTTTTTCTTTTGTTTGTTTCTTGGAGAAAACCAATGTTTCTTCTGTGTTTAGAACCATGATCTCAGTAAATTAAGGGTACTTAGGGCAGTCAGCCACTTGTCAACATGTCCTGTCCCTCACTGAGACTCCCTCATTGATGCTAGATCCTTGGCTAGAGTTTCTCAGGCCCACACACCTGCTCAGGTAGGCCCTGCTCATCTTCCACCTTTTTTCTTGGCTTGTGCCAGGACAACAGAGAAAATAAGCAGTGACTGAGCTCTGAAGTGTGAGGCACCATGGCTTGCCTCCTGATGTGTCTCTATCATTAGATAACCTGGTATAGTCTTATGACTATTAGCCCAATTCTGAATCTGGTTCCTTATCATTAGGAGAACAAACAGATGAGACAGACATATATGTATATTGTACACATGAATATGTATAATACATACACATAGTATATGCATATTTCACACCAATGCAGATAGATACATGAGCTTAATTGATTATAGAATTACCATCATTTGTGGCTCATTAACAAGATGTAAAATTTAAAAACAAGATAAAGAGAAAAAAAATCAAGCTCAGTGATATCTAAAGGACTGTTTCTGTTTTTCATGTAATATAGCTGAAACCAAATCTATATAAGACCATGTTTTAAATTCTATACCTACACTTTAGAACCTGCTATATACACAGGAAGTATGTTTACTTTAAGTGATCTTGGTTAGCTCAAAGAATTATTGACTAAAAATCTGGAATCTATTTTATTTACAGAGAGGGAGAGTACCTTATTCATTTTTCCTAAGCATCTCAGTTTATGTAACATAACTGTAAACAGTTTGGGGGGCAGTGGTTAATATTTAAGTGTGTTCAAAAATCTAACCCCTACAAAAGCCAAATCTTGATTTATAAATGTACATTAAATATTTAAAAAAGTATGATCCAGATGAAATGTGTCTAAATGTTTTACTGATGATAAATGCTGAGCAAATATAACAAATCAGGTGATAATCAGTTCATGTTTCCAATAAGCAATGGAAATATTTTGGCTAACATTTACTATGTTTTCCTTATTTTTCTTATTTCTAGAAGGGGCTAGGTTAGGCAACTTATTGAGAAAAATGTAAATTCAGTGCATAAATGCATAATTATTGGTTTACTACCTAGGAGGTCACATGTAACTCACTTGACACATTTTAAGGCTTAATACATAAAAATCTATGATTGGTACAAAAGATTAGCTACAAAATTGAAGTTAATGTAATATACCAAATATTTGTGATTGTAATAGAGTATTACAACGCTCCTAGACTTTCTTTTGTTCTCATCTCCCTGCTTAGAGTCAAAGCAATGAGATAAAGATTCAGTGGTATGAATGTCTTCACTCATATTTTCATTTTGAGTTCTTATGAAAAGTCACCTAAATTCAACTGCTGTTAGGTAGCAAATGAATATTTACTCTGCAAATGCATACTAGTTTTTAATTTCTGATGATTAAAAAAATGTAGTTTTTTAAAAACTCATCTCTGATTTACTTTGTCATTTTTGCTGCAGTATCTATTTTATAGACTTTTGAAAAAAATCTTTAATTTGCTGTCCAATATTTTCTGGGCAGTTTTCTTTTTATATTTCTACTCTAACAATTTGTATAAACGGTGTTCTGGAGTAATTTTAATATTTTAACTAAAGAATAATTTTATCTGAAACATGATATTAAATGTAAGTATGTTTTTTTCTCTGCCTTTTTTGCACTCTGTAATTGCACTTTTTAAGTTTGGAAAGCCATTTTGGTATACAGTTTATATTAAAGATGTTATAAAACATAAAGTTGTATTACAAACAGTTTAAAATAACTTATTTGACAATGACACAATGAATTTTATCAGAGTACTGAATTGTATCAATTTGTTTGTGTTCAATATCAGCTTTGATAATTGTGTACCTTAAGATATTGAAGGAAAATTTAGAAACTTTATAAGATATTGTTAATTTTTATTTATTTTTGTTGGGAATTGGGAAAAATCACAATTGAAAAATAAAAATGCACTAAGTTCCATGCATAGAAAGTTTCATGGATAAATCTAGTCTCTTATTTCGCCTTTTCTTCTTTTCCCAGAATGCATGAAGTAGTTTAAAAACAGTAACAGAACTACAATATACTTAGATATAAAAACATAATGATCTTTCTTGGGAAAGAACTCTATAATGTTATCTTGTTTTATAATCCATCTTGGTGAAGAATTTCTTTAAAAGAGAGCCATACTAATTATAAAATTCTAGGCGTTAGTATTTTCAAAGAGTATTTTAAGTCATTAGAAACAAAATTTCTAGAAAGAATAACTATCTCACTGAGATGTAAATTTTGAACTATTGAAAGGACACATCAACCACAGGATTGGCTCATGGTTCTCTGAGAATCTGTCAACCTAGAGGCTTGGCTTCCCAAGACCTTCAAGAAGAATACAAGAGTATCTCTGCACCTCCATTATAAAAATGGCTTCCTTGTTGACTCCAAGAATACAGAGTGCAGAGTGCTTTATCCATTTATTTATGCCTGCTCTATTTATAAGATCAGAGACAAGTCATAATGATCATAATTATCATTATCAAATTACCATTTTATTAAAAGGTAGAGTCATTTGTCTAGGGTCATGGAAATTGTGAAAGGAATGACAGAGTCAATCAAGGAAAAGAAGGCCACATAACTTCATTCCTTCAGCTTTCAATCAGGAACAAGTCAGGCTCCGAAAAACTATATAAATATCAATTCTTTATGAAAGTTAATCATTATTTAATCATTTTTTGGTCTTAGTGATACAAAATGATTCATAGATTATTCAAATGTAGCATAAAACCTTGTAGTTTTAAGAAACTTTGAAGAGGAATTTGAAGGTATGAGAACATTTGTAAAACAATGCAAGCATTTGATAGTTAGGATTTTTTGATTTTCACTGATAAGAAAATTATTCTGGTTTACACAAGAATTTTTTGGAAGGATATAAGAGGTTCAGTAGAAAGAGCAAAATCCATAGAACCAGGGAAGTTCTAGTGGTTTAGTTAGCAGTGTTTTGCCTCTAAAGTTGTAAAATGTACTTTTAGTTCTTAGGTGCTTATGGTCTAGAGAGATAATATTTGATAACTGGAATCATGGACTTACCTCTTAGCCAGCAGAACAATACATTCTTATTGAGAAGTACACACACACATACATACATACACACACACACACACACACACACACACACATGCACACACACACACATTCCAAACAGGTAAACAATAGAAGTCTACCATTTACACTAAATAATGTATCAAACAATTTAAAGAAAGGCAACATCAAAGAGGATGATTTTAATGAGGTGGAATTTCAAGCGGACCTAAGAAAATTGACAGAACTTTGATAAGCAAAGATGAGACTGTGGGACATTTGAAAGGGAAGAATAGCAACACCAGGATAATGATTAAGATAAGTCACAGAAACTGTACTGAAAGTAGTATTTAGAAACATTAAGACACTATGACCTTCAAAGTCATACTGAGAAAGTAAACTTTCCATTAATTATTTAGAAAGACTCATTTTAAGGTCATGGTCAAGAGAGTGATGCTATCAAATTGGTGTGGTAAACAGGAAAACATATCCCATGCTTCAAAGTTGACCATGTCTTAATCTTAATAAGAAAATATATTTTCTTACAACAGCAGACAGGATATTACAGATGCAGTTAAGCTTACAGACTTTAAAATGGGGAGATGATCCTGGATTGGATCATCATGGAAGTCTTTAAAAGAAAGAATTTTCCCCAGCTTTGGTGAGAAAGCTAAATTCAAGAAAGACATGACCTATAGTTGCTGACTTTAAAAAGGAAGAACAAAGATCCTAAGCCAGAAAATGTGAGCAGCTTTCAGAAAACCTAAAAGACAAGGAAATGTCTCTAGAGCCTCTAGAAAAGAATGTAGCCTTGCCAGTCCTTTGACATGTGCCAATCCCATGATTTTAGCACAATGAGGCTTAAGTTGGATTTCTGTTCTATAGGATGGTAAAATAATAAATTCTCATGTTTCAATTCACTGAATTATGGTCATTTGTTATAGTAGTAGCAGAAATTAAATAAAATTGATGTTTAATAAGATTTTAATGAGTTTTTTTCCAAAAAATTGAATAAAAGAAAGAGATTGGAGGCAGAGAGAGTAGCGAAGGGGATTATGAGGTCCTAGATGTAAACAAAAGGCCACTTACACTAGGATTGCATCTGGAAGAACAGATAGGAAGAGAAACATTCCAGACAACCACAGAGGGTGAACCGAAAATGTTTAGAGATAAAATATGAGAAATGACAGAAAATGACTTAAGAAAAAATTCAGTTTCTGGAAAAGGAATTAATCTAATTTAAATATGTTGACTCTAAGAAAGTAGCAGGATATACATGTAAAAATAACTTGATGACATCTCAAAATGATGCATACCATCTTACAGTTTATACAGCACTTTCACGTCCACTGACTCTTTGTTAAAATGCACTCTGAGATGAAAGATGGAGTAATTATATTACCTACAAGAAAATATAGTCTTCAGCAAGGTTGTGATTTGTCCTATTTTATAAAAGAAGGAAATTACACAACTTACACACTATTCCAGGTCTCCCACCTTGGGCCCAATATCCATTGACTTATAACTGCTTCTTAGTGTGGAATTTTGGTGTGTGGTATTGAAACCGGGTGACCATGAAGGGAATTTTTGACTTTGCTTTAAACATATACAGGCCTGCTTTTCTTTCTGGAGCAGGCTACTAGCAGTTTTTTTTTTTTTGCAATTACTTTTAACTTTAATTGGATACACCTATCTGCCTGCTTTTTTCTATGAAGCAGGCTATAAGCAGGCCATTAGCATTTTTACTGTAAACATCAGCTACCAGCTTCTCTTTGCTTTCTTTTCCTCTTTTAAACTTAAAAAGAAAAACTTAAAAACACAGTTTAAACTTTTGTGGGTTTTTTTCACCATCCCTAGCCTTCTCAACCAAAATACCAACTCAATGCAAGACTAACAGTGCAGACTAATTTATTTTTAACAAAGTGATTTTTTAATTATCTTAATAACTACACAAGAAACATGTAAGAAAAACTGATTACATTAACATTGTCCAAAACCTTTCTCAGCATTGTTTAAAGTCTTTTCCCAGATTGCCCAAAAATCTTTAGTCTCTCAGTCCTGATCATCTCACCAAAATCAGTCAGAGTTCATCTCCAGATGCTTAAAAACATGTTTTTTAGCTACTCCCTTGGTTTGCTCCTCCTTGTCTTCCACACTGTGTTTTTCTTATCTTCCATGTAACAAAAACTCCATGGTGCCAAACCAGCAGTCTACTTTTTATTTAAGCCTAACTTTTACATGGCCTCTTTCAGACACAAGTTAAACTTAGCAAAACAAACTCCAACATGGAGTTTAAATCTGCAAACTCCTTAACCGCCTTTAGCACCCAGGTCAGCCAAGGGTTGTAAGCCCCCAGTGGCCTTTGGCCAAGTCCACATGGCTCACATCTTTACTTTACAAGATGGCCGATTCCCATTTCTCCTTCATTAAACCTCTCTCTCTATCCAATCTCCATATTGGCCTCCAATCCCTTTTTGATTGCACACCTTTTATATACTGATTTCCCACCTTTCAAAAAACCTGTTTCACCTTAACCATTTTACTTCTTTCTCCCCCTGCAATCTCCCTAAAAGAAAATTTTAACTAAGGTCATTCTCACATTTTAACATATCTGTCCTTAAAATCTGTAATCTTAAACAAAAAACAATAGGGGGGGTAGCACACTCTATCAGTATGAACTAAAATCCAAAGGTAGAAACTCCCATCAAGGGGTGATAGCTGAAGATAGAAAAATATTTCAAGGTAAACACCTCACAGGTGTGAGGGTTAAGAAAAATGCCAAAGAAACCAGTGATTGTGTTCGGGTCCAAGGAAAAGCCTATACCTAAGGCACTGGCACAAAGAAAAGACGTCAGTGACAGAAAATGGTTAAATATTTTGTTCATTCATTCAACAAGGACTTACAAAAGACTTAATATGTGTCTTTTTGTTTTATATTCTGAGAATAAGTGATGAACAGGAACGATAAATTCCTAGTGGAGGAAAGAAAGAAATACGAATAAAAAACAATTTTAGTAGCAAACATACAAGGCTTTCTATAAGCTGTTATGCCTTTTATTTTATTTTTTTTAATATTATTTATTTTGTTCTTTAGATAACAACCTCTGCAGTGGTTTTGGGGATACCTCTCCCCCACTCCCTCTGGTGCCCCTTCCATTCTCTCAAACCCTACTCTTTGTTGTTTACTAGTTGTGATAAGTCCATTAGTTTCTTTCTTTGCTTTGGCAGTCCTTTCACTGGGTGAGGGACTGTCGTTGGAACTAGACGAGCCTTGCTGGTAGGTTTTCAGTCTTCAGTTTGCGTTGGGCAGTCAGTCTGTATTTATTTGTGATCTGTCCATGCTTTCTTGCAGCAGGCCATCTTCTTCAATCCCATATCCGCTGCTTTGCTGCTTTATAGCTCTGGTGCCAGATTTAGGGGTCTTGCCACCAGCCAGTGTTGGTGAAGAAGCAAATATTCTCTATGAATATAGGCGTCTTTGAATGGCCTTTGTAGATCATCTCTTCTGCCTCAGTTTGCATTTTTGATGTGGGGCCGATTAGCCCATCTTTGGTCTTCCTCTCTTCTCCCGTAGTGTGGGGATGGGATGTTGCTTTCTTAGAAGGCATCTTCAAAATGAGGTCCTGGATCTTCCTGGCCCTATGAGTGCATAGATGTGCATAGTAACGTCTTGTCTCCACAGTTCCTCTTGTGTCACATGCATTGGTTCTCATGGTTGTCCATCTGCTGTGTCCAGCTCAGGCTTGTGGGCTGGATTTTTGCATGATCCCTCACTTGTTTTATGATGGGGTTTGTGTTGCGCATGTTCTGGCTCCTATTGAAGTTTAGCTGGAATGAGAAAAAATGGAGGGGGCTTTCCCATCCCAGGCCCACCGCCCACCCACCTACCTGCCCTGTGAGGTGGCAGGGCCCAGATGGATGAGTTTGCACCTTTCCATGCTCCTCTTGGGCTAGGAGCAGGTGGTAACAAGGCTCCATGGATCCAGGCTGCAGATGGTTGCCATCTGCTCGTGGGTGGGGCCACCATAACCCCCAGCCTGTCCCCCCTACAGGGCTCACCTGGCTCAGGGGCTTACTCAGGAAGCTTCACCCCCTTTGCTCCCCACTGGCAAGGGAAGTCAGACTGCTAGGGACCCAGGCACATAGGCAGCCCTCAGGTGGCTCTGTTATGCCTTTTAAATGTAATAATTTATTGTCTTTTGTCGGGCATGGTGGCTTCTGCCTGTAAGCTTCAGCCTATGAAGTGGCCAGGGCTAGGGATCGTGGTTCGAGTCCTGCCAGGGGCATGTAGTGAGACCTAGTCCCCCAAAAATAGCTGGGCATGGTGGTACATGCCTGTAATCCCAGCTACCTGGGAAGCTGAGGCTGGAGATTGCTTGAGTCTGTGGTACCCCGGGCAATGTGAGCCTGCAGTTCCACAGGCAAAAATAGAGAGACCTAGTCTCAAAAAAAAAAATTATTGTCTTTTAACAGCCTTATGAGATATGAAACTATGTTTGTAAGGGTCATTCCTCTGATGCAGACAGTGGGCACAGAGCAACTAAACCAAGGTTTCATTGGGAGTGATGAAGGGAAGGAGTAATACATGATGGTTTCAGGGTTGCTATATCTGTAGAGAGAAAATCTGAGCAGACACATAGAAACATTAGATGAACTTGACCATACAAACATGAGATCCAGAGTATTTTTTGACACTAAATACTAATAGCAAAGACTTCAATGTGGAAAAGTTAGTAAAAGTCATGACTCCAAAATGCCTTGTAGACAGATACAGGACAGAAATACAACTCAGGGGGTTTGGAAGTGTAAATTAGGGGGTGTCAGCTTTGGAAAAATGTTTGCTATTTATTAAAAATGTCATGTCATTGGGGGTTGAGGATAGGGTGATGGTATAATTTGTATGTCAAAAAGACTAGTCTGTCCACTTTGTGGAAAGTAGACTAAAAGAGAGATAAGGCTGAAATCTGGAAGGGTTTATTTTATCCAGTTACTTTAATTATAAATTAATAAGGGTTCTTTTTATCACTACTTAAATTATAACAAGACTGGAACAAAGATGGTTTTAGTAGTAGGGAAATGGTTGAACTTGTATGTTTTTAGAATATGCTTCAATTCAAATAAGCTTGCAAATAGTTATAACCAGGAGACCAACTAGGAAAACCTAATGATAAGAGAATTAAGAGAAAAAGGAAATTCAAGCCTTAAAGCAATAGTCAACACTCTTTAGCACAAAATAAAGAAAAAAAAAAAGAAAGAAAGAAAGAAAGTAAACAAAACCAAATGAAAAATGGGAATAATTATGACTTCTGTATGTTATAAGGGTCAAGTGGGTGATAAAGATCAAGGTTAGAATACATTAGGTTAAAGGCATTAATGCCCAAAGCAGATGAATGGATCAGAAAGTTGTGGTATATTTACACGATGAAATATTATTCAGCAGTCACTAAGACAAATATGATACATTTCTGGTAACATGGATGAACCTAGAAGGAAACATGCTAGTGGGAATAAGTCAGAAAGGAAAAGAGAAATACTGGATGATCTTACCTATATGCGAGTAATAGAGAAAACAAAAAAGCAAAAGGACAAGTTAAACTCAAAACTAACAAACTGCTAACACAACTGAAACATAAAGCAAGGGGGGGAGAAGGGGAGTAAAATTGTGGGAAGGATAGGCACAAGAGATTAAGACGATGGTGGTGGGAGAATTTGGGGTATACACAATGTAAAATATATCTATATATCTATATATATCCTAGAATATGCATTCAGAATTCTAAAAAATGTGAATAAGGAGAAAACATTCATTCAAATTGCAATGTTTATCCTTGAGATTTTGGTGCCAGAATCTTGCATCAATTCAATTAATCATTAAGAAAATCAAAACACAATAAAAATTTAGTGATTTAGAGTCATCTTTCTATTTCAGGGATAGATAGGGAGACACTCTTAAAATAGGAAAGAAAAAAGAAAATGGTGGTTACCTATAACCTTATCTGTGAAAAGGAATGGAAAGAGGTCTCAGCTAGTCAATGATGGTAAAGTTTTTGATTTATAAAACCCTGTGTTTTTCTCATGGTCTTTTCTGTGTTTAATAAAATGAACGACAAAAAAAAAATTGAGAAGAGGTTAAGATCATTGGTTAAAATGGAAGTTGGGACTAACCAACGGACTTCATTACACTCAGTTGTCTCTGGCACTTATAGCACTGATAACTGAGAGTTGGCTCTCACCTTAAGTTTCAGGAAAGGGACAAATGTATGCGAGTCATGTGCTTACCTAAGATGAAGTCTAGATTACAGTGGGAGAATCTGGCTGTGGAAATATAAATAAGCCCCTTATCAGTGGGTAGGGCCTCTTTATAAAACATGGGTTAGGTGACAGAAGAGAGAACTAACTTAAGGACATACAGTTGAACTACATTGATAATGTATTACCCTTACAATGCACAGGACAACTCCTGATTTATCATTAGGATCATGTAATTTAGAAATCCCAAGCAGGAAATCTCAGGTTAATGGACTTCTCAAAAGTTGCAATTTACTCCTCTTGATAAACCAACACTTAGAAACATTAACTAAGAGTCATAGTTGAAATCAAATCTATGTTACAAAAGTGTTTTTGCCTTTTAATTTGTGTTTCCAAATTTCCTAGAGTCTACAGTCTTCACTGGAGTGTTCTGTAGATTGAAATCCATTCTCCAGTAGTTAGTAGGCTTAACACAGGGTTGTATTCTCACTACTTGTCATTTTTTTTGACACTTAGTAAAAGAAGTTCAACATTTGTCACTAATAGTGACTGATGCCTCATCAATATTAGTAAAAATTATTTAAAAAAAAAGCTAAGCTAAGACTGTATATCCTGTCTACTTTTACACATGTGCTCATGCACATACACACACACACACACACACACACACACACACCATGTATTGTTTCTATAGCAACACAAGATAAAATTACAAATACGTCAAGAGTTGAATGAAAAAATATTTCACAGAATCCAGGCCCAAACTATCTGAAACTTGGGTTCTAAAAAATATGCAAGACACTAACTTTGGAAATCACAAGAAAAATAAGTGAATTACTTTGAAATACCTACATAGTGAAAAAAATGCAAATTTTAAAAGAAGTGTCCATTTTAATAGATAGTAATGTATTGCGTTTTCATTTTGAAAATTTTATCTACTTATTGTTATACATTTTTATTGATTTAAATTGTTTCATATTGTTGTTTATATTTTAGAAGTATAGGGTCCTCCTCTTCCCCCTATGGCACTGTTATACAGAGTACCCACTACCAAAGCATTAATAGGACTTCATCACAGTCCTGTGCTCCTTCCCCGATTTGTTTTCCTACTCCTCCTCACCTCCCCTGTTACTGCATTTTCTTATCAGAATACACAGCATTTGGTGTCAACCTGATACTATCATCAGGTAACAAATCCAATAGTCCATATGTTTTTATAACAATCAATATTGATTTGCAACAATGGAAAAAGGATTTTCTGGTGTATATTCTATACTAGGAATGGGTCATGCTCAAAATGTCTTTCATAAAATGAGTGGTCAGGACTTGTCATTGGAATTAAATTGCAATATGTAAAAGATATGTGTGTGTGTAACAAGAAGCTTGAATTTAATTAAAATTATGACCATTAGCACCACTTGTTTTTATTACAAAATAATTTGTATTTTCAGTAACTATACTGTTCAACAGTCAACTGTATCATCAAATAAAGCTAAGTTTAAAAGTTACACTTTTACTTTCTATCTTAAAATTATTCACTAATGTTGTATTAGTCTTGAAATTTTTCATGTGTATATGATATAAACATAAATGGAGCCCTTCTTTATTATCATTTTGTGTCTTGTTTTTAATCACTCAATCTGGTACTTTTCTTGTCATTAAGTATTATTCAATAAGATTTTAATCTAAAGTCAAATTATTGAATATTTAAGCTGTTTCCAATTCTCCAAAATTGTATACAAGTTTTGATGAGTATCTGCGTAATACAAGCCTTGTTTCTCTCCATGACCATTTCTTTAGAATTAATGTTCACACTGGAACTACTGGAACAAAGCTAAGGGAATAGGAAATAATGCTTTTTGAGATGCTATACACCGGATTTCTTCACTGTCAAGCTGTTATTCTTTCCATTTATAACAAATAGTTTGGCAGAGATGTGTTTGGATTAGGTAAATATACTATTGTGTTGAAATTTCACCTACTAGTTTTAGTATTCTATGATGATTTTTCTTATTCTCTGATTTCTTCTACATTTCCAACTTAATATTCCATAAGAAACAGTTTTCTCTAAAGACTTATTTGTTTTTAATCATTTCAGACTTCTGAGATCTAATTCTATCATTACTTTTTATAAATTGCACAAAAGTGGCCTTTCATGTGAATTCAGTAGCAGGGCAGCTTACCACCTGCACTGAGATCCAGTCAGGACTCTAGGACAATGGGGCATCTTGTCCTGCAAGCTCTAGACAAGTCACTAAACTCTCTATGCCTCCATTAGCTCATTTTTATAGTAACCCCATCACTGTCAGTTCTTGTTATGGCTGAATGAAGTAGAAGTAAAATGCCAAGCAGATACTGCAGATACGGAAGGCCTATTAAGTGTCTTCTGTTATCACTATCTCAAAAGAAACACTTCACTTCACAACTGGAGGTTATGTGGGAGGAAATAAAATTTTTAAAATATCTTCAAATTACTTGCAGTTACTTCTAAGTTTTATCTGGGGTTGTTATCACATTGAAAGGGGACACCCCCCCCTAAATAACAAACTACAGGTCTTCTTCACCCGTGCTTAGCAGTTGCCACTCAAGTGCAGTTTAACAGCAGGGTTTTATTAACAACAGAAATTAACCAGAAAAATGAGAAGTTCTCACAGCCACAAGTGGCCAGTTATCTTACCATTTAGTCCAAATGTCCCAAAAACATGTCCAAGATGGTGCCCCTTTTGCCCCTTGAAACCTCAGAAGCAGGCACTTTCACAAAATCCAGTCTTTCTCCTCTTCTCCTTTCTTCTCTCTCCAGTGTTCCTCATTGCTCCGCTTCTCCAAAGTGCTTCAAATTTTTTCCATAATTGCTGATGCACAAATGAGCTTTCCAAATCCCTGGCCATCTCCAGGTACCAGCTGACTATGCCACCTTGCTGCAGAGCCACACTCTTCACATCAGCCACCCTTCTATCGGTCACCATGGCTCCTTGCCACCTCCAATTCTACTCTTCAGGGGGTTTCCCCTGGCCAGGCCACATGGGCTGTTCTCTCAGTCCACCATATTTCCTTCCTTCTCTTTTCCTCCTTCTCCTATCTTTGGTCCTTCCTTTATTTGCTTTTTTTTTTTTTTTTTTTTTTTTGAGGTTAGATCTCACTATGTTGCCCATGGCACCACGGACTCAAGTGATCCCCAGCTTCAGCCTGGGATTACAGGTAGCTGGTATCTGGGATTACAGGCACCGGCCACTGTGTCAGCTATTTTTGGGGACTAGGTCTCGCTATGTTGTCCCGGGTGGGTCTCCAACCCGCAGACTCAAGTGATTCCCAGTCCCGTCCTCCCTCCACAGGCTGGGGTTAAAGGCACTTGCCATCGCGACTGGCCTTCCTTTTATTTGCTTTTTGGTGCGTCTCACTTCTCACGTGTCTTTCTCTCAGACCCCACCCACCAGGGTATTTTGGCACCTAATCAATTTTCCACTGTGTAATTACCCCTTATCAGGGTGATGTACTTTCACCCCATGTAATTAAGTCAGTTGTGCTTGTACTTTGTTTTCCAGGTCATTTTCACCAATGTTTCTTAATCTTTTGTCATAAGCATTCATCATAGGCTGTAGAAAGCAGGGAAGTATGCTGTTTGCCCTCTTAGTCCATGGAAGTAGAAGGTGGCTTCCTGGGATGCTGGCAAGTGGTACATTTTCTTTGCGGGACATTGGGTATCATTGGAGTCACTGTGGTTGCAGAACCCTATGTTGACCTCTTTCTGTGCTGCTCTGTCTCCCAGTGCGAGCAGAAAAAAACTCAGTGCCACTTCAAGGGACTAGAGACTTCTGTTGTAAAGACTGAATTGAGGAGTGGGAAACAGAAAGCACTGCTATCTACATAAGGTCACAAGACCGCCCACTCAAACCTGGAGGGACTGAAAATCAAAAATTTAACCAAGTTTCTACATAAAAATATTACATAAAGATATTACATAAAGATATTACATAAAGATACATAAAGATATTAATTGAAATGCTGTCTTTAAGAACATAAACTTAGGCACCATAATAAAGTTTCAAAAATGACTGGGAAATTAATTGTTGGTTAGAACAAAGTTTGTACTATTATCTTATTATTTATTTTTTTAATTGATTGCTTACACTCACATACTTTACATTGTTGTATACCCTGAGGTTCTCCCACCACCTTGTCACCGGTGAAACATCATCTTAATCATCTTAATCTCTTAACTGTCATCACTGGTGAACCACCCCTCACTCAACTTTAACTTCCACATCCTCCCTTGCTCTGGTATTATTATTTTAAATACCTACTTCACAAGATGTAAACAGTTTAAGCTGGTAACTACACTTTGAGGAACCCATTTTGATGAAATATCCTAAAGTTTATACTAAGAATCTAAACTAAACAAAAATTCTCATGATAATATTTATAAAGGCAAAAAGTTGGGAACATTGTCTACATTTATATAGTGAAATTCATAGAATGAAAGCAATGCCGATGCAGCTATGTATAGTGATATTGGAAAATACTCACCATTTAGTATTAAAGAAGAAAACAAAGCTATAAAACTGGGTTCTCTGAAAAGAGCAAGGAGTGACTCTACATGACACTATGGAAGGAGAAAGAGAAGGAGGAATGGGTAAGAGGAGACTTGGGCTGTTGTTCCACACAGAGAAATGTTTCCATTGGATCACCAAGATGGTGCTAGCCCTTCAATGACTTGACCAAGAGTCCTGCATTGGGTAGAAACTGACTGGCTCTAGACCTGGGTATGAAGCCAGTCATGGGCTACACTTACCCTTACAAATGTATCCTGCTTAAAACTTGCTACAGATTTCCAAGAGGCTACCATGGAAGGCTATAGTCATACCTGATGAGAACTGTTTTTCTTGAAGAGAAATGTAAATTCTTTATTTCTATAATGATACAGATTTGATGTGAACCCATTTTTACAAAAAGAAAAGGAGAATAGGGAAAACTGGGGGCAAAGAAACGGAGAGAGTGAAAAGTAAAGTAAAACTAAGGTTGCTGTTGACTGCCTCAGATTATGGAAATACAAATTTAGTAAAGAATTATTTGCATACTTTACAAACATCTATGATCCATATATATATATATGACATTTGTATATTTACATATATATGTCATTTACACTAAGAGATTTCATTCAAGAAAGGAAGTCACCTGGAAATTACTGAGAAAAGGCATTGTTTTGTAGCCATCCCAATCACATTTGGTTCATCATAAGTTGTAGCTGCTAAAGAAGAATGTTGGAGCCCTTGACATTATCTTCACAGTATTTTTATAGTGAACAGTAAACAGGGAGAAAGAGCAGGGAGAGAAACAACTACTTGAGATTCCCCTCCCTCCCCCCCAAGTTCTCCTCTCTTCAGGGTGACTCAGTCCTTTTATTCCCTCTTCCTAGTCTCTGGAGTACCCAGTTAAGCATGTACACACCCACTGGCCCCAGGTGTGTACAGTAATGGGGAGGATACAGAAAAATATGCCACACTGAGAGAGGGATTTTAATAAGAGAATGAAGAAAAAGATGCAGAAAATGCAAAGTTATTAATTCTGACTAAGTTGCTAGAATGATCTCATGATACCATGAAGACTTTGCAGGCCATCATGGTGAAAACACACAGACAAATGACCATAAACAGAGAGATGAATACACATACACTACATTAAGGTCATCAAGAATGTGACTTTGTAAATCAAAGTGTCCTGGTTTGTTTAACTTCTCTTTGTCACTCTCACCTTGGGTGAGTTATTCAATATTACTAATTCTCAGTCAATTCATCTATAAATAGGACTATTAATAGCTCTCTTAAGGAGTTTTTACTGATGCTATGTGTTGTCATCATCCCCAAGGAAAGCAGAAATTATCTAAGAGAACATAAAGTCATAAGGTGCCACAAAGCAGGCCACAGAGGTCTGGGTGGTACCACCAGAATCACCAGCCTAGGGGACATTATAGAAGTGTCTCCAAGGAGGAACTGTTTAAATTGAAACCTAGACACATTTTCCTTATGTGGAAGAAGAGAGGAGAAGGGTTTCCCATGTAGGTATGAAGAGAGAATCAAGCAAAGACTGACACCTCAGTGAGAAGGATACCTCACATCTGCAATCTGTGAGATTACCTTTGATCAGTCTAGATAGACTGGGAGGAAACAGAAAATTGGGGCATCAGGTGGCAAATTGGAAAGCTGAACTAGGGCCTTATGGTCACATTAAAGATACTGCATAGTGTCCTAAGTGTGGCAATCACCCCCATCTCCAGTGTTCTCCCTCCTTACCCAACATATTTTTCTGGAAACTGCTACAATAAGGGTCTTGATAGTAATATCTTGATTCCCCTCTGTCTCCCAAACTCAATCCAGATGGGGTTTGGTGATCTGTTCATTCAGGTAGCTAGTCTTAATTTGTGCCCCATATTGGGGGGGAAAAGACTCATTATAAGAGGAAAGAGAGAGGATCATGTAGGCAAAGATAGCTTTTCAGGTTGACACATATCTTTTTAAAAATCTCTTTGTCCATGTATTTTGGACATTGCACTTTAGTTTTGTACTTGAGAAATTAGTATTTCAAAGAATTTTTTCTCTTGTGCCTATACTTTTTTTCAATGCCTATAATTCACTTAACTTTCCAGTAATATAATAGGTATGGAATCACCTGACTACAAATAAATGGTATAAAGTTTTTTCAAATAACGTATTTACATTTGTAAATGTAACTTCATAAAAAATTAAAAACATAAATTGTAGTTTTTGTTTTTTATGGTTTTAAATGAGGATAGTTATCACCCCTCAGGTAGTGCTGTGCTAAGCAATGCATGGAATAACATATCATTTGGATATTCAGTACCTGAGTCACCTTTCTTTCTATCAAAAGAGAAGGTGTTCTCTGGAGAATCCAAAGCTCACCAAGAGGAAAAGACAGTAAAATCTTTCCTTTTTTCCTTTCTGATTTGGAATATCTCATAACCACGCTAACAACAGGGTCATTAATTGTCTATGATAATTTAAAGGATATGCAACAAAGTTTAACAAAAATACCTGTAAATGCACTGCTGTCTTGAATCTCATTTTTCATTGATATACTAATTGCATTCTCCAAGATCTCTGCAGAAGGAGTCCATAATAATTCATCAAACTTTGTCCAGGTGGAATAAATTCTAACAAAAAAAATTCTAACAAAATAAACTGCCCTAGGCTAACATTTAAGTGATTCATTTAAACAGAAATGTGAAATTATTTCAGACATTGAGAATCATTTTATATTAAGCAATACAAATAAAATGAATTCAATGTTAATGAGAGATGAGTTAATTCTTTTCTACAAAAGCACTGGAGGTCCTGATTTCCTGTAATTATTGCATCTTTTTTTCTTCAGTTTGCTTACACTTCTTAGTTCTTCTATAGTTCTGTCTTAACTGGAGAAAAATCACATAGATACAAAATTGTAAAATAAACATACCACCTTATTTAAATTTTAAAATTAAGATTGGTAATTTTGCCTTGGATGGTGACTCAGGAACCTTTCAATTTTGCAATACTTTTTTTATACAAAAAGTTGATACAAAATACATGAGAAGGATCCATATATATCGATATTTCTGAGTCATTGAATACAAGAATTTCCAAATTGTTTCATGAATTACACAATAGAAATATTTATAAACAACTGGTAGTTGAAATAACAGAATGTTTTGTTTTACCCATGTAAGATGTTCAAGGAGTAAATAAACTCCATTTCCAGATAGTAGTTTGTAAAGGCGGTGACATCTATGTTGAAATGATCACACATGCTTGCACGCTATTCATGTCTGGGCTTTTTCCATAAAAGAGAAATGACTAAGAGTGAACACATCTTTAGGCCAAGAATTTTAGGACAGATTTCTTCCAGCAAAGGCCAACAAGTCATAGGCTTAGAAAGAAAACCCTTTCTGATCATCTTTTAATCTTAAAATTGGGAAAAATTAGTTAAATGGGGTAGTCTCTTAAACTGGCTATTATTACAAGATGATCACTGAAAATAGCTAACGAAAAAACACTTTCTGCACAATTAGTTCAGATTAATTTTTTTGTTACTCTATGCAGATCAACTGAAGTTTTACATTATTATTGAATTTAAGAGATTATGTTCTCATGTGTGTGTGCGCAGGCAACATGTGTACTACTACTTCATAAAACCAAGTTTTTCCCAGCACCTCTTTTAGATAGTATTGACAATGATGATATCAAACAGTTCAATCTTTTGGCAAGCTTTATAAAGCAGGGGACTTAGGGTTCCACCCCAGAAATTCAGACTTAAATTATTATGGGATTCAGGCAGAATTTCGGAAGTTCTGAGAAATATGAAGATAATATTAATGTATAATATGCCAAGATGGTGATCTTACAAACTGCCTGCATTTTCTATTTAGAGATCTGTAGAAATTTAGGAAGAGGAAACCTCCTACAACTCTCACAGAATCACTTATGATGCTATTCCATCACATTTATTTAGCATGCAGTACCTCTCTATGTGTTTTTCAAGTCATTATAATACATTACAACATAATGCATGGAAATGTTTTATCTTATTTTAAAATAATTAAAATTTAAAATAAATACAAATTTAAGATAATTAAAAAATGCAGAACCAATTCCTCTCTACTGTTGCCATCATTTTCACCTTGGTATTGTCAATTATTTTAATTTATACTTGGTTCTTCAAATAAACCAAAAATTCCTTAAAACTAACTTCTGTATTCCTAATCAGTGCTCAATAGATATTTTTACTTCTAAATGTCCAACTGATTTTTTTGAATAAATAATGGGATAATTCCATTTACTTCCATAAATACTATTGAAAATTTCTGTCTCACCTCACTCTAAGCTCTCTAGGTACACAAATCTTGTGCTTACTGTTCCTATGCATCACAGGGAATGAATGAAATTCTAAGATTTCAACTTTTAGGACTACTCCACTCCACATGCCACGCATTGATACTGACATGTCACAACAGAACTGCAGATTAGTACAAGCCAAAAACCTCAGGAGACACGTGTCTTTTCCTTTACTAACAGAGTCAAGTGTCAGCCTGTCCTGCGTTGCTGCAATCCTTCTATCATTTTAAAGGGACAGCTTCCTATTTCTTTGATCTTTGTTGCACAGGGAACTTTAAAAAAGCATGACCAAACAAATGTATTCGCAAAACTGGCAATCTTAACAGATGATGCAAATGCCTCAGGTTGTAGAGAAATCTATTGTTTTATTTCCCCAATGAGAGGACAGACTGCTATTTCAAATGGTAATTTAAACCTGCCATATTTAAAATGGTGATATGTGCCAAGGTGATGTCTTGGCATGAGAAAATATTTAATATCTAATTAAAATACAATTAAATATATAAATGCATAATGCTCTCCTGTTGACAACTGATGAGAAAGGTGGTGAACTTTTTCTTTGGTTAAGTGAAATTGAAGAAGTGATTAACAAGACCCTTGAAAGTCCTCTGATAATACAAATTCTTCCCTTCTCTCCAACTGTCCATTGTAGGATATTGTTTATCATCATTCAAGAAAAGATCCTGTCCTGTATTTCCCTCCCAGGGGAATGGGGTATCATTAGAGAACCAGATGGAGACTGGAACATGAACTGATGAAAGGGGATTTAAAAATCAGACTCAATGGTCCTTCTGATTTTTCAAAATTGCCACTCCTCATAGTAAAGGAAGGAACATACACAAATGGTGGTGCGATCTTGAATTCTCCAGAGTATATACTAGTTATATATGCAAATGGAAAATTAATAAAATTTCAGAAGCACACACATACACATAAGCTGAACTTAAGAAGAAGAAATGAAGAAGAAATATCAAAACCTTGCCTGTTCAGAGGTGCATCTTGATTCAATGACATCCAAACTGCTAGTGGACAAAAATAATTTATCTATCTATGGTTATTAAATTTTGCTTTGGATTTTAGAATTCAAGCTCATTGGATTTATTATGAAATTTTCTTAGAGTACTGGCAGACCTAATGAGACAACAACAGTGGACATGCTCAAACACTCTTTGTGCTTAACATAGAGTGAAGAGAATATTCCAATTCAAGTACCTGATTGAAGAATTTCCATGTACTGGTGCCTGAAATGTAGAGATGGGGAGGAGGAAAGCATTATTTGAGTTTTAAATATAAATATAAAAACGATATGCACAAGTAGAAAAAACATCTGCTTTCAAGTTCAACTTCCTTCTAAAACCATTTAGCATAATAACCATAATTATTTTAAACTGTCTTTAAAATAGAGTAACAAATCATCAGAATAGCAAAGTCTGATCTAAAATTAGTATTTTCATTGTTAATATCTCTGGCTACATTCCTACAATTGCTTATCTCAGGTTTATAATTTCAGAAACAATAGCTATCTCCCAGTCCTTTATTACCCTTTTGAAATGAGGTAATAAATAGAGCTAATTACTAGGGAAGGGGAAAAAAACAGCTGACCCCTATTAGGCATCACTTTCCCTTTGAAGACAGAACAGGATGATGAACCAGTGACTACTTTAAAGATTGGAAACTGACTAACAGGATATAGTTACCTTGGTATGAAGTTTGTATAGAGGAAACTTGAGTTACTTCCAAGTAATTAAGTCAGCTGAAAATATCCATTGAGTCTTTACATAAAAGGCATAAAAATTTAATTTGATTTCTATTTTGAAAATATTACAAAGGCAGGTATATATAGTTACATCATTTTTCTATTGCTCAGCATTTTAACCAGAATTCTTTGTTAATTTGTTCCTCTGAAAATTTCCTTTGTGTGGATAGTTTTATTCCTAATTACAACATTGGGATATTGACCATTGTGAAGAATTATTAGACAGTCAAGTAAATCTGTAGCCTCTGATACTTGAAAATGTGATGAGTTTGTAAATAATATTTGAAATATCTTAATTATTACATTATAAACTAGGAATACCAGAAACCATACTTTTTGAAATAACATTTACTTGAAAAATTCTCTCGTTATACTAGTTGAGGCTGGGCACGGTGGTTGTGCCTGTAAGCTTCAGCCTATGAAGCTGCTGGGGCTAGGGATTGCGGTTCGAGTCCCACTGATTCGGGACCCATAGCGAGACCTAGTTCCAAAAAACTAGCTGGGTGTGGTGGCACATCCCTGGTAATCCCAGCTACCTGGGAAGCTGAGGCTGGGGATTGCTTGAGTCTGTTGTACCCCGGGCAATGTTAGCCTGCGGTTCCATGGGCAAATAGTGAGACCTAGTCTCAAAGAAAAAAAAAGTTATACTAGTTGAAAAAATATTGTCATGGAGGCCATTACAAAAATGAGTTATACTAAAGAAATATTATTAATAAGTGACATCAATCTCTACTTTAATTGAGAGTGGACTTTGCCATCAATATGCAGATATAGGTTGATTTCAAGGATTTTTTTTTTTTTTTTGCTATTTGGAAAATGATAGTTTAGGTCCCCATTATCAAGTTCAAGCACATGTGTGAAGTGGTGGAAATTATAGAAAACTGTAAGAACTGTAACAATGCAGTCATCAGAATATATTAAGATGTTATTTTTCAGAATACAGTTGTTGAATCACTTGCGTCAAGAAATTACCTGGGTCGTCACATGAATTCTTGGACTCCACTCAAAATCCAGTAGATCAATGCCTTGACACAGGCAAGGGTATTTTTTTATTAAATTTCCCCGTTAACACTCATGCTAAAGACTGAAAATACCTACCTTAAGTGACTTGGTTTTTAACTTTTAAAAGCAAAGTATTGTAAAAACTAGAACTTAAAGATTGAGACTTTTGTTAAGCCTTAATCTCTGTCTAGTGTAAGTCTGCCCCTGATGGAACCTTATCAATAGAATGTCCTCTGAAGTCTCTAAGCAGCTTTTTGAAGGTTAGTTGATGGTTATTGTGATGGTGGTATGGTGATGGTAATGGTGATAATGTCAATGAGAGTGGGAGTGGTAGTGATGTTGATGGTGAAGATGGTGATGATGGTAATGAAGATGACAGTGGTAATGGTGATGATGATAGGAGTGTGATAATGGTGATGGTAGTCATGGTGATGGTGATTATAATGATGATAGTGATGAATGATAATGATAGTGGTAATGATGATGATGCTGTAGTAGTGGTGGTAATATCAATGTTAATGAAGACAGTGATGGTAATAATTATGAAATTACATTAAATTTCATCAAAATTCCTGCAGTCTCTCAAAAACATTAAGCAGAACGTTTGTCTCAAGGTTTTTGCTCATATTTATATCTATTCTCCAGATTTTAAAATGTTTATTCATTCATTCCTGTTTTAAAAAATCACCTTGACTGAGATCTTTTTTGACCATTCTAAAATTGCAACCCTGCTTCCTTTTTATCTTCTAACATAGATTTATTTTTCTTCATAGGTGTTATCATGTTATGTGTTAGTTATATGTACATATGTTAACTTGCTTAACTTCTGCTGGAGTATACAACTAATGATGTTAATGTCTTTATGTGTTTTGTTCACTGTTCCCAGTATCTAAGGCAGTAAGAAACACATGAGAATACTTCATATTTATTGGAAGTAAATGAACTGGCATATATAGCTTTCAGTCAATCCTATAGCAAACATATATTTGAAAGTGGTATAAAAAAAACTAGAAATGGGAGCTTGTAAAACCTCAGTGGCCCCATGCTTTTCATGCTCCAGCAAGGTGGCTTAACAAAGAATATGTTAAAGATAAATGTACATTGCAATGTCTGAAGATATATCCCATTTAAGCTATCCCTGCTTCCACTATCATCTGTTCTGATTTATCATTTACAATGAAGTCAAGGTGACCAGACCATATCATTCATCAGTAACAGACTATTATGCCAAAGGTGAAAGACCACTGGCTCTGCATGGTCCATTTTTATCTGTAGTCTCACAATTCCACCCGATCAGCTCTTGAAGGTGTAGATTCTGCCAAAATTACAGCTACATTTATGCTGACACGCCACTGGAACAATTCCATACCCCTTTACCTTGGTAAGTTCTTACTCATTACTCATGTCTCAGAAGAAACACCATTTTTTCCTCAGAAGCCTTTCCTTTAAGTTAGTTTCTTTTACTATGTTTTCTGATAATATGCCGTGATTTTCTTCCATAACATTTATCATGATTCATGTTCACAATAAGAGTTCAGCAGATTGTGGACTAAATCAGAAAAACAGATTTCATAAGAATGTACTATAATGTTTTCTTAATTCAGTTCTGTTTTTACTGGTATGATTATCATTTCAAAAAATCTTATATTTTTTGAACTCTGCTCCATCTCATAAGACTTTGATATTCTATGTTTCTAATTGTTACAATCACAGACCTATAAACTCTTGAGTGTGTAACTCAAGAATTTAATGAGAACTGGAGACATTGAGCAATTGTAGGGCACAGCAGTCATTGAGAGAAAAAGAGGGAGACAGAGCTCCAGGGAGAGCTTCAAACATAACAGCTCAGTTTTCGAGGTTTATCTGTAGTCTTCAGTGCTACAGAATTGCTGCAGAGTGCTCCTCCACTTCATCATTTATACCTTCTTCTGGTTTGGTGGACCCTCTTGCAACCAGATGGTACCTTGTGAGTCTGTACCTTGGGGATTTTCTAGAATATACTCAAAATATACCATTAGCTCTCTAGTGCTCCCAGTGGAGTCATGATGGTACTGCAAGCCTTCTTGAGCAAGTGTAAGGATTGGGGTTCCAGGTCGGGTGGGTAACTTCCTTATCCTGTGAGCTCAGCAGGACCTTCAGCTCTGGTCTACTTAGCACAAGCATGTGTACATAAGCTCATAACTGAATAGGGTTTTCATCATTTGTTCTAGTAACAGTTGAAAGGTTCTCCATCCCTGTTATGTGGTAATTGATACAATCAGTTGTGGATTTCCTATCAGTTTATGTTGAATGAATGAATGAATTGTCCAAAGTTAACCTGTGGTATTGTGGTATGAGTGATGTTACTTATGATAAAGCTATTTAATAACATTACAAATGATTTGAAAGTTCCTAGAAAGACTAATGCTTTTAAGTTGCATTTAAATTCTACTGTCCTCTTTTTTGTTAATAGTAGCTCTCATGCATTATCTACTGATTTGATTTAATCCTGTAAAGCCTTTCAGAGGTATACCTCATAGATGAGGCTCGGTATCACTGAGAAGCACCAGCATTTCAGTTCAATCCTATTGACTCCAAAGCCTCTGGGAACATTAGATCTGCCCACATGTTTCTTGTTCTTTCTTAAACCTTTGGACACTTCTATACCTGTGAAGTGCCAGGAATTTACATTCATTCAAATTCTTCATTTCATTTTGGCATTTACAAAGTTTAGTGAAAATAAGATAAAACACCTATTTTATCAATAAATGTTATAATCAAATATTCTAATCATCCATGAATGTCTTTGTAATTTTTGATCTAGGTTTATAAGACAAATTAGTACCTTATTTTATTTTTTCAAAGATATGAGTTTAAAATATTTAAATTAAACAATGAAAAATGTTGGGAGCTATGTACGCTCTCGTTATTGGCCTGCCTTGATAAATCTGCTGAATGTTTGCTTAATTGAAATACCACCTTCAGGTGGAGTAGGTTTGGCCATGACTTGAGAAGTTTCAGGTAAAATCCCTTTGTTGTTGATTGTTTGTTGGTGACTATAAAAGTCTAGTGCAAAATAAACTGGTGGCCACAGTCCAGAGAGAGAGAGAGGCTGTGAACCATTTCTGTCAGGGTCTTCTTGACTCAACGTTAATCCTTAACACCCCCTTGGGACTGTTCGATTATGTCATGGCTGGCTCATGTCAGAAAAATATATGTATTCAGGTTTATTTAACTTGCAAAGTTGGTATTAGGCAGCTGCCTGGCATATTAACTACTGAACTTTTACATGCCTTGGCAGGTAAAAGTGAATTTGTTCTCTCTGCCATTTTTATAGAATTCCAGATGATAAAGAAGATATTCAAGCCAATAAAGATGCCAGACCAACTGTGAAGTTTGTAGTATTATTTGTTTTGAAAATTAATTCAATCAACTCTGGTATTCTGGATGCTGGCTTGGGTCCTTCTAAATAGTCCTTGCTATTTTAAAGTAAACTTAAGCTGATGTCTGGAAATTTAACAGGAAATCAATGGAGTTGAAACAAATAAAAGGCAAAATTTCTTATGTGAGAAAGTTCATTGGGCCTCTAAAATCATGCATAATTGACATGTGAGTCACGAATGGGAGTGAGTTTATTATGTATCACTATGATTTTACCTTTAATTACTAATATTTTATGTGAGACAGAGTATTCATTTTAAAAACACTATAGAATTTCAATACTCTTTGTGCCATAATTACTTTTTTTACTTTTTGTGCCATGATTATTTTAGAGTAGACAGCAAATCTGCCTATTCTTGTTTAGATTGCCATAGTGCCAAGATAGGAAATCAGAAACTCTCTGATAGAATTATCTATATTACAATATGGTGTTCAAGCATTTAAGAAGTTTAGAATAATTGGTAAATCCCCACATTTACAATAGGAGCTGACCCATTTAGTGGGTTGAAAAGACTGTGTGCTGTCATTTAACTTATATTCCTGGGATTATTACTTAAAAATACCCTAAATTCATGTGCCTTTGGAATCTTGTTTAAATGCAAGCCATGATTCAGCATGTTTGGACATGATTTTGTCTTTCTATCAAGATGTAGCTGATAATGATGCTAATGATTCTTCAAACACTCACTTCAGGTTTTACACAGAGTAGGAGATCAGGAATATCTGAACTAACTGGATTCTGAGAAATGGATTTTGTACAGCATCATATACCCTCATCATTCATTTGCTTATTGAACAAATATATGGAATACTTATATCTTCTAAACAATGTTGTAGGCACTAGATATTTTTGGTGAAAAAAAAATGGTATACAGGAGCCACTACAGTTCATTACAGTGAGAAAAAACAGAATACCAACCTGTCTCTGCCTGAGAAGACAAGTTTTAAAGAAATAAACACATAAGTAAATATATTGTCATAAATAATGAAGAAAGCAATGAAAGAGATGGAGAATTCATTCTGGGGTTTACAGAAGTGGTTTCAGCAGATTTGAAAGATGCTTAAATGTTAACTACAGAAAGAGAAGAGGAAAATTGCTGCAGGCAAGAAATATATCTTGGGCAGGGACACTAAGACATAAAACTGCTTAACTTTCTTAGAACCATTTGTGGATGGTTAGTATAGCTAGAACATAGTGAAAGAGTAGGAGTGGCAAAGAAAAAATAAGGTGTGACTAATACTGCCTAATTTATGATGAAATAATAATATTGAAAGTAATAGAATGCATTCTTAATACATATTGTGCGAATGGGTAAGCAGAGCCCAAAGCATATAGGTGCTTCTGGCTATAATGAAATATTAGGGCTTTCTTGTTTATTTCTTCTTATAGAAAGAACTCTTAATTATAAGAGGGAGTAATGTAATACATTATATGGTTTAATGAATTACTTTGGAAACTGTAGGAATGAAATAGTGAAATCAAAGTTTTTTTATCTCCAACTTTTGTTTTTCTTCACAAGAGGCAATAGCAAAAAGATAGAACAGTAATTTGAGAAAATCTCAAATCATATTTTTATATTATCTATCTGTGTGAAAGGGTATTTAGGATTTTAGTTCTATATGTGGCATACAGATTTCCATAGTATTTTTTAAAATTAAAAATAAAGAAACAGTAAGCAAAAAATTCTTGTGAAGAATTTTAAAAATGTTTGGAATGTCAAATGTTACATACACTCAAAAAAGTTTTAATGGTGAGAATGTGAAAATGATGAACCAGTGGTATGCATGTGAGAGGCTTGAGGTCCAGAAATACTCAGATATGTTGTATTCATTCTCATCAATATCCACTGGGAGGAAATTAGTATAGAGAGAAACCAAACAAATGTCAGGTAAAAGATAAAACTTGCAACTGACCGTAATTTGAGACATATGGGGGTAGTGGGGGAGGGGGGGGCTCTGTAATGATAGTGCTATGGTGGTGGGAGAATTAGGGGAGAACTCAAATACTGTCCAAAAATAAACAATGTAAGAAAATAAATACAAAAAATAAATTAAAGACAAAATAAAACTGTACAAAGAAACAAAATACCTCAAAAAGATTACTCAGAGCTACCTCTGGGATCCCTTGCAACAACTAATGAGATAGAATTATCTCAATAACTTCATTTGCTACAACTAAATGCCACCAATTTTTTGTGCACTTATCTTATTTTCAGAAGTGATTTCTAATTTCCTTCCCAAACGTTTTAAATTAGACTGAAACATTGACAAAATTCACAATACTCCTTTATTGCAGCATCTTCTACTTTCATCACCTCCCTACCTTTGGTGTGTCAGACCCTCCCCCAGAACCAGGTTGTTTCTGGCAATGATTTCGTTGCTTAGGAAACATGACTCCTTCAAGAACACTGAGGACTTTTCATGCGCCCCAAAAGCCTGGTGTGTGCATATGAGTGTGGGAATGGGGGTGTTCAAAACCCCACTACTTCCTCTCTTCCCTCCTCCCCAATCCCTTACTACACACCCTCTGATGCCAGTTGACTCATCATCAGCCATGACCCATCGTCTCCTCTGGAACCAGTCCATGTTCTCCCCGCCTTCCATTTCCTCTGCCTGGAGCTCTAACTCTAACACAGAGAATTGCTTTCCTAAAGAGATGAGTGATATCACATCCTTTTTCAAACTGTTTATCTTACCCTAGCCCATGTTACACCCAGTCAATTTAATTTGCTTTGTGCTAGAGATACCCTTAACACTTGTGACTGAATCAAATTTATTTTAAACACACTATGACATATTTTCTACTGAAAATAGATCCCTGAACAGTGCACTAAATTTTTTTTAAAAAGTAAAGAGTTCTTTCTATTCACCACCCACCCACCAATGTTTGTCTTTTTTTAAAGTAACAGTTATCACTTATGCTGCTTGCTAAAATAGAGTCTACCTGTAAAAAACAAGGCTACTTGGTCATCTCAAGGAACAAATGCTCCTCTTCTAGCACTTAAGAACTAGAGATGGATATAGTCACTATAAAAATAAAGGCTACTTTCTGATATTATCTAATTCTATGATACAATGTGTTTTTTTTAAAGAATGTAAATTTTAGCACATTCTGCAAAAAAAAAAAAAAAAGCACGAACATAGTTAAATGCAATGAAAAAGAAAAGACCCATGATATAACCACCCAAGGATAAGCCAGGTTAATTTTGGGGACCACTTCAATCACATGAGTGATTCAAAATGAGTTTTCAAAATGAATTTCCATGTTCTCATGCTAAGTAGGCAGGGCTAGAGCTGGGGGCGGTGGTGAAAGAGAAACAATCATGGCCAATGGCACCAAAGTATTTCCAGTGGGTGGTAGAAGACATACATCATTTCCTTAAATATGCAAGATGTGACAATTGCCTTTCTATAGAGAGTAAGAAAGGAAGCGCAGGCTAAAAGCACATTACGGTATGTGAACAAAACTCTTCCATCCCTACATTCCCCTAAATACTTCCTTAAATCACAGAAAAAAAACAAGGAATAAAATTTAATAAACTTATCTTACATCAGTCACCCACTTTCTCCAGGCACATATGATGCTGTTTTTTTGTTTGTTTGTGGGATTTGAGTTCATCATAGATTATTAACATGTATGTGAGGAAGATCTTAGTCTACTGTCTGTTCAGCTGGAACCAGATACCTAGGTATTTGGTTAAGTGTCCCTTCATCATATATCACATAATTCCATGTTATTATTATTTCCATTATGTGCTTGTTTTTAAGGATGCTAGTTAAAAGACTATTATGCTCTAAACTAATTTCAGTCTAAGGGACATTGTATCCATTATCACCTCCACCATAAAGTTGTCTTCCAAATCTTTTCCTTTCATTATTTACCAAAGTTCAACTGCATTCTCAAAAAAACTTTCCTGACCTTTTCAATAGAGTAACCATAATCATCCAGTCCTATCTAATTAAACATATTTTCTCCACAGTTTTATCAGTATTTGAAGTTATAGGCTATATTTATCTCAGTTGTTTATTATCTGTATCCATAAATAATTACAGTAGTAATTTTAAGTCACAGCTTATCTCCAATGTCTGTAAAAAGCACCAACACCTGATACTTAGAAATATACTTTGAGGACATAAAATTTATATGAACTATTTATAGATACTGTACTATCTATTTATAGATACAGACTATAGTATATGAATATACTATAGTACAGATATGCATATCTTTATGGAGAAGTTTCGGTTTTTCTGACCCTTGGGTAAAGTTTGGGTTTAAGAAATGAAGGAGATGAAATAGAAGGATAAAGGAAAGTGATGAGACTTCATTTTAATTGGAGAATTTTGAAAAGGAGCAGAATGACTTCACTCCCTCTTAACTCAATTTGTCTAGTCTAACTGTGTATTTGAATACTAGGATCTAAACTTAAGGTACCAATAAAATTGGTCAAATTTTTGCTCCAAAAGTCAGTTTCCATTGCAGTTCAGTCTATGCTAAAGATATGTACTAAGTCCTTGGTGTGGGGCCACTTGTTTCCAGTGAAGTAGAAGGAATTTAATGTGTCCTTAGCTATGAGAAAATTCAATACCCAGAACTGTTTGCTGCTGGTATCTCCTCCAACTCCCTCTAATTATGGCAACTATCCATAATTCTGATAATCAGACCAATAATTTTTCCACCTTACCCCACTTCTTGCAACCATATCTGCAACCTTTATTCCTCAGTTGATACATTTTGACATGGATAATATATCCATGTAACTGCTATCCCAAACCCAGATGTAAAAAGATTTTTATTATCCCAAGAAGTTTCCGTAATTTCCTCTTTCTAATCTGTTCATCCAATCTCCTGCAAAAAAGAGCATCCAACTTCTGCATACCTTATGCTTATTTTTTATTTAGACTTTTATGTATGATTGTTTTCACTTAATATAATATTTTTAGGTTCAGTTTTGTAATTGTATATATCACTATTGTGGAGTAACAATTCATTATTATAAAACTATATAATTTGTTAATCTTTTCTTCTAATGATGGACATTGGAATGCTTCCAGTTTCTTACAATTATGAGGATGACTGATATGAACAGCCTTGTACATTCTTTTCAGTGGATTTAGATTCATAAGTTAGATATATGCCTAGCTTTACTAAAACCTACCAAATAGTTCTCAATGCAGTTGTATCATTTTACATTCCCACCAGCAATTAGAGAGATCTAGTTGCTCTACATCATCTCTAACATTTTGTGTTGTCAATCGTTTTGATTTTAATCATTGATTTAAATCATTTGATTTAATCAAATGATTAAAATAATTTGATTTTAATCGTTATAGGTGTAAAATGGCATCTCATTTTGGATTTAGTTTTCATTTATTTGATGGCTAGTAGTATTGAGTAACTTATCATTTGTCTATCACCCATTGAAACATTCTTTTCATTCTTTGTCTGTTATTTCATTGGGTTCTTCATTATTGTATTGTCAGTTTGATTGAGTTAACTATATGTTCCAGATGCAAACTTTCATCTGCTATATATGTGGCATAAATATATTTTGTAGTCAGTAACTTGTCTCTTCATTTCCTTAATGGCAATTTTTGACTTAGAAATTTTGAAAAGGTTCAAAGTATCATCTATTTTTTCTTATAGTCCAGGAATTTTTTTGTGTCTTGTCCCAAAAATCTTTGCCTATAAAAATTCATAAAGTTATTTACATATATATTTTCTCTGGAATACCACAGTCAGATACAACTTTCTTTGATAATTGAGCTGACATTGTCACACTGTCAAATATAGTATCCTCCAGTCATAACCACCTATCAATGAGTTTATTTTTAAAATAGAATTTTGTTGATTTACCATTCCTTTACAAATACTTATAAAATTCAAACATATAGCCTCACCTCTATGTGTTCAAAACTTCACCTCATTCACAACCTAAACATAAATTGTTCTAAAAAACCTAGTTCTAAAAAAGTCATTTCCACTATTAGATCAATGACTTCCACCCTTTCTCACTTCCTTCTCTTCCTACACTTGCAACCACTATATATTTCATAAACTCTAAGTTATTTTTGTTATGAGTTGTTACATCATTTACTTTAGTTATTTATATTTTGCAATAAGAAAAACCATGCAATAACTGTCTTTCACTTCCTAACATTTGATTTAGCATATTTATTAGATTATTAAAGGTTATTCACATTGAAATTGGAAGATTTTACCCTTTAATCAACACTTTTCCCACATCCCAATGTCTGGCAGCAATCATTCTACCCTCTATTTATGAGTTTGTTGCCTTTTTAAATTCCAGATGAAAGTGAAAATACATAGCATATTTATTTCTCTGATGTATTCTACTTAGTGTCCTTAAATTCCATTCAAATCACAAATAGCAGAATTGACTTTTTTTATAGTTGAGAAATATTACTCTGTGTGTGTGCATGTGTGTGTGTGTGTGTGTGTGTGTGTGTGTGTGTGTGTGATATAGTTTTTGTCCGTCAATGGACATTTGGTATATTTCTATGTTTGGCAACTGTGAATAATGCTTTAGTGAACATGGGGATTCAGATCTTTCTTCAAGAAAGTGAGTTCATTTAATATGGACATTACCCAGAAGTGAAACAGCTGAATATATGGTAGATCTATTTTTTATTATTGATAAATCTCCATAAAGTTTTTCATTCCCAACAACAGTGCAAAAAGATTCTCTTTTCTTCACATTGTCACAACACTTGATATCTCTTGTCAATAATAGCCATTCTAATAGATATGATGTTAGATATTGATCTGCATTTCCCCAATGATTAGTAATAGTCTGTATTATTTAGATAAATATATGTTATGGGAAATTAGTTTATAACCCCTTCAAGTTCCTTGTTGAGAATCAAGGGTTTTTTTTTTTTTTTTTTTTGACAGTTATCATTTCCATCAAAACTTTAGTCAAAAATTTAAACATTCAGTCCAGTAATGTCAAAGAAATTTGAGTTAGAAAGTAGCACAACAATCTCAGAATTCTTTACCCTCTGAAGAAGGTTCAAATTATTTCACATATTTGCATTATCATCTTGTTTTTCCTCCTTTCCCTTATTCACACTTAGATCTATGATAGAGGTCTAGGTTTTAAAAGGTCTATTGCTCTGGTACAAGGGCATATACCAGATTACAGTGGAGAAAAAAACACTTCACAAAGTACATAATGAGTCCTTAAGTTATCAAGAGTTGATCATAATAAACTAAGAATAGCTTGTAATTCACTTCCAAGTCGTTGGTGTTAGCTCTATAGTGCTGACAACAGGGAGAGTAAACAGTCAACAAAATAGCTATGACTCAGACACAGTACATGGTATGTTTATAGAAAGCCTAGCCTGGTTCTTTCTTTGTATCCCACATAGTTCTTTCTCACACTGAGTTCTTTTGAAGTCAATTAAAGCTCTGTGATAGAAATGTATTAAGAAACAAGTAGAATAAAACAACAAATGGGACTGTCAGTTGTTTAAATAACATTTACTTAAGGGGGAAATAATTAAACCCACTAAAGGAATTTATTCAAATTCCTCATATAAGTGACAATTATGTTAAAGGTAGTAAATGGATACTGAGTATTTTAACACTTCCTCTATAAAATAAAACATACATTGTAAGTATACTTTTGTTTATATAATATTACAATAAAAATGAAAAAATAATCCCAATACATTTCCATTTTAAAGATCTATCAAAAAAAAATTAGTTCTGTCCTTCCGTATCCTTGTCTGCTTACTAAACTTTTTTTCTGCATTCAAATTTGTTTAAAAAATTTACAGTCAGAAAAAATTTAAATGTACTTATACTTAAAAGTTTAATAATATATAACAGGGAAGGATGCAGATATTCTATTTAATTGAAAAACAAACTCTAGAATTCACAACCATATGACTTAAGAGAAAATTTTGATTATTTTCACAAAGCAAAACAAAAAATAACCTAAGAGGAATGAATATTAACTAATAATGATGAACTTCTCAGCAACAGCTGTGAACATTAGAAGGCAATGAAGCAGTGATAACAAGTATTCCAGAAGAATTATTCTGAAATTAAAACTTGATACACAGTCAACTATCAATTACATATAAAAGAAAACACACTTTAAAATGTATAAACCTTGGATAGCTAATAGATCACAAACTGCAAATGTTTATTTGAAGAAATACTACAGGGAAAGAAAAAAACAACTAGGAGAAAATGAAGAAATGATGTGGTAGAAGAAAGAGGAGCAACAGAATAATATATCCAATGTGAAGGAAAACAAATAGGAAGATGCCTTGAGATAGACTGATAGATGAAACTGATTGATGAAGATAACTAGAAGATTCTCCTTTAACAGGAACATTTAGGTTATCTTGACATCTTTTTACTGTGGATATATTCCTTGGTTTTATATGTTGCAAATGCTACATATAACATTTATCAATTTCAGTTTTGAAGTCATATAATAAGAAAAATAACACTAAAAATAATCATGGAATATCAGAATTATAAAAGAAGATATGGTTAATTACAGTTTAGAACTGAAAAACATTAGAGATTAAGAACTGAAAAAAAAATGAAACTGAAAGGGTAAAAGTGAACTCATTTCTATATTTTATTTGAAGAAAATCACTCTTGTAAAGTTAGTAATCCAAAACAAGGTTCTAAGTATATTGCTTAAAAACATAAAGTCACCTAAATAAAGAAAAATTAATTACAATGACTTGTAAAAAAAATGGAAAATCACATAGAATTGAGAGAGTGCAAGATGTTATTTTTTTCTCCATTAGGTTGCTAAATAATATCTGAAATCAATATTCAAGAGATTAATATCCAAAATACATAAACAATTTATACAATTCAACAACAAAGAAACATACAACCTGATTAAAAAATTGGAATGAAGAATATTTTCTTCATCTGTAAATTAATGAAACACAAATCAAAACCTCAATGAGGAATCACATCACACTTGTTACAATAGCTACTATCAAAAAGATAAGAAATAAGGGTTGACAAGGATGTGGAAAGAGCGAATTCTCAATACACTAAAGGTGAAATACAAATTGGTGTAGCTACTATGGAAAATGATGGAGATTCCTTAAAAAATTGAAAATAGAAATAACATACTATTCAGAAAGCCTACTTTTATTTAGCCAAAGAATACAAAAATATTAATTCTAAAACATATTTGTATTCCTAAGTTTATTATAACAACAATCACACCAGGCAAGGGATAGTAAATTAGTACCCATGGACAGATGAGTGGACAAAGAAGATGTGAGACACACACACACACACACACACATATATACACACACACATACATAAACATACACGCAGACATGAATAGGATAGTATCTAGCCACAAAAAGATGAAATATTGCTATTCGTGACAACATAAATGGGTTTTGAGGGGATTATGTTAAGTAAAACTATGCTATCTTATGCTAAGATTTAAGTTATCACTGTATTACATACAATCAGGATAAAAATCATAAAAAGCAAGTTCAAGTGAATACATGTGAGAAATGCAATTGGGGGAAGTGGTAGAGGAAGTCAAAGTCGTTTGAAAATTTCTTAATGCATTTTTCACTGCTAATTTGACTTATTCATGTTTAGCAATTACTTCAAAAACTTAACAATGAAATTAATAAGACAACTTGTTTTTAAATTATGTGATTTAGTCAGTTATTGTTATCCATTGACATTCTAAAAAAGAATTTTAAAAAAGTAGTCCCATGTGGATTGGAGTTTTATTTTTATTAAAGTGTTTTCTGTCACAGACAAAAGTTTTTTTAACTTTTTTTCAAAACATGCTGTGGACCACTTGACTAAATATGTAGTTGAAAGGAAAATATGTTTAACACAAATACATGACTGCTACTAGGTAACATGTTCATGACTAAAGATGATACAGAGTCATATCCTCATTATCTTCCTCACCAAATGTGCCTTGTGTTGAGTAGAAAGCAGATTAACATTAGATGGCATGCACTAAAGTTTTCATCTGTGGGATGTGCAATATTCTCTATTTTTCTATATTACTCCCAATGTCATTCAGTCTAAAATATTTTTCCAAGTTGAAATCCTAAGACTATTTTCTTCTAAGGTTATTTTTTAATTCTTTCTACAAAAGCCTATAGAATGATATCAGAGGTTTCCAAGAGCAGAGTTCAAATCTCCAAATTAAGTGGCATACAGTGTATATAGTGGGAACTCTTAAATGCAAGGAGAGTATTCCACATGCTAAGGTCTCCAGAGTGAGTCATAGTTTAAAGAATGCCACAGCAACAGTTCTTGTTAGGTGACAGGCTTTTCAAAACATGAAGAAAAAAAGCAAGATGATATCATAGAGAATCAGAGAACTACTGACTGCTGGGCTTTGTCTTCCTCTCTGTTTATGCGATTTGTGACAAAGAAAAGAGGTTACAGAAGAATTTTTGTTGTTCTAAAGATGAGACATCCTATATCTCTTAACAGCTAGATACATTTCATTGTTACCTTGTAAGGCTGCCAACAGTGGCTTTGTCAGTTCAAAGAGTTCTATTAGCAGGTAGTCCCTACTCCTGATAAGACATAGGACTTGCAGATGTTGTTCCAGTTGCCTGGGACACTAATACTCTACTGTTGCTCACCTTACTCCTAAAATAAATTTATTTATACAAGCACCTACTCTTCATATAACTCTTACAATGCATCCTTCCAAGATATCATTTCTCCTCGGAAGTCTTGGTGAACCTCCTAAGTCTGGGATATATTCGTATACAATGTAGATCTAGAATACTGTTTTTTGTTTTTGTTTTTTTTTTTAGTATCGTGTTAGTTATCACAATGCATTGCAACTGTCTGCCTCTTCATTTTATCAATTTTGGCACTGCAAACTATTTAAAAGTATTGATTTGCTACTTTTGTATCCTAGGGCCTATCACAGTGTCTTGGATATAATTAGTTAATATATAATAGTATATAATAAGTTAGGAATTACTTGTAGGCTCAGAACACCATTGGGCCATTCTTGCAGAGTCAAGCTGACTCTCACAGATGTTCTAACCAAACATGCGCAGAAATCCAGTTGTTAATTTAGCAATATACATGAGTATTATGATGGCTATTATACTTTATTATAAGAATTCTGCTAATCTATATTGACCTTGGACAACTAGAGAAGTCAAATCCTAATCAGGACGTTGCAGTGGTAGTAGATTGAGTGGGACGGACATACCTATTTTTTTCAATCAATGTTTTCAGAACATCTGAGAAAGATGTGTCAGCTACCAGAATAGATGATATGAGCTCTTGGGGTCAGAGAATAACTTTTCTAGAAATATGCTCAAATGGACAGAGTCAACTGTAGCCTTCTTAAATCTCCCTTCTGATTGATTGGCTCATTTGTTTTTCAGTTTTATTAAAGCAGTCAGTCATGTAGATCTAAGAGCCATTTTGATGTTTTAGAGCTACTTTATATGTATGTTCTGTTCTGTTAGTTGTTATAATTTATTCCTAAGTTTTTCATACTACAGCATCACTAGTATTCCAGTTTATCAAACAACTAATTTCCACTAGAATATTTGCTGACCACTGATTGCATGTCTAGTACTGCATAACTATTATTTGTAATAGTGAGAAAATCCATGGGTTTTGGGTCAAAGAACTCTGGTTGAACCTCACTTATATCAAATAAATGCATTGCCTATCAAATAAAAGCAAGCTGATGGAATCCTAGATTCCCTTATCTGATATACAGAACTACCAACACTTATTCATAGGATTTTATGAAGATACAGTGAGGTGGTATGCTCTATTTATAGCATAACCTAATAAATGCTATCTAAATTGTGTGATAACTTTTACAACATAATGGTACTCTTTCTGGTCAGAGACAACTCTTACTGTAAAAGAAATAGAAACCTAAACTCATACTTTCACCATAATAAATCATTACCCATTATTTTTAATACAAGAAACACTTGGTGGATTCTGTTCTTACCTCAGGAACTGTAATGTAATGACAAATACTATTATTTACTGGGGATATCCAATATAGTATTGTGGTAGGAATTCAGGCTAATGAACAGATGAAAAGACTGCATTTTTGCCCCAATTTTACAAAATAATCATGTTAGAAATAAAATTATCATTTTAGGTAGTTTTAGTTTTAGAAATTACTAACCTAATCATTACCCCATATTCTTATGTGGAAAATTCTATTTAAAAAAGTGATACTCATTCAAATGATACCTTAGCAACTGAGAAATAAAATAAATGTGTTTCCTTGATTTGCTTAGTAAACATTTGCTAATCTACTTAGTCAACATTAATTGAGTTTCTTTCCTGAACCAAGTTCTGTTACAAATGAGAGAGCAAAAAGGAGCCCTGACATCAGTCTCTGGGCTGTGCTCTCATCTTGACTTAAATGTTCACATTTTGAGTGTACATAACTTTGCAGAACAGCATAATATAATGGCATTACATTGTTGATGGTAGAATGTGTCTAACGCAAGGCCACTCTATAGCCATGTTTAAATACAGACAAAACGTGAACATTGCACAAGCCACAACAGTGACCAATACTCTCCTATTCTGACTACTCTCAGTGACTGCTGATTTTCTTAAATGACTTTAATCTCTTTTCTTCTATGAAACAATAAGAAACCTACTGTGGAGTTATCCTCACTGCTTGAAGCATCTACTTAAGAGAAAATCTTTATCTTCCAACCTTCTCCAAGTCACCCAAAATAACCCAAACCCTGTCTGTTCTTCCTGACACTCACTAAGATGGTGAATTTCCCTTGGTTTCCTTTGGAGTACATTATATTTTGTTGCAGTTATTCAGCTGTGTTCCTGGTGGACTTGGATGGAGGATCTTAACTAACATAACATATAGAACAGTTCTTATGTATTATCAAACCATTTAGTATTTGGCTCAGCTGCATATATTAGGAAACATAAAACAATACTGGCTTAAGAGACCAAAGATGTTTTCTCTCAGATAAAAGCAGTCTAAAGGTACAGGGTACAGAGTACACTGCTGCTGTAGCAATGATTTAGATCCTTCTGTCTTTCTCTTTTATCAATTTAGCACATTTCCCAGATCTAGGGGTAGCTTGAGGTCCAGTCTGATTCCTGGATATGCAATCAAATATCCATATTCTAAACAACTGGAAAGAAAAAAGGGATAAGGTTGACAAGAATGCAGCTCTCACACCATCAGCACCCCTCAAGAGATCACCATCAATTTTTATATGCTAGTCACTTCTGCTTACAGACAGAACTCAGTCACATGATTAATGTCATGTTCAACACCTGGAAAATGTCATATGTTAGCTGGGCATATTACCAGTCTAGATAATATTAGGGTTCTGTTAATCATGAGATTGGAAGATGGGCAAAGATGGTGACCAATTTTTTGATATGGCATTTAGTATTGAAAAGTAGTTTATTCATTGTTATCAATTAGTTTAATTTATGGTAAAAGAAGAAAGTTCAGTAATGAACAATGCACTGGTAGCAGAAATAACTAATAGAAGTTGTGGTAAGAGCATTAAACAGTGGAAAAATTTTACACATCTAAATTTTTGAGAAAAAGATCTTTTTATACAGAAGAGGCAATAAAATCCTCTGAAAATATTCTGTCTCTGGAGTCAGCAGTGCAAATTATTTGAAATAAGATTTTAATAACAGAGCTCACTCTTGTTGCTTCATCATTCTAAAAAAGTGTCAAATTTCTACAGATTTGTGTCATGTAAGCAGAGGTTTTCATGAAAAAGTTATGACAAAAATTACGTGTCTTTTTTTTTGTCCACAAATATTTGGAAATATTTTCATTTGAATCCCTAGGACTTTCTTTATTGATTTCAATAACAACAACAAGATATATTGAATACCTACAAAGATCAGATATTTTCCAATTGTTTTATATTTAAACCTCACAATGATTTAGTATTGCTATTGTCAGCATCCTCATTTTTAGAAGTGACAAAACTATAGAGTCATGAAATATTTAATGAATTTATTCCAGGTGATAAGGAGAAGAAATGTACCAAAACCTATTAGTGTCAATTTCAGGTGCTACAGAATTAATCACCTCACTCTATACCATCTCTGCACCACAAACCATAGTACAGGGCAAAACAACTCTACAAGGATAAGAGATGGTGGGAAAAAACAGGTGACATAAGTGACCATTTTCTTTCAAAGTTGACATTCACCTAAGTAGGACAGACTGTATATAAGAGCAACTTTAAAAAACAAATTAGTATTTCATTTACAATACTAAAAAGAGCTATTATTATTGAACCCAGAAACAAAAGACTATCATTATGTTCATGAGAAAGCACTACAAACTTTATATATAATACAGCCCAGTTTTACCCAAAAAAGCATGAATGTTTTAAAGCAGTTATCTAATCTGATAAGTTTATCAAATCTGATCATTAATCAGCATTACGTAGTTCTTAGAATAATTCGTTTCCAATTTTCAATTGACAGGAAGGCAAATAAAACAGTCCAACAACTTAAAAAAACTGGTCATTTCATAATATCTAAGATGCAACAACTTGATAACATGCAAGAAAAAGAGGAAAACAAAGGTATTAAAGTACAGAGTAGTTTTGGAAAACAAACAAAAAAAAAAACACAAAGGATATAATTATTTAATGGTTGGAACCAGTAGCCTGCAAAAACTTTAATAAGACTCTGACCACTTCATCTACTTGACCTAAACAATTTTCAAAAATGATAAAATGTCCATTCTAATCCTGAAACCCTAAATTAACAAAGAATAGTATTTAAAATGTGACATGTCTCTAAGTTAAGTGTAAGATAGTTTCAACACCTTACATGCAGAATGAAGTTAGTGTGAATCCATAATCATTTGTTGTAGAAATGATTCTATTTATGTGACAAATTGGTTCCAGGAGTGAATGAAAAGTAACTCATTTTCTTTTTTCATAATATTCAGACATACTTTAATACGCCAGGGTGCTCCTTATTAAAAAAAAACAGTATTGATGTTTGTAACTTGGATTTCTTGGAAGCAATATAAAGTTTTTATCTACTTGCTCTTAGGATTCTTGTTGAATTCACTTCCTTTCCTTCACATTTCTAATAAAACTGCATATACATGAATGTGTACCTCTCCAGTTCACAATTCTCTGAATGTATGAAACCTCATTTTTCTCTTCTTTTTTCCTTTTTTGACCTATGTATACCATATTGGAATAGTTCTTAATCAAAGGTGAACATCAGAATTTTCTTGAGAGTACTGTGAAGACATACCAAACTCTGGACCTCACACCAAAACTAGTGAATCAAGAGAGGAGAATGGAGTACACATTTTGAAAAGGTTTTCAGGTGATTCTTTTATTCACCTTTCAATAAGAGTTAGAGAAAGTTCTTGTCCAACAACACTGAGGAGTGTTTGAGAAATTCTTTTTACAATGTCTTAAAATTCTCCATATTTGTGAGGCCTAATTCAATATTTATGCCTGTTCAGAGCATCACTCTTCCTCTTCATGACTATATCTTTACACTCCCACAGTTATACTTATTTAAATAGGACATCCTCCTTTAGTTTACCCTGTTCTTTCCTCTAGAGAGAAACTGAACTACTTAAGTGTAAGGGATTACATTATTGCTTTCTGCCATCCTAATACTGCTTTCTCACATTTTAAACTTCTCTTCTAGCATCTCTCACAGCCTTCCCTGTAGTAGAAAGTAAGGCCCTTGAAGTCAAAGACATGATGACTTAAAGTTCTGTTCCCTAACCTAGATGAACACCTACTTCTCAAAATACAGTTGATGAATAAATGAACTATTAAGAGGATTCATTTTTTGGTATTATATATTACATAGTATATATAATATTATTTGTAGATTATACTTAGTAGTTCCTATCACATCAAACAACAAATTATATGAAAACATACATAATCACACTTTTGATCTATAGCACACATTTTAGCAGTCTAATTAAATTCGTTCCCTCTCTACATATAAAATATTAGAATCCAGATATTAGACAGCAACTTCTGTGATTGGCAAGAGCATTTGTCTTTGGGGTTACCCTTAATCTCATAAGAGGTAAGAGAACTATCAATTTATCAAAAGAAACAGTAGCATCTACACTTGAATTTCTTGAAAACTCCCCCTCTTTGTCTCAGTTTAATATACAGAATGTAAAGAATCCTGTACTTATATGGGGTTTGTCTCCTTTTCAGGCATATATTCCAGAACACAATGAATCATCTTGGGTGCTGCATTATGACACAATTATGACAATGCTCCTTTTCACCTTCTGATGCACTATAAAGTGTTTCAGAATTGTTACTCTTAATGTGAAGTAAGTACAAAGTTCATGGCTTGAGATTCTGAAGATTTTTTCACTTAGTAAATAGCTCCATTTCCAAGCCACAATTCTTCAATGAGACTAATTACCATAATGTCAGGATTAATATAGTCACTTTTTATTGAACATCACCATATGACAGTGATATCAGGTGCAAAAAGAGAGGTTTCTTAACTATAACTTATTGCATCTGATCAACAGGATTTATGTTATTTGCTTATGTATATTATCTCATTTGAACTGTTTTCAGAGCAGGTAGTTGTCTATTCCTGTTTTCAATGGGAATTCTAAGTCTTTGAAATATTCAGAACATGGTATGTGATAGGATATATTTATAAAAACCCAACTTATAAAAACATAAATCCACTCTACCTGTCCTGTCCCAACCTGATGTGATGTTATGCTACAGAACAATGCAAATTACCACCTTCTAAATCTCCAGTTGGAAAAAGACTAAGCAATTTTCAATACAGAGGAGACACTTCCACTTCAGACAGAAAATGAAACATTTCTGATGACAGATATGGACAACTTGGCTCAAAAAAAAAAGTAAGAAAAGAAATGGGAAGAAAAGTACTGAAACAAAATGGGACCAGAAAGATGCAGCAATATAGGGCAGACAATCTGAACTCTAAACAAAATCTCTCACCTCTTGAAATTTAAGGGCAAGGCTCTGAATCTATGAATCACAATCACGTCATTCACCAAAAGTGATGACTCTGCAAACCCCTGTCACCCTCCAGAATGAGCAGTGCCATCTGTCTACTCTTATTTGCCACCTTCAGACATATCTTGTTGTCAGGTGTTTATATATTTAAACTTTCTGCTGGGCAGGAATAGTCTCTCCATCTTTACACAAAATTCAACTGCAACTTCATTTTCCGTGGCATTCTGAACTTTTTATCGTCTGATATAATGGTTTTTGATCTGTCTTGGCCATATGAGACTGGACTCCTGGCAAGGAATTTTTCATCATTTAATCTCCCACATACTCCTCCTTGCATAAGAAAATTGAGGATTACATGAAATATGCTTTCAACAAATGCTGATCAAGAGAGAAGTCATGATTCATGACTATTTCATCTAAATGTATGCTATTTGGTCTACTTACCACCTATACCATTGACTAGTAAGTGTAGCTTTTAAAGTTTCTTAGTATTAGGAAAGGTGCACTGTGATCCACATTCCTAAAAAAAGCAGTTTTACTGGAACAATCAGGGAAGAGATATTTATCTTAGGGACAAGGAAACACTTAAAGAAAGAGAACAATGCTTTTTTCTTTTTCTCAAATCAAGAAAAATCTGTTTCTGGAATTGTCTTTACATCAAAGTTAGTCAAATTAAACAACTCCTCCTCCTCTTCATTTCATCTGCTTGTCATGATTAACTGCCCTCTTAGGTTTTAAAAGTATCTCAAAGGTGGCCCTTTAATCTAGGGATTTGAGAACACAGGTGTGAGCACAACCTCTCACCTAAGTGCTTATAAACTATCAATAGAGATTATTCCCTCAGGCTACGCATTGTTCTTCCCAGAAAGTCTCTTTTCAAAGAATCCTTTAGTTAAAATTCCTTTATCAGAGTGAAAAGAGAGATTAGGGTTTTATGAACTCAAATCCATTTGGCTTCTGCCATGACCAGCTGTGAAAAGTTTCCCTTGCTCTCTAAAGATGCCTGTCCTCCTTGTAAAATAGGAAACATGATACCAGTAGGTTGCTGAGAGAGATGATGTAGGAAATATTTTAAATATTTTTTCACCAGTAATAAAAGGTCTATAAACATTAATTTTGATGAGGATATTGGGTAACGTATAGAAAGGGGAATGAGATAGTTTGAAATTCTGATCACAGAAGTCCTGGTGAAGGGCCCTTGCTTGAGATACAAATCCATCAAAAATAATAAAGCAATTCCTCATTAGGAGGCACACTCTCCGATCATTCAATGAACTTCGTATATCTTTATCAAGGATATCAGTCACTATAAAACCTACAGTACTTTTTTTCCCCTCCTCCCCCGCTCTTGCTCACTTCACTTCTGTTGGCAGTTTTAAATTTTTCTTGTCTGTTTGTTCGTTTTCTCTGTATCCCTCATATAAGTGAGAGGATCCCATTTCTCGTTTTCTTTCTGGCTCAAACTCACATGATTCCTTCTAGCTCCATCCATGTTGAGGCGAATGACATGTTTATCTTCTTTGATTAATGAATATATTCCATTCTGTAAATCACATCTTTTTCAACCATTAATCAGTTTTGGGGAATTTGCGTGGTTTCCATATCCTGGCTTTTGCAAATAGTGCTGCAATAAACATCCGGTAAACCCTTAAGTACTTTCATGTGCTAATACAGAACTTTTCTAATTAACCCCAGTCTGTGTATCAAGATCAGGCAAAGACTGTACAGAGATTTTCCTGAGAGTTGAAAACACTGGGACTTCAGTTTGGACCACTAGGACTACCGACGACCAAATTCCAAAGTTTAGTCCTGCTCGGGACTGCGGCTGACGCATCTTTTCATCTTGTAGCTAGAGGTTTGATTTCCATTTCCTCCCGTCTGCTTTCCGCTCCAAGGAGGTGGGGCGGCTACTTGCGTGTGTGATATTGGGGTAGTAACCCTAGGGCGCCCCACCCACGGCCGCGGCCGTGACGTCACGGGCCTATAAAGCGGCAGGTGCGCGCCGCACCTCTGAAATTTTCTCACACCTAGTGCCCGCGCCCCGGTCGGAACCCAGAGATCTCGAGGCCAGCTCCCCGCGCTGCACCCAGCGCCCGAGCCCGGCCGGGACTAGAAGCACAGCCACGCACTCCCTCGGGTCTCTCCTCTCTTCCATCACCACCTCCTCTAGACTGCAGATCCCAGCCGAGTTGCCCCAGAGACCACGACGCCGCCACTCGGAGGGACCAATGAGAGCCCCGCTGCTGCCGCCGGCGCCCGTGGTGCTGTCGCTCCTGATCATCGGCTCAGGTGAGGACCTGGCAGCTCCGAGCTGCCTGCCGGGCGGCCAGAAGCTATCGCTTCTTGAATTTTGCTGTGCTTTCATTTAAAAAAACAAAACAAAACAAAACAAACAATGAAAAAGCTCCTACTCGAGCTCTTCGAGCTGCTCCCTAGTCTTACTCCAGGGAGGAAGACAAGCGGACTAGTGTCCCACACTTTCTACCCTGGAAGAGCTGGTGCCCAGAGTATCAAGTACTTCGACGTATCCAGGTCAAGGAAACCTTAACCCTCTGTTTTTAAAGAAACTGAGGTCCAGAGTGGTAACGTGATTTCTGCAGCGTAGAGGAGCTTAGCCCTGGAGCCAGGAGTGCAGCCCCTACCTAAATTCCCCACCTCTTCTGTCTAGTGATTTTATCTTTACTTTCCTAGAGGGATTCATACCGTTCCACAGAGAATTTAACACTGTTTTATTGAGCCCTGAAAGATAAAACCGGCACTTGGAACTCTGTCCCTATTCCTACCTACTACCTAATTTCTCCTCTGTGCATGAGCAATAATGATGACACCTTAAAACAGTGAAAATGTCTCATATGAAAGTAAGAATCCTTACCAACGATCATTGTTCTGCTTTTTACATTTTATAGGCATAATCTTTTAAAAATGTGAGCAGGTGCCAAGAAAGTGACCTTTATGTTTAGAATTTATTAAATCCTAATAGGTAGCATTTTAGCAAACAGGTGCATTTCATATGAGAAATGATGGGAATATTTAGACCTTACTTATTCAGTAATTCTATTAGATTAATTTATTTGTTTCGCAGTATTTTTTGCTGTGGAAATAAGTATAGACTATCTGTGAAAAAGTAAAGCTTGATGAAACAAGCTCTGTAATTGGAACAGCTGAGTTTGCTTGTTAGCAAAATGAGAAGTTGCTTTCATAAGTGATTCAATCACAAACAATAGCACATGTGCAATAACTGCTTCGATATCAGAAGATAAACACTTCTCCTTAATAAGCTGACCAGTGAGACAGGCACTCTGAGTTACCTTCTCTTTTCTTGCCTTTTTTTTTTTCTCCCATAGCTCATTATGTTGCTGGATTGGAGGTCAATGACACCTCTTCTGAGAAAGGGGAACTATTTTCTGGTGACCACAGTGCTGATGGATTTGAAGTTACCTCAAGAAGTGAGATGTCCTTAGGAGGCAAGATTTTCCCTATGAGTGAAATGCCTTCTGGTATCGAATTGTCCTCAGGCATCGACTATGACTATTCAGAAGAGTATGATAACGAACCACAAATATCTGGCTATGTTGTAGATGATTCAGTCAGAGGTGAGTAGAGGATAAGACAAATAGGTAGCCTATGAGCTGTGTTAGTATGAGCAAAGTTGCATCAGAAGAAAAACCTGGCTTTCTTGTGTGTATGTCTGTTGCATACCTGCTAGGTAAGCTATGAACTAAGACAGGAAGGACTGACTGCAGGTGAGCACATCCTATATGTCTGTACTCTAGGAATTGTCATTTTACAGATGTGGTGACTAAAGCTCAGAAACTTAAATATTTGCTTCCGGTTCCACAGTCAGCCAACAGTTGAACCAGAATGAAAATGCTCATCTGTTTTATTACAGACCCTGTTCCTTTACCAGCTGTGCTACATGAACCCCATTCTGGGAACTAACTGCATTTTAAAATAAATAAACAATAAATGAACAGAGAAAGTAATAGGAAGGGAGCAATTGAGCTGTACCTTTTGAATACTAGGTGTTAAGAAACTACAGCTACTATAATAACAGTAATAAATAATATCACCCTCTGGCAATAATAAAGAATAAATATGCAAGTATTTTATATTGCTAAAATTATTACTTAGCATCAAATCCCATTTTTCAGTTAAATAATAGTGCGATCTTTTTCTACTGCTATCTGATCTTTTAAAAAAGACCATTTGTTTAAAATGAGGGTACCAAAATATTGTTCTCCACCTTAATAAAACTTCTAGAGTTTGAGGTCAGAAGAGTCTTTGGTTAATCAGCTTTGTACCAACAGTATCCACGCGGAAGGCTCCCACTTGGTACATTCTCTCCTGATGCTAGTATCCCTGACTCCTGCCTCTTGGTATGGCTCTCAGAACTGGTGAAGGGAGAGCCAGTGATTTCACAGTGGCAAGTGGGGAAACTTTAGAGAACATCCCACTGCCCTTCCTTGCATACTTGTAAGTAGGAAAATCTATTTCTTTTTCTTTTTTATTATTTTTTTTGAGACTAGATCTTGCTATGTTGCTAGGTACTATAGTCCCACTCCCATGAAATCAAGCGATCTCCAGCCATAGCCTCCCAGGTAGCTGGGATTACAGGTGCCTGCCACAATGCCCGGCTGCTTTTTTCGAGATCAGGGCTCACTATATTGCCCGGGGTAGTCTTGAACCTGTGAACTCAACTGATCCCTGACCTCTTTGTATCCCAACACTTGGATTACAGATGCATGCCAACACAACTGGCAGAATCTATTTCTAATTCTTATTTTTGGAGGGGTGAGATTAGATCATTGTCTGGAAAGTGTTTTCTTAAAGATGTTTAAAATTGTTAACATTTCAAAATATCAGTGTTCAAAATCACAATAGATTATAAAACAGTGAAAATGTTAATGTCAAAACACTTCAGCCTAGTGACTAATTTTGTTTTTTTTTCTAAAAATTTTGACCAGTCTGCTAAAGTGAAGTAATATTCATTTAAAATGTTTCCTGAGAGGACTTACTCTAAATTATGCTATTTTCTTATCATTAGAGGAAATTTTCAATATAAAATTTAATAATTACTTATTAAATATTGCTCCTAATTTAACATTATTGACATTGGTTTAAAAAATTGCCACAACTTTCATAATGTTTACTTGTTGCTTCTTAATCAGGGTGTTTTGTCTTTAGTATCTTCTCTCAGTTTCTAATGGTTTCTACTAAGTGGATGCTGTAGGACCATTGTGACAAATGGTATTATGGCACAGTGGTATTTTCCTTTTAATTGCACTTTGCTAAATTCTTGCTCAAATCTGTTCAGGGAGTAATATAATAAAATGCCCAGCTCTAACATGGAAAGTCCTTTTTCCAACTCTTCGCACATAAATAAGCTATATCTTGCATAACTATAACACCTAACAAAATTCTTGTGGATCTGAAGCATTAAGATGAATCTTTGTAGTATAATATATATATATATTTTTTTTTTCCTGCACTGAAGAGTTTGACCATAGAACTGAACTGCCTAGATATAAATTAGAACCTTTGAATCTGGAAGTTGAAGAAAATTGATTAAATCTAATATGTATGCTCAGTATTTTTCACCCTCAAGTAATACCCACTAATTACCAGTTATGAGAATGAGGCCAATTTGAGTCAAGAAAATCAACAGATATGTCAAATTCCAACTTAAGTCAGTGGTATTGACTTTCCCACAAGGATATTATGGTGGGAAAACAAATAATAGCCTTAATATTACAGCACTACCATTTCCCAGTTCTATGTTGCAAGTAACTTGTATTTGTTCAATTTCTTCATCTTTATCTTATGGATAACAATATATATCTCATATATGCTCAATTTCTTCATCTATATCTTATAGATAACAACAACTTGTTATATATTAGAAATTCAAGTAATGTTTAAAATTTGGGGGGCTTTCAGACACATAGTTATTATCAATAATAATAACAATGATACCAGTAAGTTCAGAACATGTTTCTAAATTAATAAAGTAACATTTTTTAAATGCCAGAAAAATGCAGGTACTATACCTAATTAATATGGATGAAATAATGAAACAAATATTGTTATTAAACCCATGAGCTCTTTGAACTTCTTTCTCTCATGTCACCAAATGATATTTAAGATGAAAGAGACTGGTATCAATGAAACTAATTTTGCTTGTTGGATCTTTTTGTTTTGTTTTGTTTTTTAGTTGAACAGGTAATTAAACCCAAGAAAAACAAAACAGAAAATAAAAAGACTTCAGACAAACCCAAAAGAAGGAGAAAGGGAAGCAAAGATGGAAAAAACAGAAGAAACAAGAAGAAGAAAAACCCATGCGATGGTGAATTCCAAAATTTCTGCATTCATGGAGAATGTAAATATATACAGCACCTGGAAACAGCAACCTGCAGGTAAGTCCTCCTAAATTACATAAAATTCCATTTATGAACACCATATCTGAAACTCACAGCTTTAGAGCATCGTTAATTTTTTCTAGGTACAAACCATTGATAAACAAACTTTTTCTTAAAGGACCAAGTAGTAAATATTTTAGGCTTTGTAGGTCAAGGTTATATATGTACTTACTACCAATTCAATTTAACCACTGAAATATGTAAACAGTTCTTGGCTTAGTTACCCAAAACTTGGCAGATTTGAACAATAGTTTGCTGATCCCTAGCATGAACTATTAGACAATATAGACTTTATAAAACTTCTATCTAATTTCCACATAGTATTATTACAGCCTCCTACCCCTCAAAAGTCTCTAGCACATTCAATGAGAGTAGGATTTATCCACTGCAGAATAAATCACTGAACTCATCAGTTGGTCGTAAAAGGAGAATACAGAATGAAAAGGTGTGTCTTCTTGGAATATCACACCTGAACTAATCTCAACTTGTTCTTATGCTAATCAATTTTTGGCTCAAATGCTTTCGCTATCTCATGATTTTGAAATAAGATTATATGAGTGGCTTTTTATTTATGTCAGAATTAAATGGTTATTTATGATGTGGAAAGTAAGCTGTGATATATGGACTGTTTTTCAGTGATTATAATTTTACAATGTGTGTTGTTTACAGATGTCATCAGGATTATTTTGGTGAACGATGTGGTGAAAAGTCCATGAAAACTCACAGCATTATGGACAGCAATTTGTCAAAAATTGCTTTGGTAGCAGCAGCGGCCCTTGTATCAGCTGTGAGCCTCATAGCTATTGCTGTTTTTATTACAATCCTGTAAGTATGGCAAAACTTAAGGCATTCTTAATAAAAGAATGCTAGTTTTATTATTTTCATTTTATCAGTATATGCATCATAATGTGTTCTAATTTCAGATGAATTTTTTTATTGGTGGTATGTGGTCTTTGGTTCATATCTTCGTACTTTATTAACAAGGATCACAAAATATGATCAAATGTAAATTACTTTGTCTACATTGAAACAATACTTAAAAACCTTTTTTTAGAAAATCTAGACTTTTTAAAACTTAATAATTGACGATTTTGTTTTATGTAGTATGCAACCAGGTGATACACATGATAACTTACAAATCTCAGAATGTTAGTATATTCTATGAATATCTTAATCTTAAACTTAAGCAAATCTCCCAGAAGCTACTAAGACGTGATGCATAAGAAGTTACCAAAGATACTGCTTTGCTGCTAAAAACCACAAAAAGCTTCAAGGGAACAGCAATGAAAAGATATGTTTTCTGTTCCTATCAGAATATAAAATTCTGAGTGATGAATTTCAGAGCATTTTATTGACTTAATTTTATTGACTTAATCAGTGCAATATGGGAACTCAATTATTAAGAGACAAACGCATACACATACATTTCCTCTATATGGCATGGTGTAGGCAGCAGGACAATTCTGTTATTGTTTAACTCCAGCAGTATCTTGCTTATGCTCACAATAACACATGTCAGTAGGATCACATAATTCATTGCATGACCAACAGTGTTAGAACTAGACTGTTCCAGGTAGTAGACACTGTGGGTATGTTACAATGTCATTGTCTGTCAAACAGAAGTCAGTGAATTAAGGAAGTTGGAGGAGGGCATGAATGGCTCTCTAATGACTCATGTGCTCCCAGAGCTTGGGAAAAGCAATGGACTCATTATTCTAATTTTAGGTTTTGGTAAATGACTTTAACAACTGGATTGTATATATGATCTACCATCTCTGCCATTTAGGAAACAAGGGGTTATCTTCTGCCATTGTTTACTATAATTTTAAATGCAGATTAGATAATGAAAAAATGACACATAAAAAACTGTTTTATGATACAATAAAGTTTGATGTGTGGTTTAAATTTGTTTTGCACACTATGGAAATTATTTTGGTCTACTCGTACCTCAAGCCAGAAAGGCAAATAAATTTAGGAAAGACATCCTTAGACAAACCATTATTATTTGAGATAGGAGGGAAGAATTTAAACCCAGTTAGGGAAGATGTTTTAAAATAATTGCTTAAATTATAATGATTCAAGTTGAAACATTTAGATATGTTTTGAAAAACTATGAAAAGACTTTATATTGTTGGTATTCATAACACTTTAAGTAGCAACTTTTCTCCCATATTCACTTTGTATTTAAAACACATAAGAAATGCTGGCAGAGGAGCTGTATCTATAGACTTTTCCCCAAATGTCACACTACTTTTAATATTAGTAATGTTTAATAGATGGGTTAAAGACATTCTGAAAATGGAACTGCTTCTATAGTATCAAGAAATGTTCAAACCATTGAGTATTTTTTAATAGAAAATAGAAGTAAATAAAACAAGAAGGAACTATTTATTACAGTTAGAGATAAATAAGACCCAGCTTGGTTTGTAAGCCTATTTAGAAATTTAATCTTTTAAATTGGTTTGTCTAAGCATAGTAACCATAGCCTCTGTTATCATCTTCTTTTAATTATGTATAGCAAACATGCTAAGTATTAGAGCAAAAAAGTCCACATGATGTGTTCCTTATTTCTAACAGTTTGTCTCTCAAGGTACACTTTTTTAATGTCAGTACATAAAGTCAAAATGAACATCCCATTTACAAAATTATTGGTAATATTTGGTAGCTAATTTTGGGTTTTGGTTAATATGTAATGCTTCATGGTTTATAAAGACTCCTGAAAAAAAAATACCTTGTTCTCCTGAAACCCCCCAAAACAAACAGATAAACAAAACTTTTATGACAATTGAATATCTTGTTCTTCAAAGGCGTCGAAAACGGTACTTCAGGGAATATGAAGGAGAAGCTGAAGAACGAAAGAAACTTCGACAAGAAAATGGAAATGTCCATGTCATACCCTAACTGAGGCGAATATTACAGGTTTGTATTTTAAAAGACATCTTTAGAATTACCCCATCATTTTGAGAAATAGAGCATTATCAAGAAAAATGAGCAAAATGTTCTTTGTTATGGATGCACTGTTAACAGTGCTGCAATTTTAAATTGTTCTTTGAGCATGAAGTAGAATTTATTGAGAGTGTAGTATGTGCATAATCACTATATTAATCATAAGGGCTATAAAGCTGAAGGAGATATAGATCCTCTTCTCAAAGAACTTAGTATCTAGCGACAGTGAAAAAAAGTGTAAGGGACCAGAATATTAGAGAAAGTAATAAGTGTGTCATTGTTAGACCCAATGGAATATAATGAGTTTCTGGGGAAGGATAAAAAGAATACAGAGGCCTGCATGCAGGGAACATGGATGTTTATAAATGCAATGTAGTACTTAAAGTGAATTCAGGACTGATGAGGTTGGCCAAAAGGCAGATTTACACAGTGAGATAGATTAATTTATTTTAGATAATTGTGAAATACGGCCTCATTCAAATGAATGTGGTGGGGAAAAGGTGGGGATGGTAAGTTAAGCTCGCATGGTAGAAAGCCAAATTCAGGGAACTGGCACTACAGAGGTAAGGAGGTGGAGACAGCAAGTTGAATGTTCTTCTAAAAGAGAAGTACAAATGGGAGAAAGGGCACATACTTGAGAGTTAACCTGTCAGAGTAGATAGTTTTCATTTTTAATTTGTAGGATGGAGAATTCAGCATATTGGGGAGAAGGTAAAAAGTATAGAAAGGGGAGTATTTCATTGATAACTAACAAACGGATTATGTAGTAAACTTTTAGAGAAAGAGGGAGGCAAGCAGAGCAAAGATACTCAACATTGATCAGAAAGAATTCCATTTCTTCTGACATCATCAAGTCAATTGATTTTCTACCTTCAATGGGTTTCAGAAGTACTTGAGATGCCTATTAAAAATGCCTATTTCTAAGCTAAGTCTTAAATCTATGAAGTCACTGTCTCCATTTTTATTAAAACTCTCATAGAACCACTACACCAAACATCAGTTCAGAGCAGGTGTATTCTGAGCCTATTACCGAATTAGCTCAATAACTGAAGAAATGGGTAATGATTCATGCCAATGGTATACTTAGAACTTATTGCATCAAAATTTATTAATGCATTGATTTAATGTTCTGAAGCTAAGCTAACCAACATGAATGACTGAATTTTTTTAATGGTTAGTGCAATTGAGATTTCTCAAAGAAGGTCTCAGAATGATTTTAAGAAAAGGAATATGCTGTGCTGGCACATACTGGCTGCCTATTAACTAGTAGCTACTATTATTAAGTCCTTGGTACTAATTATCCTAAATTAACTGTATATCATAAATACACTGAGCCACTTAATCTTTTTTTTAATTATGTCCACTGCATAGATTTGGTTAGGAAAATTACTTCGCATGACTGTTGCTATTTTATTAGACAGAATTTTATAAAATAGGTTTGTTCATATGTACTCTTTAATCAAAGCTGGTGAGAAAGATTCAAGTCAAAGTAATATTTTTGACAAAAAACTTATAGCATTTTTCATAAGGGATCTTTTTTTAGAATTGACAAAATTTTTGATTCTTGGTTATTTGACATTTTCTTAAAGCTACGTTAGAATTGATCTTATCATTAATATTTTGTTTTATTTTCTTCCAGGATATCAGAGCAGAGTCACTGCCAAGTAACAACCATGAGTGATGAGTTGATTCCTCTTCATAAGACAGAACCTTTTTTGTTCTGACAGTTTTAAACTTTCATCTGTCACTTTTTATGCTAAGTCTTATTGCTGTACATGAAGATGCATGGAGATAAAAAGTATTTTTTCAAGTTGTAAATAGTTTATTTAATATTTAATGGAAGTGTATTTATTTTACAGCTCATTAAACTTTTTTAATCAAAAACATCAAGCGTTTGCATATTAGTTTTGAAATTGCAAGACCAGGGTTTTTTTCTTTTAGCACTTAGATGATCATTTAAAAAGGAATTCCTTCCCTTTTTTACTCTTTTGTGTTAATTTTTAACATATTCCAAATTTTACTGTATTTCTTTCTGTTAAAAACATTTTTCATTGGAAAACTATAAAGTCACCTTTTCTACCTACAAATACTAGCATAGATCTTCCTCCACTTACTACAGGGCTTTGTCTCTATAAACCCTATCAAAAACTGAAAATATATAGTTGAAAGTGCATTTAACACTCTTAACTTGTGGAACATCATAGCTTAGCCTAGCCTACCTGATACATGCTCTCAGAACACTTATATTAACCTCAAGTTGCTTAAAAATAAAGTATTGGCTGTGATATGTAATTTATTGAATACTGTTCTAGAAGTGAAAAATAATGATCATACAGGAAAAAAAAAATCTTTAAGTGCACGTTTAATTTCTTCCCCCCATCTTCACTCCCCAGATCATATGGATTCCAGTATTTATGTACAAAGCTGAAAGCACATTGGGTTTCCTAATAAATGTTCATCATTTTCACACTATCATAATGCTGAAAACTCAGCATCCCAAATCAGCTTACCTTAGTCTATTAGCATTTACATCTAATACTGTTAATTATAAAATCTACAATTAACCTGTGGCATTGCCACTCTCTTATTGCAGACACAGATATAAAAGAAAAATCCACTGCCAGTCAACCTCCTGACCATAGACAAGGAGATGATAGATTTGAAAATTAAAAAGATGCTTTTTAAGAGAACCAGGAAACATTTATATTTGAAACCTTTTCTTTATATATCATGACATAAATGTATTGAGAATTTAAAACTCATGCCTTTCTTTCCTTTGCTAATATTTTATATTTCTTTAAATGTCTATTTGTGGTGGGCACTCTTTCCAGAACTTAAATGTTATGGCGCTATGTTGTTAACTAACTAGCTCATTAAGCTATATAGGGGATATTTTGAGAAAATTCACCAGTGCTAAGCATAATTCCAGGAATCATAGAATCTTATGAATCAGGAACACCAGAAGCATCATTTTCCAAATCTTTGCCCAGCAATCATCAAACCAATGGGCTTCCAGCCTCACCTGTGCAGTATCAATGAATTTTCAATGCTTGAATGCTGAGGCTCCAACCAGGACTTCTGACTTAAGTTGTCTAGGACAGGTGGTTGGTATCTGTTTTTAAAATTTCTAAATGTGTCTTATATGCAGCCAGTGTTCAGAATCTCTGATCCTTCTGCTTAAACATTTGTAGTACATTTTCCTCAACCACATTTACTAGAAATTATCAACCAATCAGACACAGTGCTAAGAAGCCAAAACAGGGAAACTGATTTTGAGACATTTACTATTTAGAGCTTGTTTTAGCAAAACAGTGCAGTAAATAACTGGGTAAGGTGTATAACAGGGACTCATGGGTACTCAGGGAGCTTTCAGCTAGGCCAATCTGGAGCCAGAAGGCTTTTTAGAGAGTGCTACTGAGATTTTTCTTTATGAAGAGGAGATCAGCAGAGGTAGAAACAAAATTTTAGTCATTAAATAGTATAATCTGGGCCAAAAATGCATGATATAGTTCAGTATTAATCAAACAACGTGTGAAGTTATAAACAGAAGCTATAAAAGAAACTCAGGGGGTGAAGGCAGGGTTGTTATAAACAGCTTATAAATTACATTATAAGCTATTAGGTAGCTTTCAGGCCAGTTGACCAGTGGCAGAAACTTGGTCAGGTTTGCATTCCAAAGAAATCATCAGGGAATTGAGTAAGGAAAAGGACTTGAGGCAAAGATAATGATCAGTAGAGGGCTTGGAATTCTTTAAAATATTCCCAGAAAAAGATGAATACCAGAACCCAGGGAGTTAAGATGGGGGGGGGGGGGAGGAACACTGAACATATACCTAAAGATTTTTGCTTTTTGATTAAAAACATATAAACAAGGTGATGTATTATAAACGTGAGACTGTGGGTACTGAAGTAGAAATGAGAACTCTTATGATGATGTTTAGGTTCCTAGCAACTAGGTGAGTGGTAATTATTTTCAGCAGGCAATTATTTGAACATCTAAATGAGAAGCATGACTTTATATTTATGCTGGTCTTAAGAATGACTTCTAATTTTTTAAATCATTCATTTTAATTTATAACATGTTTATGAAGAAATACCTTTTAAGTCAATCAATAAATATGTCGACTGTGCCAATCCTAGTACTCACTTTACACCTGAGATTGAGCATAGGAAAGAGACCAATGTCATCAAGTGTGATAATGAGTCCAGCTTTGAATCTGTTGAGTTTGATATGTCAGGAGCTATCTAATAAGCAGTAGATAAGCAAATTTGAAGTTCATTGAAGGGAAAAAGTATAGATTGGCAGTTGTTAAAATGCACAGTAATTGAAGTCACAAAAAATATCAAAATTTACCTTTTACATTTACAAACTAATTGTGTTGACAAATCTTCCCAATGTTCACCAAACACTTGGAGGGAGAAATCAGTGTAATATGGTCAACTATGACAATTGCTTGTACATTTTATCTATTAAGAGAAAGTTTTAAGTCTTACAGTGAAGTAGAAGGAAAAAATAGTCTACCTTTATAGTAATCATCTTGTTTATGGAATCGTTAGTGTCCCAGGGACTGTTTTAAGTACTTCACACACAGTGATATAGCTAGCCCTCCTTACTTCTTTAGAAGACGCTATTTTTTTTTTTTTTTTTTGAGACTAGGTCTTGCTATTTTTGCCCATGGAACCGCAGGCTCACGTTGCCCGGGGTACCACAGACTCAAGCAATCCCCAGCCTCAGCTTCCCAGGTAGCTGGGATGACAGGCGCGCACCACCATGCCCAGCTATTTTTTTTGGAACTAGGGCTCCTCTCGCTACAGGCCCCAGGAGGGACTCGAACCGCGATCCCTAGCCCCGGCCGCCTCATAGGCTGAAGCTTACAAGCACTAGCCACCGTGTCCGGCCTTTAGAAGATGCTATTTTTTAGATAAGTAAAGTAAGGCACAGAGAGATTAAGCACCTTTTGCATGGTCACACAGCTGGTAAAAACAGAGTCAGACTCTCTGACTCCAAAGTTGATTCACTTAAACTCCTCCCTCTATTACTAAAAGTCTATAGTCCACCTGCTTGTTTTGGATTTAAAAGATGCTATCTGCTATTTAGTGTGGGTTTAAACTGTCATTCACAAGACACTGAAAAAGATGGTTTATGCCTTAGAGACATTTATGACAATTTTTATTTACCTGTGCTGCATTCACAAAACTGCCATTCTATCTCTCCCTTACCATATCTTAAAATATGATGGATCTTCTTATTTATGATGTGCATGCACTAAATAATAAACAGAGATGAAGCCGTATCAGCTGACTAAAGCTTGGAGATACACAATTACACCTGGATGCAGCTCTTCAACCAAAATAGTGACTCCTCTTCCCCAAAGGGTTATTTAATTAATTAGATTGCATCTACACCTGTGTATTTTCCTTGAGTGAAAGTGATTAGATTTCAATATCAGCATTCCTTCTTGGAGTTCCACTGATGGTGGGATTTGATGAGTATCATCTATGTGTCCATTTTCTCCCATCCATGATCTCAGAAGCTAACAGAGTGGAAGTGGAGGTTTATTCAGGATTGCAATCTGGCAGGTTAAATAAGAAATGTATGTCAACATTTGTTATTTACTTCCTAGGTATCTTCCGTACCCTGACATTTTAGAAGAGGGGTGTGGTTATGATGGCTACGTGGTAACTTTATCTCAAAGAATTGAGTATTTTCCCTGTTTGCCTTATAGCCCAAGCATTGGGTGTCATCTTCAAATGGAGACTCTTTTTCTGCGGAATCAAAAATTTTTCAAGAATCCTAGGATTTTTCAAGAATCCTAAAATTCTGTTCAGCTGCTTTAACTTTATCTCTTCCTCTAAGATATCTTCCACTGCTCCTAAAAAGAGCTAGGTAAATTTTTGCCTATTCTGTACTCTCAGAACACTTTCTAAGGTTTTATATAAGTACTTATTTGTATACAGTTGCTTTATAAAATTGTATTTAATTTCTCTTTCTAGTGGTCAATAATTTCCAAGGGCAGGGAAATTGAATATATGTACATTACAGAATAAATAATTAGATTTCATCTGATATTGTTTCTTGTTTTAATTAACATGATCACACAAGGTATTTCATAACAGGGAAAAATTTCAAGTTTGAAATACCCATCAATATCTTATTAGTAATGTATCACTTTATGGGCCATAGAATGACAGTGATAATTTCTCAACTAGGTCTAATATCCATTTTTTTTGGTCAACGCTTATAAATTATACTTAAATGTTTATTAGTGTTCAGGGCTTTTGTTTGGTTACTCTATTGAAAAGCTTCTTATATCTGAAATTATATTTGGTATTAGATCCTCTTTCCACATTTATTTTCATTTATTCAACCAGCTTTTTTTTTTTCATTTCAGAATCCATGAAAATAAGTAATGAGTCTTTATATATTTTTAGCAGCATATATACCTACCTCCAATTTCTCCCCACTAAATTTAATTTTTATGTGAACTGGTAATTTTTTTCTTCCCAATTAAATCTTTTTCTCACCACCTGCATCCCCTTGTCCCCTTTCCTCCCTCACTTCTTAACCTCAAGCCCTCAAGGTGTTTATTAAGATCTACTAGTTTTTGAAAGTATTTTATAGGACTGTCTACTGTATAAATGCTCAGTATTCTGACTAACATAGCATAAAGTTTCCTCAAATTCTATTTTATTTGAAAATGGCTGGATTGCATGATTTCTGATGGCTATATATACTCTAAGATGCTTACATTTTTTTAATCTAATCTTTTGGTGGTGACTACTTAGGCTGTTTATATGTTGTAACCATTTAAAATAATACTGCTATGAACACTGCTATGAAACAGGTATCTTCTTTTTCTTGGTGAACAAAGAGGATGCTATTTTTTATTGATTTTTTTAATTGACTGCACACATATATACTTGTGTGTATATATATACACACACATATATTACATTGTTGTCTACCCTGGAGTTCTCCTATCACCTTAACTCCCATGAACTGTCTTAATCTCTAGTGCCCTTATTTCCCCTGATTTTACCCTCTTCCCCCTCTTTTGCTCTATGCTTCTGTTATCTTGGTAGTTTTAAATTTTTCTTATCAGTTTGTTTTCCTTATATCACTCATATAAGTGGGATCATCCAGTGTTTATTTCTTTCTAGCTTATTTCTGTTAGCATGATTCCTTCTAGCTCCATCCATGTTGCTGCAAATAACGTTTGTCTTCTCTGACTGATGATTTTCTATTGTGTAATAATATTCCATACCACATCTTTTTCAGCCATTCATCAGTTTGGGGGGCATTTGGGTTGGTTCCATTTTTTGGCTGTGAATAGTGCTGCAATAAACACCCTAATATAGGTTTTTGAATTAGTGTTTTTGTACCCTTTGGGTAGAGCCCAAGGCGTGGGATTACTGGGTTAAATGATAGTTCCACTTTCAGTTGTGTGAGGGTGCTCCAAACAGTTTTCCATAGTGGCTGATCCAGTTTGCCTTCCCACCAGCAGTTTAAGTGCTCCTTTCTCGCTACATCTGTGCCAGTGCTTGCTGTTGCTTGAAACAGATGTTTTTTTATCGATGGTTTCATATTCTGTAGATATGTGCCAAATAGTGGGATTGCCAGGTTCCATATTTCCTCATTTATATTTTAAATGTAAATGCAGATTGGTTTCCCAGTTCACATTTCTACTCACACTACAATAGGGTTCTTTTTCTCCTGCATCTTTTACAACATTTATTGTTGTTGTTGTTTTTTAATACATGTCATTCTTACAGATATGAGATGGTACCTCATTGTGTTTTAATCTGCAGCTATTTTGCTAGAAGTGATGATGATTTTTTTGTCTGTTGGCCTTCTGGTTGTTCATATCTGCTGCGTATTTATTGTTCATATCTGCTGCGTATACGTATTTATTGCTGCATATTATTTCTTTTATTCACTGTTGAATTTTATGGAATTTCATATTTTTGTATATTAATCCCTTATCAATTAATTATACATTGAATATTTTCTCTCATTCATCAGGGTATGTATAAATTGTCCTGTATTATCTTTTTTATATAAAAGCTTTTTAACTTGAGGTAATTTAATCTTTGCTTTACAGTTCTTTGGTATAGGGGTTAAGTCACTAAAAATTATTTTTATTTCATGATATCATAGAATTTATTACCAATATAGTTATCTGTTTAATTTATTGTTGTAGGTCTTATATCTAAATAATCAATCCAGTTGGAGTTATTTTTTGTGTATGGGGTTAGTGAGTAATCCAACATTACTCTTTTATATGTGTTCTTCCAATTTTTCCTGCACTATTTATTAGGGACTCCCTTTACCCCATTATAGTCATGGCTGTTTTAGCACAGATTAGGTACTGTATGTAGGTGGGTTTATTTCTAAGTTTGTGATTCTGTTCTATTGGTTGATGTATCTGTTCTTGTAACAACACCATATTGTTTTTAATATTGTTGTTTTCAAGTAAAGCTTAATGTCAATAAACAGGATATGTATATTTCCTATTTTTTTTTCTTCAGGGTTGCTTTTGGGACCTTTTGTAGTTCCATATAAATTTCATTATTTTTTGTTCAGTTTCTTTGAAAAATATTTCTGGTATTTTGATGGGGATAACATTAAATGTATGTATTACTTTAGGCTGTAGAGTCCTTGTTTTTTCATTCAAGGTTTTTTTTTTTTACATTCTTTTTTTATTTGATTGTATGTGTATATTTTTGACATCATTGTATATCCTGAAGTTCTTCTACCACTTTGTCACCTGTGAACCATCATAATCTTTTGTGCCCATCCTCCCCCTAGTTTTATCCCCTTTCCCTCCCTTGCTCTATGCTTCATTTCTGCTAACACTTTGATAGTTTTAAGTTTTACTTGACCTTTTGTTTGTATGCTTTCCCTATATCCCACATATGTGGAATCATCCAATATTTCTCTTTTTCTTTCCGACTTATTTCTGCTAGCAAGCATGATTCCTTTTAGGTCCATTCATGTTATCACAATTGCATCAAATTTGTCATTTTTGATTGCAGAATAATATTCTGTAATACCACAACTTTTTGATCCATTCATCTGTTTTGAGGCATTTGGGTTGTTTCCATATTCTGGCCATTGTAAATAGTGATGCAATAAACATATGAGCACAGGTACCTTTTTAAAATTAGTGTTTTGGTAGATTTCCAGAAGTGAAATTGCCAGATCTAACGGTAGTTTCACTTTCAGTAGTTTGAGGGTCCTCCATACAGCTTTCCATAGTAACTGGACCAGTTTGCCCTGAAAGAGGTTTCTAAGGTATAAGTCTTAGTCATTTTGTTGTATTGATTCTCTCCATCCATGAGCATGGGGTATCTTTCCATCTCCTTATGTTACTAAGTCCTTCATAAATATCTTGTAGTTCTCAAATTATGACTCATCACCTCCTTGGTTAGGCATTTATGAGATACGCAATTCTTTTAAAAGTAACTGTAAATGGAGTTACTTTCTTTGTTATTGTTGTTGTTTATTATCTGTATATAAAAAAGTTTTGATTTTTGGATGTTGATTTAACCTGCCCTTTGGGCACATTCATTTGTCATTTCTAAAAACATTTTGACAAAATTTCTAGGATCATAATCATATGATCAGTAAATAGCAACAATTTCACTGTTTTTTTTTTTTTTTTCCTGAATTTCAAACAGCACATTTTGAGTGTTAACTACATGAAGATGCTGTGCTAAGGGAGTTGTAAATGTGAAGGTAAATAAAATAATATGCCTCTAAAGGGTAGTAACAAATGAAATGTGACTTCAAAGAATAGTAATCAGTCCCCAATGACTTAGTAAGATTATGAGCATTAGGTTAACACTGATGAAAAGCAAGCAACCAGTTCTTAGCTTGGTAATATTTATTTGTTTATTTATTTTTTTCCCTATTTTATTTTTATTATTGTCTGTATACTTAGTAATTTACATGTTCCTTGTATATAGCTGATGCTATACATATATATATGCTATATATATGCTATATATATAATATAAATAATATAAACACCATCATAGAATGGGTGAAGGACCAGGTAAAAATTCAGCCCACAAGTCTGAGCTGGACATAAGGAGATGGAATATTGAGAGAACCAGTGCATCTGAGACTGGAGAGACAACTATAGAAACACAATGTTACGAATCCACACCTAGGCACTCACTGGGTCTGGAAGAGACAACACCTGATTTCTGAGATGCCATTTAGGACAGCAAGGTGCCCCTCCCCACACCATGGCAGAGGAAGGCCAAAGAGTGGGGGCATCAGCCTCCAGCAAAGCTGCAAATGAGGGCAGAGGAGTTGATCTACAATGGCCATTCATAGATGCCTGTATCCAGAGAAACTTCTTCACTGACACTGGCTGGGGCTGAGGCCCCCTAAACCAGAAGCCAGAACCATAAGGAAAAGTAGCAAAACAACACAGAGAAGGGATTGAAGAAGACAGCTGCAACAAGAAAACATGGACAGACCACAAATACATATAGACTGGCTGCCCAACGCAAGGTTAACACTGAAAACCAACTAGCATAGTTTGCTTAGTCCCAAGAACACAGTCCCTTACCCAGTGAAAGGACACTCACTGCCACAGGACTGAAAGAAACTAATGGACTTAACACAGATCAGTAAACCACAAAGAGAGGTGTTTGAGTGAATGGAGGGAGCACCAGAGGAAGAGGGAAGTGTCCCAAAAACCATTTACTGATGTTGTGATTTAAAGAATAAAAATAAATAAAACAAAAAACAACTGCTTCTGGATGGGAGAGGTTAATTTCCTGGAGCTTTTGGGTTGCCTTCTATTTAGGCAAAGTAAACTTCCGTGGTAAGGGAAAGTCCTCAGGAAAAAAGTTATAGGTGGGCTGTAGATGGGGACAATGTGCTTAGACACAGTAAAACCTAAGTCATATGGGCATAACACACCAAGCATGTGCTATAGTAACTATCTTATTGCACCACAACATGGCACTTTTTTCTTGAGTAATTTCTAATTTAAGCTGTAACTCTTTACCAGGCAAGCATAAATTACTGAAAAGCAGCATCTCATAAGTCCAAGAAATAGCCAAAAAGTTAGTAAGAGGAGAGAAATGCCAGATTAGATTTAGTAGTGCAAAATCAGACAATCATTCTCTCAATAAAAATCACTTTGTTGGAATGGTATGACCTTTATCAGTTATGATGGAAGGAATGTTATTGATTTTCTTCTATGGTTTAGAACACAACATAATTACTTAGTTACATCTCATGCAAATACATTCATATTAACTTTTAATACATCAAATGATATACATTTACTATTTTAATTTAATCTCTGATTAAATATTCTTTGGACATCTATAAGGACAGTAATGCATTGGACAAATGTAAATCAACTTTTACTTAAGTCTCTCTGGGGAGAACAAGTGAGTCATGAATTGCTCTGGGTGTGTGTATATATGAGTGTACTGGTGGTGAGCTGGTTGGCAGCATGGGTTATAAAGTCATAATGTAATGCAAATACAAATAGAGCTTAAAAAGTATAAGTTATTGTTCTATGTTGGATACTAATGTAATATAAAATCTCTTGAATTAAAATATATCTTAAAAAATCATGAGACAAACAAAAATGTTTCATCTACCAAAATTTGAAAAGCACAGCAACTAGTACTAAATGAACATTTGTAAATTTAAACATATTTACTGAAGAAAAAATGTAAAACAACTTAAGCTAAACATTTTGCTTGAAATTTAGAAAATAAATCAATAGAATAAATCCAAAGAAGTTAAAAACTATCTAATATAAGGGTAGAAATAATTGATAAAGATAATTGGAAAAACAAACCCAAGAGGGTATTCTTTAAAAGTAATAATAATATTTTAATAACAATAATAATAGGCTTCTTTTAATATAGTCAAATATATTTGACTATTATAGAGAGAATACAAAATTTGAAAAAGAAATAAATGTAAACAGCAGATTTTTAAAGTTTAAAAAGAAACTTTGATCCACATATATAAACAAATTTTAGTGATTACAGGAGTCAAGTTATTATCTCTAATAAGTGAAATAAAAAGATAAGATATTCTAAATTTGCTTAATTCAGTGGTCCAATGAGACTCAGAGGTTTATGTCCTTCCCTTCTTGCTGATGTCCTATAGTGATGATTGCAAAATAACATTGATAAAATGAATTACAGATTTAACAGATAAATTTCTAGAAAAATGCAAAACTATATAAGTGTCTATTGAGAATAAATTTAAAGTTTATAAGTAACTATAAGCAATAATACAATATCAGAATTCATGCCTCCCTCTCCTCTGAAAATACCTAGGGTTTTATTATTATATTGAATACAAAGAAAGAATAAAATCTACCCAACTTATTATATGATACTAATGCCAACCTATACAAGGTCAAGATAAAACAATCATGGGCATGTTTACTTATTAGTAAGAAAGTGAAAATTTAAATATCTATTTAAAAATTGACATCATAAAATTAGATGTTTTTTAAGTATCACTGGATTTTAACTTACAGAGGTAAGATCACACCCAAGAAAGTAGATTTTTGCCAGGAATACAAGGATAGTTCAATATCAGGAAATATATCACTATATAAAATAGATTACAAAGTTTTTAAATATTCTGTTAAAGAGTTAAGCATTTTCATATTAAAGGTAAAAAGGCATTTTAATACAAAATTTTTACATAATTTAAATAATTTTTAGACTAAGAATAAGCTGTTTTCTGAGAATGATGAAAGTAAACTAGAATTTACAGCAGACTTTGTACTTTGCACTAGAGTAGACTTTGTACCCAGAGGCTTTCCTAATGTTGTGAGATACTCATTGTAGTGAGGTGAGATACTCACTCTCACACTTTCTGATTAAATAGTACAAACATTCTGATTTAAATTCCAAAAAAAAAAAATAAGAGATACGAGAATTTTATAGGAAAGAAATAAGTCTATTCCTATTTGAAGATAGTTTGTTAGTCTACGTGATAGTAGAATCAATATGCTATCAGAGTTTGAGATAGAATTTCAAAATTGCCAGTCATAAATTACCAAAATTAACAGTTTTCTTCAATAACAAATTATATTGACCCTACAACAAAACAAAAACTGCATTCAAAATGGTTAGCAAACTTTAAAATATATATGCATGAATAGTGATTACATAAAATTCCATTTAAGAAAAATTTAGATGCTTGTTAAAACAGAAATCTGTAATAGAGAGCCATTCACTTCTTTTACACTTTGGGATGTAAAGTAGTTAATTCTCTTCCTAGATGATCTTTAATTTCAGTAAAATGCTTATTAAAATTCCAACTATGTGCTTTGAGAAACTTCATACGTCATATTCTAAAATTTGTTGAGGAAATATATGGTACATGAAATCATGCCATTTTTAAAAAAACAGCATAAAGAAACCTTGTATATAAAGACATATTAAAATGAACTGGTAAAATGTGCAATTTTTGCATAAATATAAACAACTACACAAATAACAGTTCAGAGATAATGTATCACTTGATAAAATGGCACTATATTTTAGAGGGAAAAAATGAACAGATTAGGAAATGTTGTAGAATAAAGCATTTTTAGATTGTGGAGAAAAATAAAATCAGATGACTATATCATAGTCAAAGGTAGATCCCATAAGAATTAAATATAAATGTGAAGTGTAAGATTATAAATTTAGTAATGGAAAACATACTTGTGAAGCAAAGAAGGGTGGTAAAGAATATAAGCAAAGAACCATAAAGACACATAGCCCCAATAAGCATAATGAAAAATCTATTTTTAATGTTAAAAAGTTAAAAGTAGAATTTTCTGGTAAAAGAATTTCATGGATAAATTTGATAGTTGACAGAATGGAAGAAGAAAAGTATAACATCCTGAAAGCAAAAGGGGATTATATCATTCAAGGGATGACTAAAAACAACAAGAAAATACAAGGCCTTCAATTTAAGGGGGGAAGGATATGAGCAAAAAATTCCCAGAATTTAAAACCTAAGTGATTAGTAAGCAAGTGAAGCATACCAGCTCTAGCACATATTGTTTTGGTGAGAATTAGCAGAAGTCATCCATTCATCCAATAAGTATTATCCCAAGGCAGGGCACACAGATCTTAGTGCCCACTCACATTCTTGGCTGACACTCTTTCACAAGCACATGGCACATAGTCAAATATCCTATAATAAGAGATGCTCCATTTTATTGGAAATGACAGAAATATAAATCAAAACAAGAGGACACGACTCTGCTGCACATCAGATTTATAAAAATAGGAAGATGAATAATGCTGGCAGAAGCTTGTTGTCAACCTCAAGAACTTGATATGTTCCTGGCCCAATTTAGGCTGTGATAAGAGGGGCTTCCCTAAACCAAGAAGCAGTGCTCAGCAGGGTGTCTGACAATTCAACTCAACTAAGCTCAATTTTGACAGTCTCCACTTCAGATGCTAGTTGCAAGTTCAGGCTGCTATATATATATATATATAAAATAAAGTATTTATATATAGTGTATATTATATAATTTTATATATTTTTATAAAGTATATTATATATCATATATTATATACCATAAATATATATCATTGACATATAATATTAAATATTAAAAATATATTATATATAATTAATATATTTATCTCAACTGGTGTTCCTGCGTGACTGACTCTTGAGATCAGAGCTCATTTTCAGGTTTGATCAATTTGCTAGAGCAAGTCATGGAAGTCAGAGAAACATTTGTTACTAAATCATTAAAAAAAAAAAAAGGAATATAACTTAGAAGCAGCCAGATGGAAGCATAGGGCAAGATATGGGGAAAGAATGAGGAGCTTCCAGATTTTTTCTGGGTGTGATTTTTACCAGCACTTCCATGTGTTCATCAACCCATAAGCTCTTCAGACTCATTTTTCTTATAACTTACAATACCACAGGAACCTTAATCAGTACTAAGGGGAAATGAGCTTGGAACTGCTATTATGATAGTACTTCATTAGACCAAAATTGCTATACCTGAGTACCCAGAGGGAACATGATGCTGAGGTATAGAGACAAAAAGGATCTTGCAGGAGAATGTTTGTTGAAGTGTTGCTTATGATACAGGGAATTCAAGGTAATCTAAGTGTCTATCACTGGATAAAGCAACAGTGATATTTATTTGTGATAGGTGAACACTGGGAAACACAATGCAGCCATTAGAAACAAGGGGGGTGGTAAATGCACTCAGTACATATTTTGCATGTTAAAAGTTTAAAAGGTGGTTCTGAAGCAAGTAAGAAATAAACTAATACAATTCAGATTTACTTATGTTAATTAAATGCTTTTTTACGAAGGTGACAAATGACTTTTCTTTTTTCTTTTTTTTTGGAGACTAGGTCTCACTATGTTGCCCAGGGACTCAAGTTGCCTGGGTGACACGAACTCAAGTGATCCCCAGCCTCAGCCTCCCAGGTAGCTGAGATTACCGGCACCTGCTACAGCGCCCGGCTGCTTCTTTGAGACCAGGTCTCGCTTATTGCGCGGGGTAGTCTGGAACCCGTGAATACAAGCGATCACTGTCCTCTTGCCTCCCAGCACATGGACAATATGACTTTTCTTAGTTAAAAAATGTTTATGTTAACTAAACATGTGTATTATGTGTTACATAAAACACAGGATAGTTCCCTCATGGTGAGGGGAGGGTGATAAGAGCAGGAAAGGGGAGAGTATTGAGAATTAACTAAATGAAACTGAGAGAACATTTCATTTAGCTTTCCATATCCACGGTAAAAAAAATATAGAAAAAAAATGCACAAAGTGATAAATAATGGTAAATAAAACTCATAGACATGAGACTTAAATTATTGATTAAATTATGAGTGAGTAGAAGACATGGATTGTAGACCAGATGGAGGCTTCACTTGAGAAAAATCACTGAGTTGTTACTTGAGGGTGAGAAGAGACCAAGATGAGAAAATTTGGGGGTCCTGATAAGACAATAACTTAGGGAGACATTTGACCCCTTCAGGGGACTGTGATGAGTACAGTGGGAGGGAGGGAGACAGTTCAAACCCTTTACAGGACACTGAACTTTAGATTCGTAGATGAATGCAGTGGGGAAATCTGTTTTCATTAAAAGTGAAATAACAAACAAACACAGTTTGATTATTATTTTATGTTATGTGGAGGATGGATTAGAAAAGGATGGGCAATGAAACAGAGCAGTTGGTGAATTTATGCTTTCACAGGGACAGCAGACAGACAGCTAAGGACAGTTTGAACCATGGTGGAAATAGTGTCAGTGGAGAAAAAATCAGGAACTATCGGAAGAACAAGAAAGACAGCCCATAGAACTGAGAAGTGGGGGAAAATAAGAACTAACTCCAGCTACATATTGAAGCTTTACCCACAGGCTAGATAATTATACTGCTACCTAAAAGTAAACAGCATTTTCTATTATTCCAGTGCTTTATGGGTTGATTCTGTTTAATGCAAGTAAGAAGTATGGGAGAATTGTCTAATCGTAAACATTGCTGACTGGAATTTCTAGGTTCTCAGTTACTGAGATCACTTAAGAATGTGTCTGAATCTGTGGTAGGAGGAAATAGTTACAAGTAGCAAAATCTGTGCTTCTAGAGAAGTTGTGGTAAATGACCATTATGGTACTTTCTAATGTAAAGCAACATTCATTTTATCAGAAAAGGAGAAACCTATACAACCAAGTATTTGTGAGATAGTCACAGTGTTGTGAAGTCTAAGGGTTATGAAGGCACTAATGTTATGGTGGTGGTGGACTGATACTTGGGCTAAATGGAATCAGGTGTTCAATCTTTCTTGAAAGAACTGAGCTGGCATTATTTTCTTAAAAAAATAACTTCAATTATTTGCATAGAAGTGCATGATCATTACTGAATTTGAGAAGAAAATTTCCCCTTAAAAATCTACTAATCAGAAATAACTTCTAATATTCTTTTGCATAGTCTTCTAGATACTTTAACATGCCTGTTTTCTGAGAAAAATTTGTAATACTTTTCATGCTGCTTTAAGAATTCATTGAACAAGCCATTGTTCAATTTTATTTAACAATCTCTTTAAACACATTTCCCATATTATCAAATATCACTACTTGGTTTGAAATCGGGTGCAAAAGGGGGGCAGAAGCCTCAACTGCCAACAAGTCACATTTAAAATGTGGCTTCTGCCACCCAGCTTTTCTCAGGTTTGTACCACAGGCACACCCGTAGCAGTTGCCAGTCAACAATGTAGTTTGACAACAGGGTTTATTTACAAGGGAATATTGACAGGGAAAACAAAAAGTCCTTAAGCCACAAGTGGCCAGTTATCTTACCTCACTCACCATTTTCAGTCCCAAAGTTCCCAAAGACACATGTCTACGATGTGCCCCTCCAAATCTGAGACAGGCACTCTCCAAACTGCGATCTTTCTCCAGTCTTTCCTTTGCTTCTTCTCTCGCCAGTGTGCTGCACTGCTCTGCTTCTCCAAGGTGCTTCAAACTTCTTCAGCAAAATAGTGATGCACAGATCAGCTTTCCAAGTCTCTGGCCATCTTCAGGTACCAGCTCACTATGCCACCTTGCTTCAGTGCCACACTCTCCACACTGGTCACTCTTCTGCCAGCCACCATGGCTTCTTGTCACCTCCAGTTCACTCTTCAAGGGGGCTTCCCTTAGCAGGCCATGTGGGCCTCCTTTCTCAGTCCGCCATTCTCATCTCTATATTTATTTCCCTCTCAACTCCTTTTTCATACACCCTCTCTTCCCACTTCCCATTTTCTTTTCCGGGGGTCTTTCTCTCAGATTTCGCCCACCAGGGTATTTTGGCACCAAGATAATTTTTAATTGTGTCACTACCCTGTTTCAACTCCATGTTGTGCTATCCTCGGCATGTCAAAAGGGGAAGAGGACAAACATAGGCAGCCCTTCTGAACTTATTGAGGTTTTCTTCAGCAGGGCTTGGTAGAAAGCAGATTGAGTGACTCATATCATGTTTCCTAGAAACCAAGGACCTTTGCTCCCAGACCACATTTGCACCAAGGAAAATGACTTGGACCTACTATTGGAATATTTCTACTTCCTCCTTTCCTCCTCTTGCTTTACTCTTCCTCAAAGAAGATGAATGACTTGTCTACTTGCTGTATTAGTAAGAGATGAAATCCTGAGTGATAATTATCAAAGAGTGGAGTCATTGGCTTGTGAAGACAAGACTGCAGGACCTGCCTATCCACCTCTGCCCTGCTCACCTTGGATAAGCATGAGTAAACTGTCTGAAGTTCAGTTTCTTTGCCCATAACTAGGTGGGTAGGTCAGGGGAATTCACTTATTTGGTCTTGCCTTTCTCCAGTCCAGAGAGGAGGAAATTGGAAGCCCATTGAAGCTCAGATTTCATCACTATTTGTTCGGTACAGATTCACCACTCTTTACAATTAACTCTGAGCACAATTTGACTGTATGTTGCTATATTTAGTTGGTCAGTGCCTAAAGAGAGGAGGTGACAGCACTTAATATATCAACACCCTAGCAATTCTATCTTCCTGAATTTTTAAATTTGGTACTATGCGGGTCTCTTCAGGATCACAAAATTCTTTGAAAATGAATGAAAGCTTTCCCCACCTGTCGGGTAAGTGAGTTAGTTAGACTTTTCCTTCCATTAGTCTATCTAACCAGCACCTAGGGTATTGCATCTTCCTTGTGATTGTGTGGTCCAGCAGGTATGCTCATATGTAAGTGTACACACTCGGGCCTAGAGGAGAGGGGACAAAAGGGTACAGAGTAAACACATGAGCATGAGCATAAGCATGAGCATGAGGGAGCATGCAGAGAAAAGGAGAAAAACACCAGAGAAAGAGTGTGGAGCTTTCTGGGGAACTGGGGAGTTCACCTGCCTCCCAGCCCACCTCCATTCCCTCCCCTGGTCCTGGCTCTGCTCCTGCCATGGTTTGCTTAGTGTGTCTGTGTAACTGCTAGAACAAATAAAGAACCTACACAGATTGGTGAACCTGATGCCTGCACCTACAGTTGGCAACAAGGATTGGTTGCAGTACAATTGGCAACAAGAATAGTGTGGTTCAGTGCAGACAGAGAAGACACATTAGTGGCATAGGTGGTAGGATTATTTGACACAGATTCCACCCATCCTAACCTTTTTGAGGTTCCCAGTTACAGGGCTCTCACAATATCCCTAAAGTCTATTCAACAACTACCCAAAAGTCCAAGAGGCAGAATTAAGAAACTAGTTTGAAAATATTTAAACAAATTCCATGCTTTTTAAAAGCTCTCCAATCACTCAAAAAGTATTTCATATTCTCAAAGATTAATTTATAATTCTAGTATTTTGTAATTTAGAAAAAAATGCTTTGCCTCTAGCCCTACCCATTTGCTGAACATAGGGATGCTTAGTGGCACACACAAGAAATAAGGCTCCTAAGCCTGGGGATGACAGCTGGAAAAAAAAAACCAAAAAAACAAGTTTGGCAGTTTAGAGTGCCATGAAAGTGATGTAGCAGAGGAAGAAACCAATACAGAAAGATTGGCAGGATAAGAATGGTCTTGGACTCTGGAAGCAAGAAGAAGCCTTTCCTTGTATTAATGAAAGTGTGCAAAGTACCTCCAGGCAAACAATTCAAAGATCAGGAGAGCCGCCTAGAACCCTTGCTTAGGCCTAAAACAAAGACCCTTTGAGGTTTTGCATTAATTGTGAGCTCTTTCTATGCACTTGCTTCTCTTTCCCAATTCAATGGCTGCATACACTTTCTCAGTGAAGAGAATTCGGAATGCTTTTCTTTACTGCAAAATTCTCAGCAAGCTAAAGATTAGAATGAAATCTTGCTTCAATCTTAAGAAAATAATTGACCATATATGCAGAGTGAACTTAAGAATCATGTTGCATATATAGATGTGGTATTTCTTGAAAACCATGTTATATTATTTTAGTTTTGCGTTCATGGATACACATGGATATAGCATGTAGATTTACACACATCCCAGTTAGGAGGAAAATACACTGATTTCATATCTGAAATATTGATGGATGGGTATACCAGTTATAAAGAAAGAGTGTAGATCAGCAAGGGCCTTGTGAAATTAAATACAAATATTCTGTTCAATGAGGCTAGGAGACTAAAAGCAATTTCCATGAATGCATAATGCACAAGCAGTAAACTGTAAGACTGCATGCCTTGCATCTCTGATGAGAAGTGTTGTTTTCTTTCTCAGGAGTAAAAAGCCTTTCAAAAGTCTAAAGAAGGAGGTGCTGGCCTTTAATAAAGGATAGTACATGTAGGTCTTGCCATGATACTGCACTTAACAGTTGTGCAGTATTGTTTACAAGTCAATCCATTTTATTGGCGAAATAAGTGATTTTGTCTGAGGTCAACAGCCTCATTCCAGGACAATAGCTACTAGTGACTCTACCACTTTGTGCATGTAAACAAAATCCCTAAGTATCCGCAGAGCTTGGTTGTTAAATGTTTAATTAATTTACTAGTTAATTAAAAATTATGGCCTGAAATCAGTGGTCAATTAATTTTTAGATACTTTTCTTGGTCAAAGATCACCTGCAAGTGACTGGGTAACATGTACATTCATTTTCTCCCAAAGGTCATTTCAAGCACATTATTCATTCCATTGCAGCTTTTAGAGACAAAGACCTCCGTGTCAGAGCCAAGGACTGGAGATGTAGCTCTTCAATGAAAAGTAAGTCAAATAATCTTAATTAGCCGAGATTTAATTAGGAACAAATTATAAAGAGAAAATAATATCCCTAATTCAACATCAGTCTGCTGGATGTAACTCAATCCTCATACAACTCCATGAAGACCAAGTAGTTGGCTAAGCTGTACCATCGCTGATATAAAGCCAACATGCTTTGTTTATCTGTCCATTCCCATCGAGTGTGTTCACTGAATAGGTCAGAGTGGCAGAAAGCACTTTATCGAAATTGTATCCCTTCCTGACTGGGCATACGATTGATAGGTAGTTTTGTATTTCTCCTTTCTGCATACCATTTTCCCCTTGTTATATAAGATTCAGATCCCAACACTGAGAGAAATAACCCTGTGAAAGAGCACTTGAGTCTGGATGAATAGATGCTTGACCTCATCCAAATCATTAGGTCTCTGACAGAACCCTGGACACAATCTCATCTAAATAAAATGACCATGGAATAAAATGACCATGGACTCTCTTCACATATTGAAATGATGAGTTGGGCATATACTGAGTTTGATTACTGTGACTAAGAAATTAGCCTTAAGAAATTAAGAAAATATAACTAGGGAAGGGAAATGTTGGGAAGGGTCCCCCCCTTACACTTTTCAGATCCTTTAACTGTTTTAAAGAATAAAACAGTTTTAATAATAAAAACTTAAAAACAAGAGCAGCTGACCCTTTAAATCATTGGTTTGCCCCAGCCTGCGTGAGTAGTAGCAAGACCACAGTAACCTTAAGAAAAGGCAAAAACAGATTTGCTCATTAAAAAGGCAAACAAAAGTCACTGAGCATACAATGAACTCCCTTTGATTATCTTACCAACCAGTTTAGTCATACCCCAAAAACTGCACATGGGTCCTTAGCTACATGTGTCCACAAAACCGCAACTGTCCCACCTCCAACTCAAATGAAGAAAACAAGATGGCATCATTGATCCTCCTCCAAGGGCAAAATTATTCACTTCAAGCCAAGTTATTGATTCTCCTCACAAAGATACAGCTCCAACATTCTTTCAGCTTCAACTCTAAAGTGGCCCCAAACCAGCAAGCCTCACTTGATACTACAGCAGCAATCACTTCAGATGTCTCACGATGAAAACAGTAACAAAGCCAGTTTTCTTCAGGTTTCCAGACAATTCCCAAACTTCACATTTTCAAAGTTAAAACAAGTTTTCAAGTACCACATTTTCAAGTCAGCTTAGCCAAGTCACAAGTTTCTTCAACATACTTCCCAAGGCTCCTCACTGGCCTGGGCTGGGAATGAAAGCCCACAGTGCGATTTCCTTCCCTGCCCTGCTGCCGCACATGGCAGAGGCTGCTCCAAGGCCTCCAGCCTCCTTGCTGCTCCTCTGAGCTCTCCTCTTCCCCCCCCCCCCCCCAGCTCTTCTTAAATCCCCTCTCTCTCCCTGTTCTTTTCAGGAGTTTTGACTTTCCCTCTCCAAGTCTCCACCTACCAGGGCACAATAGCTGCCATTCTAATGCAGCACCACCATGCTGTGGGTCAGAGCTCCCCAATTTCACCACAGTACCCCTATCAGTTATCTATTAATTTGGTCTTCTAAGAAGGAAATCATTGAATAAAATTTTCTGAAACTGAAAATAATTAAAAATCATTTATCATTTTACATCTTTATCAGTCTCATGAAATGAAAATAAAATAGAAAGATGAAGGTGTCAATAATAACTATTATATATTATAATATATAATATAAATAAGTGGATATGTATGTGTATACCCATATATGGCTACATATATGCATATATGTACATATATACATGTATATACATACATATATATGAGAAAATTTTTAACCTTGGTTAAGTGCTTAGCTGTGATCAACCAATATATTGCCTTCATTTAGGAAGAGAAAGAAGATTAAAAAATACCATCAAAGTTATTTGGCAAAAAAGACATAATTATGGATTTTTGAGATAAGCTTCTAGTATTTGAAAACAAAACCCTACATATAGCATATAAATCTTTGTTTGATTTTGGTATATTCAAACTCATTATACATTTCCTTTTAAAGCAAAATATGGAATACTTGTATTAGGTAACCAAAATTTAATGAGCCCATTGAAAATTTATTTTCTCAATTGGAAAACATAAATTTTCTTTTCCTAGGAATTATGCTGCAGGAGAACTCCTTTTGAAAGTTCATTTGCCTGCGATTTTGAGAATTGTTGAAGATCGCATGTCTCCACTGGGAGGAATATCTGTAGGAGAGAGGTGAAGGGAAGAAACTGGAAATCTAGCAAGACATTTCAGAGAAAGGTACTGTTTGAACTTGTCCTGGGAGGGCCCAACTGATAAGTTAAATTACCTTTACAAACACAACAAAAACTCTCCAGGGTAGAACTGCAGCCCAGGGTGAAGCTTCCTATTTAAAAGTAGAGATAGCTGTGGCATTGGGGCAGTCCCAAGTCCTCTAACAAATGGTTTCAAGTCTAGAGGAGGTAGCATGCTAGCGGAAATAAGCCAAGAAAAAAAAGGTAACTACTTGAATGGTCTTAAGGACAAGAGAAAGTTAAAACTAACAAACTGACAACAGAACTAAATCATACAGGGGGGAGGGAGGGTAAATTTAGGAAAGGGATGAGCACAAGAAATAAGGATGATGGTTCACAGGTGACATAGTGGTCTGAGACAAAGAATTTGATCCTAATTATGGAACTAAACAGCAATGCAGGACTAAAAGAAGTTTTGCAGAGAATGGGGTAGAAATGAGACATGAAGAATTAAAGAGATCAACTAGGAAGGACACCATCAGAGAAAAATCTGACCAAGTTGAAGCAAACTTGCCCAAAAGAACATTTTTGTTCTCTTTCCTTTTGTGATTCATTAACTTTGATGACTCCTGTTTTCTTCATTTTTTTTTTTTATTGTTTCCCGTGAGACAGCAATGAAAGAGTATGAACTATCTGTTTAAAGGGATTATTTTCCCCAAGAGGTGGTGACAAATAATAGTTTTATTGTCAGGCATATTTAAATTATAATCTCATTAGAAAGACTCATTCCTTTCAGCTAAATGACCTAGCTTAATCTTGTTGCCTTCTTCATATGAAAACAGGAGAAATGATGTTTACCAGACAAGATAGTTTTAACTAAATCCGTGCACACAGTGAACACTCAGTAAAATAGTAAGCTAACACCCCCAGCTTATGATCTGGTTAGACAAGTTTGAATTGTTGTTCCTACCTGTAGGACTATAGACAGGACACACCACTTTATAAAACCTCATTTTTCATACCTAGAAATGGAAAATTTATGAAATGGTAAAATACCTACATCTGATGTTGCCATGGGATTGAGAAGAAAAAAACCTGTAAAATATATATCCTTAGATCTAATGGGTGCCAATAATCCAGTAAATGTTAACTTTTATCCATTTTCTAAGTGGCTACTGATAGAGAATTCTTATTAAGAATTCAATTATTACCCTTTAAAAAGTGTAAAATAATAAATGCACACAAGATATTAACAGGCTAAATGTACTTTTCTACCAAAATTTAACTTAAAAATAGTAATATAATATGAGTGACATTCAAAAATAAAAGGTGAATAGGTATAAAGAGCAGAAGTTTCAAAACTCAGCTTAACAATATGCATTAATAATTTTTTCTGGTTCTCTGGGTTGGATTGAACATTTTTGTCCAGCAGGAGAAAAAAATCTTGTTTATAGCGAAGTACACTAATTGCTTGTTGCTCAGCACAGTGCTGCATCTGAGCTTGCTAGGAACACAGACTCATGAACCCCAATCCAGACCTGAAGATGCCAAATCTGCACTTGCATAAGAATCACAGGGGAGCAATGTCCCCCTCACTCTGTGTTTGGAAAGCATTGGTGTGAAACAGTTGTCAGTCAAGAGGGAGGGGTTTCCCAGGAAGGAACAGCAGCTTCCAAGAAGACAGTGACTGGAAACAGCATCAGAGTCCATGTGGCATCTTGTCATACAAGACCTTGCTGCCACAGTTGTTTACATCTTCCAACTGGCAGTTCTTTCATTTGGTTTGGTGAGAATAGATATATTACTTAGAAGAACAGGATTGACAGGTCAATTTAACTGCACACATTAGTGAAAACAATGACAAATAGATCTTGAGGTTACTTGCCAATTCACTTATTGGTACACGGCTTGTGCTTTATAATTTTTGACAACATAATCATTGCTCATTTTTATTCATCGAAATTATTGATATTGTTATTACACCTTTGTAATTTAGACTTTGACAGAAAACTTTGCAAACTGTATATTTGATGCCCAGGATTCTTAGGCTATCATTAAACTCAATATTCCAGAGACTAATGATTTAAATAATAAAATATATTTAAAAAGTAGAGGGAACAGTTTTCTGACTTCTGATAGCAGAAATTAGCTGTTACATGATTTAATATAACCTGATCTCCAAAGAAGTATGTATTTACTATGGGCCAGACATAAAACTAGACTGTGACTTGTAAAAGATCTCACAGGTGTTGATTCCAAATGCACCCCAAACTCAAATACATCCCACTTTTCATGTGACCTGTAAGGATGATATATATCTTGGCGCTCAAATAGCATAATTCTACCATTTAGTATCCTCTATCAGGTGACAATTCTCCCACGTTTTGGTGTATAAGACAAAAAAGAGTTCCCACTTTCACATGTACGATGTAGTATGTTCTAAGAAAGGAATGAGGGAAGATGTCCGTTTAGAGAAAACAGGGATTTCTTCTTGTAATCTATACCTGAGGAGCAGGCTACACTCAAAGTCTGACTTAATAGAAGGATCTTATGAATAGGTTTCAAGTACCTTCAATATGCCAATTTTCTAAGCTTTTATGTAAATTAACTTTCTTAACCCTTATAATGAACCGATGGAATAAACAGTATGATTGTAATAAGCTAATAAAATGGGATGTAGAAAGACAGAAGTTTCATCAAGTTTACTAAGAACTGAAATTTGTATCTACACTCTGAGTGTAATTGAAAAGAGTGCCAAGAGGAAAGAAAAATAACTGTGTGTGGGCATTCACATGGCAGTGTTAACTAACACAAAACATACTCTCCACTGTTGTATCTCACCGTGTTGGAATTGGAGTAGTAATATAGTCATTAAAACTTGCTGAAAATTCCTGGAGACAATGTGAAAAAACATCACAATAGGAGGTAGCATTGATATTATTAGTGCTTTCAGGCAAATATGCAATGTTCTCTAAGTAATTATGACACTGAATTAAATTCATCAACTATTCATTATCAACTAAAAGGCCAATTTAAAGAAAATTATTGATATGGGGTGTTGTGGCTGAATTGGGGGAAGCAATTTAATTCTTTGTGAAGAAGAAGAAATAAGGCTGCGCCATTTTGACCTACTGGGTGGAGACTGAGCCGAGGCAATGGGAGCAAAGTGCATTGCGCAATGCCCTAACAGGAAGTGGTGTGGGCCACCATGAAGCTGGTCACTGAGCAGTGGTAAGCTACAGCTGGCCAGAGAAAGGAGAAGCCGTGAGCTTCTGTCCCAGACAGGAAATGCCCCCAGGGCACCTGGGAAGGGAGGGGGGGGGAAGCATGTTGGAGTTGGGATCTTTGTAGGCTGTCTTCATATCTGCCTAACCTGGAAAAGCTGCATATTTGAATAAGCTGACCACATTTGTTGAAGTTTGAAAAGCTTGGAAACCTGGACTTTGTGTTGAATTGTATTTCATGTTGTTTGGTTTGGAATCCCCGCTGCTTGCTTGGAGCGGACAGACACTGGAAGAGAAGAGGAAGCGCCATTTTCTTGGATGCACATGGTTGGAGCAACTCCCCCTTTTACCCCCTCCAACAGGTGGGACTTTGGACTGAGAGACTTGGACAGAACTGTGTGGTGAGAAAACCAGGTGGTTTTCAGAGATCTCAGAGAGTCCTTACTTACTCCTTTGTAAATAAATCCTGTTTTGGGTTTGTCTTAAAAAAAAAAAAAAAAGCCCTCATTACTTTTAGACTCCAATTGTTGTCAGAAATGTGGTCTAGGGACAGAAGCAGAATTTTAAAAGGTGCAGTTTTTTTTCCTTTGGCTTGAGGATTTTTCCCCCTCTTGACCAGATTTCAATATGACAATTTTGTTTCTTCTCATGGCTTAGAGGAATAAAATTAACTAACTTGGTAGAAAATAAAGTACTTGCTAGGTATTTCTCAAAGAAATTTACATATTATCTTATTTAATTACTTACTATCAAAATGCTACGAGTAGATATTAATATTCTCTTTCTACACAGACAAAAATTTCAGTCCTGTAGAAATGCAAATCAAAACTACACTAAGATACCATCTTACACCAGTAAGACTAGCCCATATTAAAACATATATATGTATATATATATATACATATATATACATATATATCATATATATGTTTTAATATATATATTTATATATATTTATATATAATATATAAATAAATATAAATATATAAATAAAAATAAATATAATAAAAATAAATATATAAATATAAATAAATATATATATTTATATTATATGTATATTATATATATAATAATATATATATATTTCTACTATGGAAAGCTGTGTGGAGAACCCTCAAACAACTGAAAGTGGAACTACCATTAGACCTAGCAGTCCCACTACTGGGAATCTAACCAATGGACCCAAAAAACACTAATTAAAGAAGACTTAGGTATCTGGATGTTTATTGCAGCACTATTTACAACTGCCAGGATATGGAGCAACCCAGATGTCCCAAAATTGACAAATGGCTGAAAAAGATGTGGTATATCTACACAATGGGATATTATTCATCAACCAAAGAAGACAAACTTATGGCATTCACAGCAACATGGTTGGAACTAGAAGGGATCATGTTAGCGGAAATAAGGCAGAAAGAAAAAGAGAGATACAGGGTGGTCTTATTTGTATGAGGAACACAAGGAAAACAAACAAATGGACAAGAATAATTTAAAACTGCCAACAGAATTAAAGTATAGAGCAAGAGAGGGAAAGGAAAGTAGAGTCAGGAGAGGGAAGGGCATAATAGATAAAGAGGGTTTATGGGGCATGGGATGGGGATTTAAATGATTTAAGTTGGGCTGGGCATGGTGGCTGGTGCATGTAAGCTTCAGCCTATGAAGCGGCCAAGGCTAGGGATTGCAGTTTGAGTCCCGCCTGGGGCCAGTAGGGAGACCTAGTTCCAAAAAAATAGCTGGGTGTGGTGGGCACGTGCCTATAATCCCAGCTACCTGGGAAGCTGAGGCTGGGGGTTGCTTGAGTCTGTGGTAACCCGGACAATGAGAGACTGCAGTTCCACGGGCAAAAATAGCAAGATCTAGTCTCAAAAAATATAAAAATAAAAAATAAATGAATAAATGAATGAATGAATGAATGAATAAATAAATAAATAAACAAACAAACAAACAAATAAATAAATAAATAAATGATTTAAGTTGGCAGTCAAATTTTAGAGCATGTCTTTAGGAACAACATAGTGCCAAACATGTGACTGAATCAAAGTGTTCACTGTGAACACTGTAATGGAAGGGATCTTGCTTCCCATCCATAAAAACCAAAAAGACTGAAACAGCCTAGTTTAGAAAAAGAATATCACTGCTGACTTGTTTGAGCTAAGACAGAACTGTATCTGTAATTATATTTAGTTTGCTTTCTTAAAGATGTAAGTCTGTAGACTTAATAAATTCTGTTGGGACTTGGGTGCATAGGTTGAAATAGCCATCTTTGGTTCCCCCAATTTTGCATCACAGCTTCCTCTTGGTGATGTTGGCAAGGCAGTTTAGAGTGGTTCCTAGTTTGGTCTTTTTAAGGGTCAGGTTCCTGGCAGGGTTAGGTAGTTTTTACTCAACTTTCTTTTTCTCTCTAAAATAAAATAATTCTACTTTTTAATGTAAACTACCATTTCTCATTACTTAGAAAGATGGTAACACCTTAAAATATCAAACATCCAGGTATTATTCAATTTCTATTTATCTCAAAGATATCTTAATTTTGCATGTTTGTTTCAATCAGATTCCAAATAATGGCCATGTATTATGAATGAGTAACATATTTAACTTTTAATCTACAACTCTTGACCTCTTTCTTCTTTTTATTAATTATTTTTTTTAATCAAGGTAATATTGGGTTATATCACTGTTTGTATATGGGGAAGAGTGATTCTTCCTCACCCTCTTCATGTGTTATTAAAATAGTGCCATCGTCCTCTAACTGTGGAAATGCCCAACACCAATGGGACTGCAGGTCACAAAGTCTTAATACAATGTAATATCACATAGCTGAAGGAATTGAAAATTCATGTTTAACACCCACTCTAAACACGGCCCCTTCCATGTCACCCACGTTCATGTTTGCAACAATTTTGTCTTCCAGGTGCAGTCTACTGACTAGATTTAGGCCCAGCACTTCTTCTAGGATCTTAGCTCATCTATGTTCTTAGGTTCTCTAGCCATATGTTCCCTGGACCAGGTGTTCTACTCACAAATCTGTCAGCTCTTCTGTGAACAGAGCTGTACTGACTGAGGCTTGCTGGAAACCAGACAGGGAGAAAGGAATCAGCTGAAGCTAAGCTGCCCTGAGGGGCTGGATAAGGTAAATATCGACAATGGAAAACAGGTTCTGGAAGAAGCTCAGACCATCTGGCTTCAGGTTTGGTCCCAGTATTCTTGTCATTCTTGTTCATGTTTCTGTTAGAAGAGGATGGGTAGGTCTAAAACTTTGGGTCATTTCACTGCTCTCATGATTAGCCAATTTTTTTTCCAGTTATTTAGGAGATGTCAGTTTGAGATGACAGCAAGAACACCAGAAACAGATTTGTGTACCAACTGAGCCCCACCTTCCATAGAGTAGGGAAAGCTAATAACAACACAAGAAATAAGTTCAGCAGACCAGTCACAAAGATCATAGTTAGAGAAAAATAATTGAACATATACGTTTTCTTGCTTAAATGTCCAATGTGATTATTCTCTGAGATTCCTTAAATGACAATTTATGTGTGTATCTGAAACCCTAAAGCAGAAACAGATATAATTCTAGGAGTGACTTCAGTATCACTTTGGGGACCACCCTCTTATTTTCCTATAGATGAAGTTTCCATCAATCTCCACCCAATCTACCTACCTCCATTACCACCGTTGCAAAGCTACTTGCACACAGCAGTGGATCATTCCTACTGCAAAGTGAAGGCCAGCATTCCCATCTTCAGCTCCCTCTATGTGGTCAGGGTAATCTGGCTCCTGGAATCACAACACTACTTTTTACTCAGCACTCAGGCATGCCTGGAAGTTCCTCTTTTAGATGATGGTTTTCCTAGACAAGTGTGGGCTGGAATAGTAGTAGTGATTCAAGGTGAGAAATTAGCTTTAGATAGTCTATTCAGCAACTTTCCAAGGTGTCTTACCGGGATTGCAATTTTAATAAAAGATCCAGAAATGTTCTGGGCAACTACACAGTTCCCCACCCCTCCAGGAAGTATTGTCATTGTAGGTACTCACTAGCCCATGGAGAGTTCCCACACTGAAGCAGTGAATCATGAAAGAAACAAAAAAAAATTTTTTTCTTTAACCATACTCCAGCTGGGACTTTGAACATATCCCCAAGCTTACCAATATAGTTTTAGCCCTTAGTCATATCAACATGGTAATAATGAAGTACAGGAGGAAATGCATTTATGAAGCTGGGAGAGAAATAAAAGAGAAAGGAGAGAAAAAAGATCCTATGATCTTTATAGTTGTCTATATACAGTTAAGACGCCCTTAAATCTGGGCAAGTTGACAGCTTAGACTGATCTCTTTCCCTTGCCAACTAAAATGTTCTGCAATTCTCCTTTAGTTGTTGACAGATTATTAAAACAGGGCAACATGCCCTCAGCTAACCAGCTTTAGCTCAAACCTTTGTTTATGGCCTTGAGTCCTTGGCATCCAGTTCTTAGTCTTCAGAGAGTGCACCAAGTTCATAATCTTGTAGTCACAGAATGCAAGGCATCAAAAGGTGGTGTTCCCGTGCATAGTATGACACATATGGCTTGCACCAGAGGTAGGAGAGAGATTAACCACCTACGAATAAGCTGCAAAAGATGGATGCTAGAAAGGGAGAAAAAGTAAGCAGAAGATTTGAAAGTTTTGATTTACTATTTGGGTAGATTCACCAATGTTTTTGTAGTGAAGGTCACTCTGGGGCAGGAGAAATCCAATTGTGGTATAGCATCATTTTGTGTGCAGAGAACATAACTCTGTTCTGATGAGCTTTGTGAGGAAATAGAATGGCTTTGCTGCATTTAGTGATAACCTTTTGAATATATACATAACAGCAAGTGGAGAAGAAATGGTATTAAGATTGTTTATTTTTTCTAAACAAAGTAGAGCAAAATAAGATTCATATTTAAATGTCTTTTCTGCTGAAACCAAGACCATGCAAGCTTATCATGGAAAATTTTGCCTCAAACACTTGTACTGTCTTGTAACTAATATTCATAAAAATAAAATTGTATGGTGGAAAGTGGAATTGAACTTATGCTGGTTAGTTTAATGTAGTCTATATTCATGTTGATTTTTAACCAGCACACCTGAAACTTACATGGTTATAATTCAATGTTACTTCATACAGTGACATAGTGCAGATATAATCCAAATATTCTCAAGTCCTAAATTAATCTGAATTAATTTTATTGCTCATCAGGGACAGCTACAAAATTTGTGGAGCCCAATGGAAAATAATAAATGAAGGTTTTGTTTAAACAACAGCAAAAAGTGCTATTAAAGGAACTGAAATAAAAAGATATTTTCTGCAGCCTTTCTTTTGGGTGATCATGATGTGTTTGATTGTCCTTCTTATAAAGAAAACTTCAGAATTTTATAGTTAGCTTGAATTTTGCTATTCATCTTCTTATTATGCTGTGCACAGATTGTCAAAAACAGATATATGAATAATTCACTTGTTTGTAGGGTCAGCAAAATTTATTAGGGTTTTAAGTTTTTTTTTTCCAGAAAAGAAAATTATGTCAAATAACTGGCCCATGACCTTATAGCTAATAAATGAAGGTGCCACAGCATTTCAAGAGAAATAATTGGAACTTTTAGAGCAGGAAAATGAAAGAATGAGGGATAGTTAAATCTGCCAGTACAATGCAGGAGCCATGGATGGCGTTGTTTGAAGATATTTGTCCAAGGATAGGCAAAGTTGACATATACGGGTGTGAAATTTTAAACGTGTGGGCTAGGAAGGACCAAAGAAATGGAAAAGGAAGAGCAAGATATCAGAAACCATAATATTGAAAATCAACACATTTTGAAGATAGATCTATCCTGATCTAAGAGATAACTAAAAAATTAGTCCAGCCACTGTGGAAAGCAGTGTGGAGGACCCTCAAACTAATGAAAATGGAACTACCATTTGACCCAGCAATCACTCTTCTTGGGAATCTCCCCAAAGGAGACCTCATTACTTACATAAAGAGACAGCTATACTCGTATATAACTGTAGCACTATTTATAATTACAAGGACATGGAAATAACCCAAATGTCCCAAAACATAAGAATGGATGAAGAAGATATGGTGTCTATACACAATGGAACATTACTCATCAATTAAAAATAACAAATTTGACAAATTTATGGTAACAGGGATGTACCTAGAAGAAATCATATTAGCAAAAACAAGTCAGAAAGAAAAAGACAGAAACCAAATAGTTTCACTAATATATGGGACATAGGATAAACAAACAGAAGGTCAAGAGGAAAAATCAAAATGAACTAACAACCAAATTAAAGAATACGACTGGGGAGGGGGAGATGAAGGGGAGCAGTCAAAGAGGGGAAGTGGTGGGTGAACCCCAGGGAATACAAAGATGTAAAATATATATACATAAATAATTTAAGAAAAAAAATTTTAAATAAAAAAAATCAAAGATCGTCAGCTTCTATCAGAGGGTACAAAGGCCCAGTGTTTGAATCTGATGTACAGTTTTGCTTAGGGGTTTTAGGACTAAATTCCTTGCAATATTGAAAATATTTAAATATCAAAAGCTTTATATAACTATGTGCAATATTAGTTAATAATTTTGAATGAGGAGATTGGGCAATATGCTAGAAAGCTCCCTTTAGTTCCTTCTTGTTCTCTTCAGTTCACAAAGTTCTACTGGTTGCATGTCATTTCTTTTTATTATCTACTTGTTCTCTATGGGCATTTGAATCATCAATATCTGTTTATACATGTGGTTGTCTTATTGCAGATTAGCTATCAAAGCACTTTGATGATATGAATATGATCATTAAAGACTTGGTCTCAGAAATTTAAGGTCATAAGTTTTCAAGATAGTGATTTGCATTTTTGAAAAATATTTTTATTTTATTTAGTTTTATTGAGTTTACATTGGTTTATCAGACCATATATTATTCAGAGGCTTAAGATCAACACTCCTCAAATCATTTTACTGTACCACACTGTCCCCAAGGCACCTATAGTCCTCTACCATAGTCCCTTGTGCCCCATCCTCCTTTGCTCCCTTCCCTCTCTCTCCTTTTTTGGTAGACTCAATTCTGTTGTCAGATTTTTAGCCCTTTTTTTTAACTTGTCTGATTTTGTCTGACCTTTGCTTTCTCTATATTGCACATATGAACGAAACCAACAAACTTTCTCTTATTTCATATCATAACCCCTTTCAGATTCACTCATGTTAGTGTAAATGACAAGAGTTCATCTTTAAATAGAGGCAACTAAGCAGAATTTCATCATATATTATATTATATATTACATATTTCATTATACTATATATAATGGAATATTGCTTTGGCACACACACACACACACACACACACAGCTAAGCAATATTCTATTGTGTGACTATAGCACAGCTTCCTAATCCATTCATCTGTTCTTTGGCACTTCAGTTGTTTTCATCGCTAAGCTATTATTAATTAGTGTGGCAGTGAACATTAAGTGTGTATTCATCACTTTGCATTAGTGTTTTTCACATTTTTATGTTGATACTTATGAATGGGGTTCTGGCCCTCAGCGTAGATACTATTTTTGATATTTTGAGAAATCTCCATATTATTTTCCATAGAGACTGGAACTATCTACATTCCCACAACTGTGTATAAAGATCCCTTTTTCTCTACTTCTTCTCCAACATTTGTTACTCCTGGTGTTTTTGATATGGGACATTCTCACAGGTGTGAAGTGGTGTCTCTTTATGGTTTTGATTTGCATTTCCCTGGTGATAAGTGATGATGAACATTTTTCATGTTCCTGTTGGCCATCTATCTATCTTCCAATTGACTGCTTAAAATTGTCTAGGTATTGGAGTTACATTGGTGAATAAGGGAGCTAGTATCTCTACTTTCAAGAATTATACACAAGAAGGTAGAAAAAATAAGATAAATAACAATGAAAAAATGAAGGTAGTCACTAATCCCCAAGAAATGATAATGTTATAATATCAAAACAATAAGTGATGTCAAGTAAAAAGAAGATAATATTGGAAAATATAGATGTTATCAAGAAAATCATTAACAGAATAATGTGATTGAACATGGGTAGGGGATACACACAGAAATAAGAATAGCCAGGGTCACCTGAGGAGTTGACAGCTGAGTTGATTTTTGAATGATGGTATGGTAAGGTGACCATGATGATGAATAACTGATGCAAAAAGCTCAAAGGATGGAGAAAGCTTGATATGACTGAGAAACATAACATCAATTTGAATGGACGTTGATGAGATCGAGAAAAAGCAATGTGAGTGAAGCGTGGAGATTTGAGCAATGACTGAGTCACAAAAAACTGAAAGATTCAGTTTCTCTGCCCAAGTAGTACATAGTCTCATGCATGGGGTAGACACATAACAAATGTTTAGATTACAGTATAATAAATGCTCTGATAACAACCTACTCAGTTGAACAGTGAACACAGAAGATCAGCTATACCTTGTGGAACATGACAGCATCTGTGCCCTTTCCCCACATGCACCACCACAACACCCTCTGTGCCTTCTTCAGTAGGGTTCCAAGGCACTGACCACTCCATAGTTATTTTGAGTGCCCCTTCAAACTGGCAAGCAAAGGGTTGAACTCACTGTCTATACATCTCATTGAGTCCTTGGGAAGAGAAGAACTCAGTAAATAAGGCCTGGGATTATCTCACTGCTTTATGAGATCAAAGCACTTTACAAACATTCACTAATTGAGCATATCATGTTGCAGAGTGTCAGTGTTGTAATGAGTCCTTATTTAAGCTCTTTATTCTTTCTAAAATGCCTGACTACTCTCTTGAAAGGTAGGACTTCTAATTTGACTTCAATGGAGAGAGAGTTTTAAATTGTCCCTCCTCTACTCCTAGTGAACTTGATCTCAGGTTGGGGATTGGGACATTTGATGACAACACTTGACTAGAAGTGTTAGATTCCATCCCCCACAACCCATTTGAGTTGTTTGACTTAAAGATCTTGGTTAATGAAACTACAACTATGCGAGCCATTCTGTGTGGAGCAGTAGTCTTTGCCATGTAAATTAAATAACATCCTTAATCTTGACCAATCATCTCACAAACATATCTTGGAAAGAGCACAGATACTACCTTGTTTCAGACACAACTGTTGTTTAGTTGAAAACATAGGTTCCTACAACCATCACAAGAGCTATATAATTAAAAATTCCATAATCTATATGTTAGTAAAAAATTTTAGTTGCTTTTTATGCCACGTGCAGTTAAGAATTACTACGGAAAAATCAACAAAAATCTCAGGTCAACTGATTCTATTCAGTGCATATTCATTTAGCATTTATCAAATATAAGGCTCTAAACCAAGTGCTGTTAAGGAGACAAGGAAAAAGAAGACCTAGTTTCCAGCTCAAGATAACCAGTAGGAGGGTAAAGAGCAATAAGATGACATGAACACAAGACAGAGCATGATAATGATATGAAGAGTTTAGTGATAGCTCAGTGTCAGTGTGTCTGATATCTATGTGGGTATGAAGAAGGCTACCTATCCAGTTGGATTTTAAATGATGATGACTCCAACTAATTACAGTCAAATGATCAGAGTCACAGATTTTTAACTAAGACAGTCCTGGGTCCCGGTTATGGTTCTATTGCCTCAATATGTCTTCTTAGGCAAATCTAACATTAGTTTTATCATCTGTGAAATTTGGTGGATGACATGATAACGTCCAGTTTTCTACTCAGGAACTGTACTACTCTGTTTTTATCTGCCTCAGTGATCTAGGGATATGTATTATGGGTTTTCAGACTGACTAGGTAAAGACTATGAAATGTGGAATGTTGTTGGCACTGAGAATTGTATGTTAGGTGGGGAGGTGTGTGGTAGCCAGAACCCCTTAGGCTGGGCTCCCAGACAGGTTTGGTGGGAAGGAGAATTGTTGCTTGTGTAGCACCTGTCTCTGCTGGTTTAGAGTTGTTTATTTTCTTCTAAATATTCATAGTGAGGGAAAACCCTGCACTGTTCTTTTACTGCTGTGACCTCATGATGTATTCTGCTAGAAATAAGCAGATATCCTCATAAGAAAGGTCAGTTGACAAAATGTGAAAGTTGACAAAGAAATATTGAGTAAGACTTTCATCCTGTGTGTAAGTGGGCCTCATGGGAAATAGAGCTGTGTGTGTCAAGATGACTTTGGGGATTTACCATAGCAGTTTATTTGCCCTCAATTTCATTTACCACCCAAATCATGGTGGCAAAGGTTTTGTTTTTCTGTTCCTTTGCATATAGAGATGGTGAGCCAAAGTGAGGGTCTTTATTAGGCAAAAAAAATACCAACCAAACAACAGCAACAACAAAAACAGGCTGACAGATTCTTTTAGAACAATCTCTGAACTTCTGGAAAATGACTCTTGTCTTCCCAGACAAGCAGTATCTAAGTGTTTCATCAAATTCCATGTGTCTGCTTCTTTATTGGAGGAGAGAGTAGGAATCAAGTTTTCTTAGTTTCTAAAGATTGGTAGTGTAATCTTGAAGTCTTTGAACAACTTTGAGTTTTGTGTTAAGGATTTAGAATGCCCTCCAGGCAAAGGTGTGCAGATAAGTGTTTAACAACTGGCTGGGGAGACTTGGTTTGTAGCACTGCCTTTCCTAGTGTGCATATTACCATCAAGGCAGATTTCAGGGAAGTGAGGTCATTACATTCATGGTTGGGAAGAGATGTATACACAGCTTCAGCAAGCCAGTCCCATGAAACTGAGCACACTGCTATTGGAAGGTAGTTCTAAGTTCTTTTTTTACACCAAGCCAGATTGACAACTTGGCTGAAAGTTTGAGTTTGTGAGAAAGGACAACTGTAATTACCTCTAGGTTACCCACCAGGCTCTTAACTACTGATGTAAATGTTGACTCTGTCATTCTAAATGAAACACTATTTGGCTCAGGTCATGAGGCAGACTAGTCATCGGTTGAAAGAGTTCTTCCTCAGAAACCTCGCTTCTTTTCGTTCTGGTCACTGCAGTTGTGAGAAATCACTATTCATATCCTTCGGATTTTTCAGAACTGAGTTGGGTCATGAGTTTGAATGGGGATGGGAGTGTTCCTGTCTGCATCTTGACTCAGCTTTGTGAAGTTAATAGCCTTTAGAGGACTTCTGAGCAGTCACCAAGAAAATAGAGGTTCTTCAGGATGGACTCCAAAATGGTATAAGATAGAAACCCTGCTTTGCCCTTGTGCAGATGTGCCATTAGGAAGTTCAGTGTTTGGATAATGTTAAGTGTTGATTGCCTCAGGATATGCTTTTGAATTTAATTTTAAGACATAAAATAACAAATATTCATGGAAATAAAACAGAATATAAAACTTAGAATATAAGAATATAAAACTTAGAATATATAATGGAAATAAAACTTAGACTATAATATAAGAATATATTAACTTATAAGAAGAACTACAATGTAAAAACATTATGCACTTCTTTACCACCCTTAATTATATGCTTCAGAATTAGCCTCTACTAGCAATTTGGAATGTATTATTCCACGTGTATTTTTCTTATTCAAACACAGATCTGGACTTTTATTTCTGGTTTCAATGCTTTGCTTTCATAGTATACATATATAGTTTAAAACTTGCTTTTTAATTTAATAAAATTCATAAATAGAAATATTTTTATTAGCACATTAAATTCAGTACAATTAATTTAAATGAATGCTTAAAAATCCAATATCCTGGGAGTTTGTGTTGTTTAGATGACTCCCTGTTCCCCTTTTATTACAAACATGCTAACATAATTCAGTCAGGTAGAATTAGGAGATGTGTAGTGATTTGTTTAAAGACATGTAGTTTCAGTCCAAATTCTATGGTTTTAAGCCAAAAAAAATTCAAAATCTGCAATTTGAGGGTGATCATAGTACCTAATGCTGTTATAAGGATTAATGCATTGAAACAATATCTAGTAAATAAAGTATACTCAACAAATGTTGGGCTCTATTGTATCTTTATAGATTCACAATAGCTTACCAGTCAAAATGCGTACAATCAGCTCTGGAAAGTTTCTGGTTAGCCACAGCATTCCACTGTCTGAGAAAATTCCTGTGATCCTACATGAAATCTACACACTTATATTTTGATAAATAACATCAAATTGTCTCCAACCCTCAGGTTGTACCATTTTGAATTCCAACAACAATGTTAAGTGTGCTTCTTGACAACACTAGCTATTATCAATCTTTTTAAAATGTTACCAGTTTGTCATAATATATATAATGAAATTGATTCATCCAAAGAACAGTTATCCAGGAGCTACAAGTGCTGAAACGCATATGTGGATGCAAGATTGTCTTTCTTTCTTTCTCTCTCTCTCTAAGTGGAGGAGATCTTCAATACTGAAAGATCCCATTACTGTTGTTACATATCAACTTTTTCCCCAGGGAATATTATCTGGAGAAACAGTTTCTACACACTTGTCTAGCATCTATAGGTTTGTCCAAATTTACAAGTGGTGTGGGATGATTTTGTTAGCATGTCTGCCAGATCCATATAGACCAAAGCTACAACATAAGGCACCACCTCAAATAGGAGTGCCATGGCCTCACCTCCCTCCATAAAGAGCAGATAATATTCTCCCAGGCACTCTTTGCCAAAGCCGGTTGGCAAGCTTATAATTTTTACTCATCATTCTTCCCACTTGCATAACTTTTCAATTCTGTTCTGTGAAGTGGTAGTTGAAGCATTGGTAGCAAGGAAGAACTATATTTCCCAGCATCTGCCTAAAACAGAATAAACTTAATCCCATGAGCTTGTAATATACAATATGAATGCTTTTTGCAAGTTCAGTATCACAAAAGAATGGAAGTCATACTCTTTTTTAGATCAAAGTAATGTTTCCTAGAGCTATACTTTGCCAAATAACATGAACTCTCTTCTTGTAGGGAAGTGATCATCTCATTCTAGGTACTGTGGAACCAGAATTTATAAATCAGAAATTAGCAGACTACAGTTCTAGATGACATACCTATGAATCAGTTGCAATAGTCAAAAAGGGAAAGATTAAAATTTTGGATATCTGGTCAAATAAAGTGACATATTTTACTGGAGGCATCACCAGTTCACCTAATAATATACACTGTTAGAAATTGCATAGGAGTGATCTGGACAAAGGTATATTTGCAAAGAAACCTTAATCCTAGGTCCAAGGAAGCATGTCCAATTAAAGTGGAGATTTTATAATTATCCCAAATTAGTGTAGACAATCACCATGATATACCTATGGCCAAAAATAAATACATTTTCTTTGGGGCTTAGATTATCTGTTAACCTAGAAGAACTAGTTGGATAACAAGTTTAAACTACGTGTACACCAATGGCATCTGTAAGAGACTAGCGACATGAGAACATATAATCAAGATAATTTTTCATTTTATACCTTCCAGAAAACAAAAAAGGGATGATTGTTCCTTTTGTTCTCATATTTCCTTAATTGAACTCACATTAATAATTGAACTCAACTAAATTGAACTCAACTAATTGAACTCAACTAACTACTAAAAACCTTTAACAAGTTTATAGGCTTAGAAGAACTTTCACTAGTTACTTCTGTGTTCACTGGGAATAAAAAGAAGAGATAACAGTATATCATTTAAGATTAAAGAATGCAGAAAATGCTTTCATTCTGGTTGGAGGAAATTTATTTTTTAGAGAGGACAGAAAAAAAGCACTACATTGATATTCTACAATGTGGCTTTGAGCCAGATGTGTATAAAAACACAAAGAAATGTTTCTATTTTTAGGAAAAGCACAATCCATCCAATTATCCTTTCCTTTCTCACAAGGTTGTACTCCGTGGCATCCTAAGTCCCCTTTGAAGTCAACTGTGGCCAAGCACAAATAAAAAACAAAGAGTTGGGATAAGAATCTTGATTGCTATAAATAGCCGGTTCTGCCCCAGCCTCAGGTGTCAGACAACCAGAAAATAAAGTTAAAACTTGTTTAAGAGCTACCAAGTTAACCACAAAAATGTAGGAACTGACCAAAATGAAATGGAGCCTGAACTGAGATTTCTGTCAATCCTAAAGTATTCTGCAATATTAAGTACACTGTGTTTCTCTTTTGAAATTTAACCTTTCTCTGATTTGAAGTCACTCAGTATTTAGAGGCTGAAGATTAGGTTGTTATTTGGTTTGTACAAGCACAATTCTAAGTCAGCACCAGTGAAAGAATCTTCCATTTCTCTCAAGCACAGGAAAGTTCCACCTTCTTACAGGCAGTTTCACAGGCTTATGAACTCTTTGACTCTCAAAAGCAACTGAAAAAAAAAATATTCAAATGAATCCAACTAATTTCTATATCTTGCAAAAGTATCTGAAATGCAAATCAAAACAAAACATTCTTATTTCTCCACCCATGCCTGTGTGCAATTATAACCTGTTGCACCAGGAACTCCTCAGCTTATTTGTAACTATATCTCATGCATGGATACTGAATTTCTAATGCATGAAGAATGAAAGTTGGAAAAATGTAAATATATTCACACTCAGTCTCAAGGAAGACTCAATGATCTCTGGGAGGTTAAAGGTATCACCTTGAATGCATTAATCATATTTCTTGTTATAGAAGGTCTACCAGACTAAACAAAGATTTAAATAATTACAATGTAAGGTATAATAGAAGAGTGCTAATATCACTGTTTATGAACTACCAAGTCAAAAATAAAAACCAGTATGCACTGGAAAAATGTCTTGCCTCTCTTTCCTAAAGACCCCAGTTTTCATGGTTTTGAATAACCTTAAAAGTGTATTGTATTTATACAAGCAAAGAAAACTTTTGGCATGTACTGCTCTCTTATTTTCAATTGAGTCATTTTCATAATAAACTTCAATCACTATAAACAAAACTAATTGTATGAATATTCAAGCACATGGGGTTGAAACAGTAGTGTTTCCAGTGAATTCTTGGGCATAGCCAATAACCAAGGAGTCATGATTGACTGGCAGCATTAGCCATAAATAGGAAACAAGGTTTATTCTAATGCATGTCCCAGAGAACGATGTCTATTCTTCCTATGGGAGAGTTAGTTTCATTCATAGCAGCACCTATTTTCACCTAGAAGTTCTGTTTTCTTTCAATTTAAAGGCCTGCCAAGTACTTTGGTTGGCAGTGTCTTCTGCCCTGGCTTTCCAATGGCAGTGACAGCAGTCGGACAAACTGGGTAAATTTGTCCTTATAACTTTTCAGTCATTGTTAACTTGAATAGATCTTAAAATATATGTGCATCACCCTAAAGTCCTTTGAAAACAAATTAACAAATTTGGGAAAGACTCTTTATAGTATCTCCATGTAAAGCAATATATTTTTTAAAGGACTTAATTTTTTAAATTAAGAAAACCAAAATATTCCATTCCTGTATCTCTCTCACTTTGTCTTTGCTTTTATTCTCTTTTTAAGTGGTTGCTAGAACACACTCAGAATTTGACGCTCACTAAGGACATACTACGTATCAGGCATGATTCAATACAGACCCACGTGTACTACATTAGGAAAGGTCTTGAATGACTTGAGACTGAGGACATGACATCTGTTTTAGGCTTAATGGTTTGGGCCTTGGAGGGAGTAACAGCAGGGTCTTTTGTAAGATGGTGTTTTGTTTGGGGAAGTGTCTTAGGTATTTTTCTTTTCTCTCTCTCTCTCTTTCTTTTTTCTTTCCTTTCTTTATTTCACCTATAGTAGCCACAAAAGAAAGAAGCTTTCTACTTTCTGGAGGTGTATACTCTGGCAGTCTAAAACATATTTGTGTATTCACTTATTTGGTTATTTATTTTTTATCCACAGATAATCAATTTTTTTCTATTATGAAACATGAAATATGAAGCATTAGAACACACAAAAATTATTTTTTGTGCAAAAATAAAAATAGAAGATGCTGTATTTTCCCAGGGTGATTATATATAGTCAAATTATTTATTTATTTGTTTGTTTGTTTATTTATTTGTTTATTTATTTATTTATTTGTTTGTTTGTTTGTTTGTTTATTTATTTATTTATTTATTTATTTATTTTTGAGACTAGGTCTTGCTTTTTATGCCTGTGGAACCGCAGGCTCACATTGCCGTGGGTACCACAGACTCAAACATTCTGCAGCCTCAGTTTCCCAGGTAGCTGGGATTACACATCCCAGCCACCATGTCCAGCTATATTTTTTTTGGAATAGGTCTTGCTATGTGCCCCCGGCGGGACTTGAAACGCGATCCCTGGCCCCAGGCACAGCTTCCTAGGCTGCCACTTACAGGCATGCACCACCATGCCCAGCCCCTATGTAGTCAATTTAAACATCATATAGAAAAATACATAGATAATACAGAAAGAGAAGAAAAATTGTAATAATTTTTAGAGTACACAGAAATAGAAATTGATGTAGGACAGATTAGTTTTTGCTGCTGTTGTTCAATAGTACTATTATCTTTTCAATAAGAGCAACTTAAAAGTTCACATTCCTCATGTAGGCCAGAAATATGATGAAGCTAGAACTATAACATAAAAAGATAAATGCTCATGAGTACACTAACAAATTGTTTGTACTGTCATAAAGCTTCTTTAAAATAACTTAATCATCTCTATTCTTCATGTATGTGTGTGTGCACTTTGTGAACACACTGTTCTTTACCTGCTTTTCTTGTCTTTACATTCCTCACTAATATAAACAAACAAAAAAAAAAACTTCATTGTTAACACACTTGTTGATAATGCCAAGTGCTATGTCTAAATCAACAAAGGATTATGTGAAGAGGGCCAAAATCCACATCGTGCTCATTGTAAATTCATGCAGCCAAGTTTTTTCTCTATAGCTTATTCTTATTGTATTCCATTAAGACAACTTTTTATGGATATTTTTTTCATGACTTTTTAATCAAGGACAGAATGTAAAAATATTGAGCTGTGGAAAAGCAACTCTTCTAAAATTTAGTCTAGTTTTACCCCAGCCCTCTGCTGATATAATGATTTAAATTATGGCCTAAATTCTTCAATTTATACAAACTCATAGAATCTTAAGTGTGTAATACTATGTGTGTGTATAAAACCATATGTGTGTGCATATGTGTATGTATGTATATGTGTATGTGTATATACACACATACACACTTGTGTGTTATATCTATATGCATGCGTCAAATATATACACACGTGCATGTGTGTGTGTGTGTGTGTGTGTGTGTGTGTGTGTGTGTGTATGGGAATAATAGCCTATAAGTGGCATTGTGAACTTATGTTTGATTTTCAAATTCAATGGTTTTGATCCAGATGGAGTTTCTAGTTTTATTTTGCTTTGTTACCATATTTCAAGTAAGTATATTTATATTACTTTCTCTTTTTTTCTTTTCTTTCTTTGGATTCAGTTTGGAATGTCACAGTTGCATCTGACATTGAATTTACATTTGCCATGTTCAACATGAGAAACTGTATTCATTCAGTTTGTCACTCACTCATGAATGACTCCACTCAGACAAATTCAGTCATTCATTTATTCATTATTCATCCACTTATTCCAAACTTTTGAGGTATTTTTTATTTCCTAGCATTGTGATAACTGCTGTGTTTACAAAGACAGATAAAATATTGTTGGAAATATGACCTTGGATATTATTTAGAAAAAGCATGTTTTATTCCAAGATCGTTGCATGTGATTAACAGACAGAAGCAGTTCTTGGGCACACTATATACCAATTTCAAAACAGTACATAAGATGTCTGCTAATCAAAATTAAGTGGAAGGTGAATCCCTTTGGGCAACTTCTCCAACCTCATTCCTTAAGAGATTAGGATAATCCCAACCATTTCCTAAAAGGTGATTCTGATTTGCTAGAAACAGAATCCTGCAGGGGTACCTCCTTGTTTTTGATAAAGAATAATATCTTTAGATTTTTTGAAATCTCATATATTACTTTCACTCTATGTTCTCTCCAGGTCATCAGAACAGTATTAATACAGAGTCTCTACGTGCTTGCACCAGAGATGTCATCTACAACCATGATCAACTAATGTGACATCACCAGCTGATGTCCTTCTTGTCTGAAAGATGCACTTTTTATTTTTTTTCACTGGACAGGAGGTACTCCATCTCCCTGTCAGTGTGGTCTGAACTGATAAGCTGATAACTTCCTATTAGTTTTGTGGTTATGATAAATTTCAGGCCTCCCCTTAAATCAAATGCATTCAATTAATTGGATATTTTTTTTTTTTTTTTTGAGATTAGGTCTCACTATTTTTGCCTGTGGAACTGCAGGCTCACATTGCCCAGGGTACCACAGACTCAAGTAATCCCCAGCCTCAGCTTCCCAGGTAGCCATGCCCAGATACGTTTTTTTTTTTTTGGAAGTAGGTCTCATGATGTGCCCCCGGCAGGACTCGAACCATACTCCCTGGCCCTGGCCACAGCTACCTAGGCTGCTGCTTACAGGCATGCACCACCATGCCCAGCCGAATGGTGCATATTCTTTAGTAACTTGAAAAAAATTCCCTATGAGTTTGGGCCCATCACCTAGGCACTTCTGAAAAAGTGTTTGACCCTCTATTTCTAGAAGTTGGTCATTTGCTTTACTGATGCTTTGGCTATTTGGGTTTTACCTGGGCCAGGTAGAACATATAGAAGGACCCCTCAGGGGACTTCATACCCATCTCTTCATAATATTCATGATAAGTTAGAGGTAGTTCCACAGATTTCTTAATTTCCTAGATTTCATTGTCCACCCCACCAAATCTGTTATATGCCTCCTGAGAGGCCTTTTTCACCTTTATCACCACGACCACGGGATCCATATCATCCACCACACCCCTATCATAGCATGCATGGAGTAGGACCAAGCTAAGCACAAGCTAGTATCTTGGTTCCAGCAGTTACTTATCGACAAGTGAAAGTATTTCACACAGTATTCTGAGCCCCAGCCACAGAAAGCATGCTATGGAACAGAATGTCAATTGTCACCTATGCTCACTCCAAGGTTGCTACTGACATGAGGGTCCCCTTCAGAGTATCAGAGTATCCACCTTTGATCTTTCCTCCTCTTGCTTTTCTTTCTTTCTTTCTTTCTTTCTTTCTTTCTTTCTTTCTTTCTTTCTTTCTTTCTTTCTTTCTTTCTTTCTTTCTTTCTTTCTTTCTTTCTTTCTTTCTTTCTTTCTTTCTTTGTGGAATGTTTTAATGTTCTTATAAAATAAATTTACATTATCTATATAATGAACAATTCTACTTAAAAAATTAGGTTAGTAGAAGTAAGGTTTGGTGGTTTTTTAAAAGGGGGCAATTGTGTGTATTTTATTTATTTTTAATTTTTAAATTAAAAAATTTTGATATATTTTTTTACACCATTGTTTGTCCTGAGGTATCCTCACCACCATGTTGCCCATGAACCACCATCCTGATCGCTTGTGTTCATCCCTTCCCAGATTTCAATCTTCTTCCATCCCTGTCCCTTGTGGTATGTTTTAGTTCTGTTGTTAGTTTGTTTTAACATTTTCTTGGCCTTTTGTTTGTTTTCCCTATATCCTAAATATAAGTGAGACCATCCACTAGGCTTCATTTGTTCCTGAATTCTAATGAGTTTTTCCCACATCAGACAATCATCTTTAATTCTCTCTGACCTCAGTCATTTTAACCTAAGCATGAGGTGTCACCAGTGGCAGTTGGCAGTGTCGAGTCTGTTTTCTTCTTTTTTTCCCACTTTAGTTGGCATGAAAGGTTCATGTTTCTTTTTCTTGTCTTTGTCCTCCTCTTGCCACCCCCAAGAACATTCCTTCTGCTTCAAAAGACCTGATGAAGCAGCCACCATAGGGATTTTGGCTGACATTGGAATCTTTAATCTGTTGTTTTCCTTTAAATGTTTTGGTATTTTTAATAAGCTATTTAATTTTATTGTTTAACATTTTGTTTTATTTCAGCACATATTTCAAAGCATTGATGTATTTTTGTGACTGCCTGAAGATTTTAACCTAAAAGTTATTCAGTTCTTCGAAAGATAGTTTGATAACAATGAGTTTTAAATATATTTTAACACATTTAACCCTCATGCCACTAATGTGAGGTTAACACTATTGTTACCCTCATTTGCTCTCTATATTATCTCTATTTTAGATACAAAAAACAAAGATTTGCAGAAGTGAATTAATCTACTATGATCACACAGCTAACAATTGAACTTAAACTTAGTCCTGGTTTGTCAGAGTCTAAAACCATCTCCTAAAACTTGACACTGAAATCCAGCATGTGTCTATTGCGGTTTTCAGTATGTTGAGGACATTTATCAAAATGGTGCTTCTCAAGTTCAACTAACATCATTAAACATCATAAATAAGGTGATACATTATTCTTAGTGTCCAAGACTATGAGATGTTTAATGGAACTAGGACAGGAATTTGCGATCTATAAATCCTGAATGCTGTTTGTTCATCATTTGCTCAAATGCCATGCAAAAAATCTCTAGCAAAATAAGAACAAGTGAATTCTTATTTTTGTTCCCTAGACAAAACCATGTGGGAAAGATAGTTTACTAAACAATGGCCAAGAAGAAACTAAAAAGGTTTGCCTTGCAAAAATAGGTTTGAGAAAATTATTATAGTTAACTTATGTACAGATGAGTTCATTTAAATTTTGTATAAAACAATATTTACTTTAGGAAATGGAATTAGAAAACCATTGGTACCAAGCTTGATGTCACTTATTGGACATAGGAATTTAAAGTTGTTCATCCCCTGTAAGTGAACACACTCACCAATATACTGGAACATAAAACATAGTTAACTAATAGGATATTGTAAAGATTAAATGAAACATGTGTAAGACTCCCAGGGCAGGGCTTGCCATCAAAGAAATACTCAATAATGTTATTTATTGTGTTCAGTGCTGTTGATCAGAAGTCTGAATGTTGTTTCTTGTTTTCCTAGAAAGGGTAGTCAAGAGATACTGGATGATCTCACCTATATGCAGAATATAGGGAAAACAAACAAACAAGGAAAATTTGAAACTGTTGGTGGAATAAAAGCATAGAGCAAGGGGAGATGGTAAAATTGGGGGAGGATGGGCACAAGATATGAAGATGTTGGTTCACAGGTGATAAGGTGGTGGGAGAACCTTGGTGTAGACAATGATGCAAAAAAAATATATATATATGTGCAATATAATTTAAAAAATAAAATAAATCACTTCTGTGTGTAACAGATTTAGAAGGGAACTTGAAAAATGAAAAAAAATTCAGTAGAATTGAGGATGAAATTTTATTCCATTTTGATTTATATTAACAGTGATATAAACTTGATATATACTTGTGCAATAAATAAAATAATAGTAAACTTAAAAATGGGTAGTTATGCAATATAAGATACTGTGAGTTATATGAGTTATGCAATATAAGATCCCAGCTCCCCTTCACCTCCTCAATTTCTCATTGAGATTTAGTCACTCTGACCTGATTGTCATACTTTCAAATGTACCATCCTCAGTTACTTCATGTTGGCCTATCTTTTCCTTTTATTAACCTCCTATCCAGACCCTGTCATGTTTCAAACCTCATTGAAAATGTCACATCCTCAGGGAAGTCTTCCCCACAGGTTTTCTTAGTATTTCTGCTACATGAAATTTGTGTGTCCTGTTATTTTTCCAAATATAATTAAGGATGCATTTTCTTAGCATCTATCATTCTTTCTAGATTACATCATCCATGAAGATTGAAATAATGCAATGATGTCTACATGTCAGTTTGATATGAGTGCACATATTAAACACTTCTCTATGGAAATGGAACATTTCTCTATGGATCAGCATTGGAATTGGTGGGCTCAGTGATGTAGATTGCCTTCCCAAATTGAGTCAGTATCATTTAATCCATTGAGGGTCTAAACAGGTGGAAAAAGACATTTTCCCTTTTATTCCTGCTTCACTAGTTGAGTTGGAATACTTTGTCTCAGCTTCTCTTGCCCTCGAACTAAGATTTATACCACAAAATCCTTTGTTTCTTTGGTCTTAGAAGTTGAAATGAATTATATTTCAGGTTTTCTGGGTCTCTGCTTATAGGCAGCAGAGGACAGAACTCCTTAACCTCCTTAGTCTTGTGAGTCAACTCATTAAATTAAGCCACTTTAATATATACTTATTTATTACATAGGAGATGTAGTTACATGCTACATAATACATATTACAGATTTATATCTATTATAGGTATTAAATTTATTATACATAAAGAAATCACATATATATAAATAAAAATACGGTTAATTTCTCTGGAAAACCTAACACAAATGCAAATATGAACTTCATGGGTATTTAATACATTTTTGTTTTTGTTGAGTAGAATGAGTAAATGACATATGAAATAGTTTTAAGCCACTTAGTTCAAGCATATCTCTCTGTCTCTCAAGGCTTAAGTTTTGTCTGGTTCTAATTTTAAATTACTTAGCTCTTGGTTCCACATTATAAGTTTATCCTAGAACCGCAAATGAGTTTTCCATTAATCATTTGTAAATTGACAAGTGAAAACATGTTTTGAATTACAGTAGTTAGAAAACTGAAGTGCTTCAAGGCAAAGGAGACCATCATTATTTTTGTACTTTAGATTCTCTCATCTAGTCTCAAAGCTGTTTAATCATTCCACGAAGAATACTATTTGTGAATTCATTCAGTCTTTAAAACTCAACAGTAGTAATCAGGCACTCTACAAATCAATTCTTTCATTATTTTTATGTCAAAAAAAGGTGAACAAAAATCAGAAAATGGTTAGCAACAATGAAAACAAAACCTGCACAAAGATAGAATTTCTCCTTGAGAAATCTCTGTAAGAAAGGTTAGAAAACATCATTTCTTTCTATGTATTACTCCACAACTCACCACTGCCAATTCCACACTCTATGTAGCAAACAGAACTGTGATCTTCTTGGAAACAATCCCAAGAAGCGAAAATGGAATTTGATATCTAAGTGCAGACATTGTTCCTTAAAAGCAGGCAAAAAAAAATGCATGGGAAACAAATCTTGTAGAAAATAAACTCCAGTGCAGTCAGAGGTTTCCATTTCAACCTTTTGAAACCCCTTAACCCAACAGGTAATCACAAATTGAAAAAAACAAGCAAGGAAGTAGAATCTGATCATTTCATAAGAATTTGTTCTCCCATGTTTTTCTGATTTTCATTTAATTTTGAGTTTATTGTTCTTTTTTTGTTTGTTTGTTTGTTTGTTTGTTTTTTTAGACTAGGTCTTGCTATTTTTGCCATGGAACCGCAGGCTCTCATTGCCCAGGGTACCACAGACTCAAGCAATCTCCAGCCTCAGCTTCCCAAGTAGCTGGAATTACAGGCACGCACCACCATGCCCAGCTATTTTTTTGGAACTAGGTCTCCCTTCGGGCCCCAGGCGGGACTCGAACCGCAATCCCTAGCCCCGGCCGCTTCATAGGCTGAAGCTTACAGCCACAAGCCACCGTGCCCAGCCTTTGAGTTTATTGTATTTCTATAACCTTACCCCTGAAAGTAAAACAAGAAAGTAAAAACTTTCTTGTTACCCCATGGTCTGTTTTTAAAAAGATGTCTATATTAATATTTGAATAGGCAAACAAAAACAAAAACAAAACAAAACAAAAACCAGCCCAGATACATAGGATATCAGCACAGGCATAGTTTGCCTTAAGAACCTAACTAAAAATTTCTCCTCAGTTTGAATAAGCACATTAGCTTAAATTTTTTTTCTCCAAATTCAACTTACTTGACATATGCAACTGATCACTTACCAGGCACCTTTCCACTTAGTAAATAAATAACAAAAAGTTATTTTTTACACAAAATTGGTGTAAACAATTTTCTCCTTAAAGACTGGCTTACTTTGCACATTTTCTGCATAACCATAGGAGTAATTCCAGGGTATTGCAACATTTTGTGCCAGACAGACTAGGAAAGCATGAGATCAGGGTCCTGAAACTGCTTGAGACTAGAGGAAGGAAGAAGTGAGTGGGTGTTGCAAGGTGGTCAAGAGGCCAACAGCCAAACTAAGTTTCAGGAGAAGCCGCACTGGAAATCAGGGAGTGAGATTCCAAGACTGAATCCTGGACTTGAAAACCATGGAGTCCATATAGGTATCTTCTTTCCTCTATCTAATACTCTTTGTACTCATCTTTCATTTTCTTCCTCCTCCTCCTAAAAAAGAGGAGGAGGAAGCAGTTGAATCATTCTTTCCTTTCCTTTTCCTCATTGTACTTTCCTTTTAGACCATTACCTATAGCAAGCTATAGACTATTACCTTTTGTTGACCCCAATGTAGCCTCAAGGAACCTATCCATGTGGGTAGCTACTCAGTCTCCAAGTCTATCACACATCTTAGGTGTGGGGATTAGCCCTATTCTTTCCAACAGACACCTCGACTTGATCTCATCAATTCTTCCAAGTAATTATGTACAAAATTATCTTGAGGCATTTAATACAAATCTACATATTTCTGTGCATGAATGTCTTACCGTCTCTGAAACTATTAACTCCATATAAAATCTGAATGAATCAGATTTAGCATAGTGACCTCTTCAGTATCAGGCCAAAATGGACTACATTTGCTTCTCAGTGAATTACACCAAGTTCAATGTGTCCCTAAAGGACATGACATTGATCAGAAATCATGTTCACTTCACATAGAAATATTTGTAATAGGAATTGAATTTAAGATTTCTGTCTGAGTATCATATAATGAGATTGAAATCTAAACCCCCTAAACTTTCTACAATTGGAGGCTTGAATAGATAGAGACTTGATAAGGTTGCTATGGAAACTAGGTCACCTGATCACTTTGATCCTGAAGAAGGCAGCAAGACTTGGACACACTCTGTTTTAATGCTCAATAATAAAAGATGAGTGTTCCCAGCATAGCCAGCCAACCAACCAACCAACTCTCCAGCCATAAAAAAAAAAAAAAAAAAAAAAAAAAAAAAAAAAAAAAAAAAAAAAAAAAAAAAAAAACAAAAAAAACAGATTCAGGTTATAAAAAGGAATTCCAAAACTTAGTGTGCAGATCTCCTGTCTCACCCACTGCTTCTCTTAGCAATGTGTTTCAATCAATTTGCATTTTATGTTATCTATTCTGTCTTTGATAAATCCCTTTTCCCCTGTGCCTCTAACCCCTGATCTTCTTCCCCACAACAATCCCTTCATAAAAAAAAATTCACTAAATCAAATAACAGTAGTAGCCAGTGTTTGTTTTGTTAGTTTCTTTAGTTAATATCCCTCCAAGGCTGATAATATTGTCCCCATTCTACACAGGCAAGAGGTGTGAGTCAAAGGTATCCAGCTGCTTGCTCAACTACCTAGTGGACTAGTGTCACTGCTCACGAATCCTACCTTTTATAAAATCTTCAACATTTTCATTCCTCAGGGAAGTCAAACTCAGTCATTCTGATCAAGTTTAAACTTGGGAGAGATTATAGTTCAGTTAAGGTTCAATCATTTCTTTTATGTTTCTAGGATAAATATCTGCATTTTTCATCTTGCAATTCAATAACCCATTAAGTATCTTATTCTCTGAATTAATTTCTGTAACTTCAATGATAATTTCCTGTATAATTCAAAGGATATATTTTAGTATTTGGTACAGATTTTAAAACAATGGCATCTAAAAAGACAACTGGAATATTTCAATGGGATTTTCCTTTTTTTCAGAGTGACTCCACACTTACATGGAGAACATTCAGTTGATAATCCATAAAATCCAAATGTGTTTTTGGATTGTTCATGATTTGTGGTCTAGAATAAATTTAGAAAGCAGCATGTCCATGTGTCCAGGCAAGCAAATACACTGGACTCTTTCCAACCATTTGATTACTTGGTCTTCACAAGAAGCTGACCAAAATTAATTGAAGCCCATAAAAGTGTTGATAAATACTTCATAAAAGGACACTATTATGAAATTAGGTGGTTTCTAGAGAATGATTATTTAACTAATTTGAGACTTTTAGAGTAGTTGTCTAGTCAGAACATAATGAAAGTCATGTATGCAATTTTTAATTTACTAATAGCCACATTGTAAAAAGTAAAAAGATGTAGGTTTAATTAATTTGAATGATGGAATTTAATATTTAAGTTACTATCTAACATGTAATCAAAATAAGATCTATTAATAGATAATTTACATTTTATTTGCATACAGGTTCTTTGAAATCTGATCTTTATTTCCTACTTGCTGGACTTGTCAGCTCTGATGAACCACAAACTAAGAGTTCATAGTCACCTGAGGCTAGTGCCTAAATTCAAAGGTCTATATTGGATTCTGTTCTTTCCTTGAGGCCAGAAGAATGACTGCCTTCAGTCTCTAAGATCTGCCTTGCTTTAAATGTTCTTCTCAGCTGTGGGTCTCTGCAGGTAGAAACCATAGAACCAGTGTCTTCACTTAGAGACCAAGCAAGATGAGTTTGATTCATCTCATAGTTAAATTTATACCGGAACTAGTTTCATATTTTTTTAAGTAATTAATGTTGCCACCACCTGTTTTCTAATGAAATTTTTAGAAATGCTAACCAAAACCTCTGCCTCACCCCAGCATTCCCTGCAGATTGAGTATAATTAGTTAAAATCTGATAAAAGCCATTACCACCACATTCAAAACAAGTGAATACTTTTCTTGCAGCAAAATGGGTTGTAGGTTTAATCCTATTTATCACCCATAATCTGACAGGTTTTTTAGATGCAGAAGGGTGAATCATTAACACTTCTATATATCACATAATAATTATACATCCTAAAAGCATTATTTGTTTGCATTGTGTCTCACACAAATACCATTACTGCTACACACACACACACACACACACACACACACATAGCTCAAATAGCCAAAGCCTGCTATTCTTGTATGTGTTTTATTTTTTCTTGGAAAAAAATGAAGAGAATATTTTTCTCTTGCAATTATTTAGAGTAGCAGGAAAACCAAAATAAAGAAGAGGAAATTATCTATTAGTCTATGCCCAGTGAAAAGAATAGTAAGAGCATCCCTACTGTGTGGGGAGGTCAAATTTTCATGTGACTGTTCTATCCAAATAAGAGTCTAAAAGGACCACTTTGTTAAAGTCTTCCTAAGGTTAAATAAAATTTCATACAACCACAGTGAGTCCAGGCATCAAGTGGAGATTTTATTTGTTGAGCAAGGAATGGTGGTTGGTGAGCTCTTGTTCAAAAGACACTCCTCCATGAACGAGGGAATGCATGATCTTTTCAGGGCAGATTCATGGACCCAGGGCAAAGTTTCTAGGGTCATGCACAGATAACGCGACATCTTTGCTCCAGGCTCCTTTGCATACATCTCCTTTTTGCACCCACCACCCATTGCCATCTTGTGGATGGTTGGTTTGCTGGGGTCCTGAGATACTAGATCTTTCCTTAGTTCCTACATGTATCCATAGCACAGAGAGGCATGGTTACTGGAGTCCATGAGCCTTCCAGTTGCCCAGGGATGCTCATATTTTATGTCTACCTCCTTACTTACTCTCACCCCAGACACAAGACAGCCCTGTTGAGAGTTTGCCTTCTAGGTTATTGTCTGCTAAAGTAACCAGAGCTATCCCAGTGCTTTTAATCACTCAGTCTTATCACCATCTTTCCTCACATCTTCACCTATGACTCTGCACATTTATTCTTCTTGTTCACAAAATTTTATATGTGTAGTTCTTTTCACTGGAAGAGATGGTTGTTTAGGAGAAGTGAGAACATTCTCAACAGTAAGTTAGTAACTCAGGATCTTTTCCAGGGATGCTGATGATATCCATCTCCTCCTCTCCCTGCCAGTTCTGAAAGAATACTCTTTATGTTCATCATTTCATTGTTAGGTGAGACATGAAGAAGAGTATCTACAGTGAAAATGGGGACATGATGCATTTTTTTAAGCACTTCTGCCTTTCTAGTCACATTTCTTTCCATGCCTCAGCTCCTACTATGTGGATTAATGAAATTCCAGCACCTGCATGTCTTACTGCCATGCATCTAGGCATGCAAAGCCTTAAACTTTCACTCTCCTTTTATTTTCATTCATTTAATTATTTCCATTTCATGCTTTAATATTCATCTCATTTTTGTAAAGCTACTTTACCAGATAGCCTTCCCTGGATTAAATGACCCTAATAAATTAACCAATACACTTTTTTCATTATAATTGCCATGTTAACTCGAATATAATGCAACTAACTTTCTCTTTAGATTTTAAGTTTCCAGGTAATGTAGAAAATGTTATGTTTATGTTTATGTCTTCGTTTATGTTTTTGTACTGCCAGAAACTAGAACAGCGATTAACACATAGCTTGTGATCAATAAACAATGTTTGATCTGAACTGAACCACTTGCCTCACCTTGATCTGTAACTTGCTGCATCAGATTTCTGCCTTAATCTTGACACCTTTAAAAAGCAGAAATGTTGATGCCCAGTAGCTGATTCAGTATCATCCAGAAGGTAGTCTTAACTGTCATAATTATGCTGTTAACACAATATATAATTTGTGTAGGTATTTTTTCAAAGTTTACTCATTCATTTGAAAATGTATGTTAAATCCCTTTTATTTGTGTTACAAGTGAGGAAAACAACAACCAATAGGGTAAGTGCAGTCTTGACATTCACAGTCCTTGGTGTTTAATTGAAGGAAGATAATCAAATAAGCAACTATAACACATTATGGAACATAGAATGTTCCATAAGGGGATTTAAATCAAAATAAGTTAGTATCCTGCTATACAATGGCAACTTGGCCTATGTAGGGTGAGTGACTTAGTCAGGTTTTGCCCCCTTGTTAGCCTGTATAACCAACACCTGGATGTTGCATCTTCTGTGTGATTGTGTGGCCAGGGGTATGTGCATGTGTAAATGTGCACACCTGGGCTTAGGAGAGAGGGGACAAAGGGGAGCAGAGAAAGCACATGAACATGAGGTGAGAAGATAAGAATAGAAGACAAGAGAAAGTCAGAACCCAGAGAAAGAGTGTAAAGATTCCTGGCCAGCTGGGGGGCTTCCTTGCTTTCCTGCCTCCCATTCACTTTCACAGCCCCACATCCCCTATGGCCCTGCCCTGCCCTGCTTGGTATGTCTGTGTAACTACTAAAATCAATCAAGACCCTACAAAGATTATGAGCCTGATGCTTGCCCTTACAGCATAGATAACAGGATGTAAATCATAGAGTTGAAGCTGCTTGATTTGGATCAAAATTTGACTCATTTATTATCTGAGTGTTTAAGAAAGTTTTAAAATCACTTTCAGCATAAAATTTTAACGTTTTACATTCAACTTACAAGTGGGTTGTTATGGTTAGGTAAAATAATTCATGGCATTTATAATTATAAAGGAAAACAGCCAATTTTGTTTCAAGAATAGATATTTCCAATTTAATAAGTATGGAAGGTTGATCATTTTACTCCTATTTACTTAAAAAGTCTAGGAATTTGGAAACTAGATGTCCCAAAGTTATCTAGAATAGCTGTTCCCCTGATCCTCGGAAAAACGTAGGACAGACTCAAAGACTTTTCTAATTGTTTTAAGATTTTCAATAAGAAAAACAGTCTTAGTGTAGCATTTCCAGTCACATTTACAGTCAAAATACATTTAAGATTAAACATTTCCCCTCCCAAACTTGTTTGTTACCACAAGCAGAGTTAAAGAGGTGGTATCTGTTCTATTCTATTCTGCCCATGTAAGAATGCTCCTTATCCTTATATTCTGATATCTTGGGTGGAAGATGGATAAATAACATTGGTGCTATCTGGACCTGGTAATTATTTCAAGCAGGTACATCTAAAATGAGTTGCCTTGAGGAGCAATTTACATTACTGAGAATCTACCAACTGCAATTCTGTTGAACTGTGCAAAGATCTATCTCTTTCAAGCTCAATATTTGGCTTTCTCAAGTATCCTGTAGCTACAACTACTATTCTTTTTTAAGATTATATGCTATAGATGATTCTCTTGAGCAGGCTCTAAATAGCACCAACCCAACCTTGCACATAGCTTATAACATGTCCATGGCATATTTTCATATATTTTTTACATTAATATCCCCTCTCCCTTCGTTTTAGATTTGTTACTATAATGTAAGTCCACTTTGTTATACATTTTCCTAGAACTCATTATCAAGCTCTCTTTTCTTGTTAACTGATTCCTTTACGATGGAGTTGAGGGAAAATATCTTTCCCTTCCACATGGTAGGGAATAGCTCATAATACATCAATGCTCTCAAAAAATTGTGTCTGAATATTCAGTTACCAACAACATGCTCAACTTGTGAAAGGAGTTTAAACTCCTTTGCAGATGCTGAAAAATGGTTTCACATCCATCTCATTTTCAAAACAATTTGTCTCCCATTGATTGTTCAAAACTGAGGCCAAGATAAGTCTATTTCATTATCTGTTACATATCAGTTACATATTTTCAAATCAGATAAGTAAAGCAGAACAATTAGAGAAAGGATGATATTATCAAATTACAGAGGTAATGTTTTCCAGAAGAAGTACCTGTTATAAATATGAATATTCCTAATAACAATTTCAAAATATCTAACAAGCAATTTTTTAAAACTTCAAATAGAAATGCACAAATCTACAGCCATATTAGGTATTTTTAAACATCTATCTGAATAAGTAATAGGTAATATGTTCAAAAATACTTGTAAGGATGTAGACTACTAAAAGACCACAGAGTAAGCTCAATCTCATAGAAATAGAATGTCAAACTCACACATTGCTTTTCTTAAACAGACATCGTTAATGTTTAAAAGTTGGCAATTTTGATATTTTAAACTCAGTTATAACAAATATTTGAAAAATCAGCAAGCTACTGATCAAATTACAATTAAGTTAAAATAGAGTAACTAATAGTGATATATTTTGTAGTTATAAAACATACTTCTAAGTAACTCATAGATCAAAGAAGAAATTATAACAAATTAGAATATATAGAGAGACAGATGAAATTGTTATCAAAAATATCATCACCTGAGATGTGATTACATTTACAATTTATAAAGCTGCACAGAGTACTTTAAATGATAGGAAAAGAATATTTCCAAAATAATTTTATTATAATATTGATGCCAAAGGTAGAAATTAAGACTTGGAGAAGGGTGTTTATCTCTGATGAGCAAAGTAACTAGCACCCTAAATGGAACATTAGTGGTATAAAAACATAAAATAAATTATAATTAAACTGAATTTATATTAAAATTTTAAGTGTAGTTTACATTCAAAAAGTATTCATTAGATGGATGCTTTTACTCTTTAATAAGGCTTAAAATCACATTGTTTTAAGAGATACAGAAAGCATTTGATAAATTCGACAACTATAATCACAATTGTCATAATAATACCTTAATTTGGTAAAGCATATCTATTAAAATATGTTTAATAAAGCCTAATGCTAAATGTTAGCTACAGTACAAAAAAAAATCATAAGATTTGGAAATGAAAAAATAGAACTATATTTATACAGAATAAATAAGTAAATCTCTAGCTAATCAATAGGATGAATGAAGATAACTGGGCATAAAATCAGTATATTAAAATGAATTGCATAATATCATATATTTTTAGAAAGACATATTTTATAAAAGTAAGAAAAACAGTTTCTAAAGAAGTAACATTTCTTATAGCTAAACTATAAGTTACTAAAGGAAAACATTTTAAGTTATGCATTTTATAAAAAAATTTATAGAGGAATAGATAAATTGAGTGGTTGCCCAACCCACCAAGTCCTTTGTGTCCAAGACTTTGGTGGGCCTGGCCCCTGTTCCCAGGTTGGGGAATGGGGCTGAGACTTGGAGGGCAGCCACCCCACAGGTGTGGGGTGTGTTCTCTTAAGAAGTGGATAAAATCCTGCCAGAGTACAAGCAGGTTGGGGGGAGGGTGTGTAATACTAACCTCCTTTGGTTTACTCCCATTCCAGTCCTTGGGAACAAGAAAGTCATAATAATTCAACAGAAGAAACAGATGAGGTTAGGAACATGATTAAAAGCCCTGGATACATACTTCCCCTGGGTAGGACCCAAAAACAGTTTGGAGTGAAACACTAAACACAGGACTGTGAGACCAATTATAGAGATGACCTATCAAGATTACTCTAACACCGTCACTGTCACTGGGACCTAGGAACCAGAAATCTGATTCAAAGAAGCTTCTAGAAAAAGCAAGATGTACCTGCTCTGGACAGGGAAAGACCACAGAAATGTGGCAGCTATCACTTTAAAAAGGGAATAAAAAATAAAGTTATTTGGGCTTTCCTTAACCCAACATTAATGATCTCCTTAAAAGAAGAAGGAATTTAATAAAGACTAATAGAAGGGGAGACATTATGAAGAGACAAAGGGAAAAATGGTCATTTACAAGTTCAGGAGAGGTGTTAATAGAGCCTTCTCTCACAGTCTTCAGAAGGAAACAGACCTTACTGCATTTTGACCTTGAATTTTCAGTCTCCAAAACTGTGAGACAAAATTTTACTGTTTAAGCCTGGTTTGTGATTAGAGCTAACAGATAGAACTTGCATTAAAAAGTATGAATTTTATAATGGAAGTGATATCATAACTTTAAAAATGGCTCATTTTTAAGGTTATCACAACCCTTTTTAGGTTGTCTCTTTGGGTTTGAGTAAGTAAAAGAAGACAAAACTTTCATGATGTTTTAATACATACATACATACATATATATGTGTATATATATGTATATATACATATATGTATATATATATTTACATAAGTATGACCAAAAATACCTCCATAAAGATTGGAAGGAAAAAAACAAACAAAAAAATTTCCACATAATTAGTTGATAGGCTAGCATCAAAAAAAATGGAAAGAAAAACATATGTACTGCATCTTACTGTCATATGAGTTGCTGCTGCATGATGTTGGAAGAGTCTATGTCCTTAGCTTATTGACATTGGACTGGGTTTTAGGGCATTCTTTGACTTTGGGATGTGAGCAGATGTGATATTTACCATTTTTAAATAGAAGCTTCATCTTGAATTGTGTGGGTGGCCTTTAATTGTTAGAATAGCATGTCTCAGATAAGGGATATGACAGCTGTCCAAGTTCTGGATGAAGAGATATATGGAACCAAGCCACGTTGACTCGAGCAAAGCCAAACGCAAATAGAGCAAGCATGAGTAGAAGTACAGTTGGCTTATAGCTAATAGGAACATGAGCAAGAAATAAACATTCATGATTGTTCACCATTGTTATACTGACATTATTTCTTGCTTGCTAAGCAAAAATTAACATGCCAATCAGAATGAATGCTCTTTAAAAATTGTGATCTAATATTTGACTATCTTTCACCAACCAGGAAACAGTCTACCTTTTGGGGGAGGAACTAAAAATGGAATAACTCCAGCTGTGTTTCAGTTAATCTTACCTCACAGAAGCCAGAGATGTGGGGAGTAAATATTCATCCATAAGATAGCTCAATAAGAATTGCTTCAAACTGTAGGGATGGGTATTATTGTAAAAAAGTGAGGAGGTTATCTCCCATCACTTCTTTTTAAAATAATAGTTTTTCCTCCTTTGTCCTGTTTGAATAAACCTATTATCCCAAGGCAATCTGCAGCCTTATGCTCTGGAAGATGTTAAGCTTGCTCACCCAGAGTTCATGCCCAAAGTCTCTGGAACAAGGTCAGGTGTCAGTTACTGGACTGAAGATCTAGCTAGAGATTCTTAAGGAAATTGTCAAGGAGTACACAGAGTAAGGAAATTCACCCAGAAGATAATCTAATAAAATCTTGCTCAGACAGTCATCTTTAACTCCAAATCCTGATTTGTATATCTTAACATCCAGCCTTCAGTTTTAGTGTATTACTCAAACTGACTCTTCCCCTAAATCCAGATTCATATTCCTTTGGGTTGAATTCATATACTACATCACTTAGATACTCTTTAATATTCTTGTGAAGTTCTCCAGTGTTTATAACTACTGCTAAGTCCCATAAAGGATTTTTAAAAGGTTTTTGTGGCAAGGAACCCATTTCATACCTCTCATACCTAGCACTAGTCATTAGCATATTCTTATATGTTCTTTTAAGTCATCTCAATGTATCACAAATCAGATACTAAGTAGGTTACCAGTTGTGTCCTGCAATCTGTATAATATTGATTAGAATCCCTACATGAAGATCCTGTACAGTAAAAGTCAGATATTCCCAGAATATGTGTAGTTCTATTATTTTTCATCTTATAGTTGGGTAATTAGGAACATTATCTGAGAATGTAGGTTCCCAGTGATCTGAGTTAGACTAGTTCTGTGAACAGCAAATAATGTGGTTTATGCAGTAGACCCCTTTAGTCAGCAGATATGAATTGGACAATGCCAGATTAATGCCATTCAATCAATTACTCTTAGTATAATGGGCATAAAGATGAGATATTCTGTGATGAATCTGTCTGTCTGTCTGTATAACAGCAGGCTGGATTACAACAGTCATTCTGAAAATTAGCTAAGTCCATGGGATCCACTGAACTTTATCTGAGGGTGATATTATATAAGATGGGTTAATATGACTGTCATTCAGCCATGATCTGCAGAGTCTACTTGCACTACAGTGATAAATACATTTTAGTTGGAATTTGGGCATGTAATCATAAGGTAGGAAGTTCTAATAAATAATCAGCTTCAATATGACTCTTTAGTATAAAATTACAGTTGCTGAGATCACAAATTCATCCTCATAAAGATATTGTTGGAATTAAAATAGGTGAAAATTTGTATCTCAGTCCTTTATGATTGTTTCTCTAAGTGTTGCATATGGCAAGGATGTGGTTGCTCTTAAGAATTCTCCATGACAACTTCAAGAGAGCTGACATTTTTATATTCCTTCCTGCATGATTCCCTTGCTCCCAAGTAGAAGCAGTTGTCCCAGAATTTTAAAGGGCATCCATACATCTTTTTCCCCCATCTTTAAACTGTAGGAAATGGTATGATTTAAAAAAAGGAAGTTAAAAAACAGCAGAAAGCTGCTAAAGTGAGCCTCAGCCTTGAGATTTCTTAGGCAGCATGAAATGAGGTGAGTCTATTTTTTATTAACCTGTATGGGATGGAGGAGGAAAAATGGAAGAGAAGATTATATCCTGGTTTCCTTTACTATAAATTCAATAATTTTCATAATCTTATGCCCAGACTCCATCTTCCCATCTTAGTTTGGGAGGTTCCCAGAGCAGACAAGGTTGCTAGAGTACAAATGTTATTTAGACGATGATCCCAGAAAGCACCAGTGAGAAAATAGGAAAGGTAAAAGAGGAAAGGGAGAAATTCAATAAAGTCAACACTAACAACAAACTTTCTACTGTGAGAAACTAGTGCTTAATCTCCCTGTGTACTGACTGAATGCTTTGTGGAAGCACTATGTGATACAATGAATATACCTCAGATTTTCTCAAAGACTATCAGAGAAGCTAGGGTATTTCTCTCTTGATGCTGGTCCCTCTTTTGTAGATAGCTGCCCTGGGGGCAGTAAACCTGGTATTTCTGAGTTGCCTTCTATGGAGTGTGGAAATGTATTCATGATCTTGTAGAAAGTAGAGTGAAAAAGGAATTTGAGTTAGGAAGATATCAGCCTGTGTGAGAACGGATCACCACAGCTAAAGGTAAATGTAAAGGTGAACTGAAGAGACGGAGTTAGGTATTAGCATCCTGGGTGGTTTCTGGATGCTCAGTAGACTTTGTTGAATTGGTTTTTGCCTCAACCCTTTAGTGTTTCTTAGGTAGTTTGGGGCATTTTGAAGTATGTCTAAAACTTTATCTGAGGTGCCCACATTCAGTATCTACCCTGGAAATGAGGTAGATAAAAGCTGAGGACCAGTTTTATTTGCTATCTAGCTTGGACCATGCCATATAACTTCTTAAAATGCTATAGAATTCCTAGGGTTTTTCATTTTAATTTCACCACTTATATTCAAGAGGAATTAAAATATCTTTTAATCAGGTGATTTTATGCCTCTGTGACTTGAAATAAACTCTTGTGATCTTCATTCTGCTGTATATTAGAAATTTCACCAAATAGCTAAGAGACCATTCTTCAAGATCCTCATGTAACATTTGTATTTATAGGAGTAAAAGTGGTCATAGAAATTTTCCTCACCATCCATAGTCTTTTCTTAACTATCTCATGATCTTGTTCCATTAAATACTTACACCCACCTCCTCATTTAGATCATAAAAGATACTCAGTTTGTTTGTTTGTTTGTTTGGTTGGTTTTGGTCATTTAATGTAAGACTTATTCTTTTTATTTGCTTCCCATTCATCACATTTGATTGAAGTGTTGTGTATGAAAGGTGAAATATTTCTGCTCGCACATGTACCGAGCTGATTCAGTCTTCTAAAGACTAGCCCTAGTCTCTAAGTCTGGGAACTTGGAGACACTATTTTTCAAAAGAATCATTTGGTTCCTTCAGTTATTCTTGTATACTAGGTCACTGTCTCAACTGTCTCAACTGGTTTTTATCTCAGGTACTTTCTCTATATCTACATATTTCAAGTGTGGTATGTGACTCAGTCAGCATTGGAAATAACTCTTGTCTAGATACTGCCAGCTTCTTTTTGATATACATTTTGACCTGTGGGATCAAGTTCTGTTAGTCAACTTGATCTCCATAGAGACATAAGAAATACATAGAAAATTTATTATATGAATTGACTCATAGTATAGGGACTGATTGCTGTGTGCAACCTAGAGCATCCAGACAGCCAGCGGTGTAATTCAGTGTCTGCATGAAGAGGCAGGACTCCCAGTCTGTAGCTCTGGACCCACAGTACTTAGGCTCACAAGCAGGAAAAGATGAAGAGAGACCACCTTTGTCCTTCCTCCATCTTTTTATTCTTACTTGGGACCTCTGTGGATTGAATGATGTACACCACAGAGGTGAGGCCAATCTTCTTTTTTCAGTTTACTGACTCAGATGCTAATCTCTTACAGAGGCTCCCTTATAGACACATTCAGGAGTCATGTTTATCTGAACACCCTTTAAACCAATCAAACCGATACATAAAATTAACTACAAGCATAAAAAAATCCTGTGTGATTCATAGATCCAGTTGCTATCTATGAATGCCTGGTGATTTTTAGGTTCCTAAACACAAAAGCAAATGACATGGGTTCATCAGCAAAATCATTTGTCTGGACTAACAGTTCTAACTCGAACTTAAGCACTCTTATTACTGCTGGTGGTAAACCAACAGCTGAAATTGACCATCAACCGAGTTCAAAGACAGTTCCCAATGCATGGTGAGGATTGGTTACAGAAATACTGCCCAATTTCCTTTTCTATTTTCCTTTAACTATGCTTGGTAATAGCAAGAGTCTTTAATACTGTTAGGCATTTATTTCCACATGTAACACCACATGTGTATCTATTCTAATTCTTAAAATGCTCATATTTCTACCAATCTTTGAAGAAGCATTATTCTAACACCCAGCATGTATTTAAATCTATTGGTTTTCTGTACCTAACAGAAGGATGGTTGAAGTTTGATGAGGATCACATTTGTGAGCATACCCTGAAGTATAGTCCTGTTCTGTTCACATTGTAGATTTTTTATTTGTTAAAGGGAGATCTGTGCAGGGTCCTAAGATAAAATGTACTATGCAATATGATTATTACTGAACTTCTTTGTAACATCAAAATTCTCAAAATAAATGGAAAAAATTTGGGTAGATCTGAATATTTGGTTAATACATCTTCATCCAACACTTCCAAGTCATCCCAATACAATTTCTCACATCATCATTATTTTATATTAATATAGTTAAATACCCAGGAAAAATAAAACACAGATTTGGATTTTTTTCTCATAATATACTTACATTAGTGTAAGTGCTGTGAAATTATAGTAGCTTTTATTTAGTGAAACATCATCAGCTATTGTAAAGCATGAATACGAAGGTGTAGCTACAATTTTCAATTGCTTCTGATTTAAATGAAAAAGGAAAATTCTCAAATTATATGTATATGATGACTGTAGGTAGACATGGATTTGAATAAAGAAGAAAGAAAAATAATGTATTAGCTAGTACCATGGAATTGCGGGTATTTTTTAATTACAACATATTTTAATTACTTTTATAATTATAAATCATGGCAAAAATAAGCAAGGAAAACCAGACAATGCCATCATCAAAGAATTCTATTGCTTGAAAACACATGGTGAGTGAAATAATGTTACATATTTTTTTGTGAATATTTCTGGTATCTGGTGTTTATAGCCCCAGGTTATGCTTATTAATGCTTACAAAAGAAGGTATGGATATGGATAATCCAAATATATGGATTTTTATATTACCTATATGATAATCCAAATAAGGCTTTCTAGACTTAAATGGTTAGCGTAATACCAAATCCAACACAATTTTAAGACAGCCACTTTAGACACATGAAAGCAGTGATGCTCTCAAGTTGGTAATCTGGATATGGTGAATAGCTGTACATAATGTAAAAGAACTAGACTTAATAAGATACTAATAGGGCTGGACACGGTGGCTCTTGCCTGTAAGCTTCAGCCTATGAAGCGGCCCGGGGCTAGGGATTGCGATTAGAGTCCCGCCTGGGGCCCGTAGCGAGACCTAGTTCCAAAAAAATAGCTGGGCGTGGTGGTGCGCGCCTGTAATCCCAGCTACTTGGGAAGCTGAGGTTGGGGATTGCTTGAGTCTGAGGTACTCCGGGCAACAAGAGCCTGCGGCTCCACGGGCAAAGAAAAAAAAAAAAAATATCGAGACCTAGTCTCAAAAAAAAAATAAAATAAATAAAATAAAGATACTAATAAGAGAACTTTAAAGTAAAGGAGTCAGCATTTTTCACAGATTACGTGAACTGTGCAGGGGTAGTATCTTCTTAATGTTTTCTAAGGTGGACTGGACTGAATGCCACAACCATGATATTTTATCTGTGACATTTTATTAGACGCTACTGTGAAATTACATAGATGAACTACAGAATAGCATTATTAACTATTGTCATTATTAAAGCTATTAGCATTAATAGCATTATCTTAGTTGCTTAGTTCAATTGTTCAGAACATGGGCATAGAAGAGGACAAGAATAGGTAAAGATCACAGGAAGGATCTGATCTATATAAAATAATGACACCTGGATTTTGAAATATGTAATAAAGCTAATGTGGACATGTTCATTGGGGAATTAATTTTAAACCAAATAAAACTATACTATAGACCCTTAAGATGGAAAATGGCAATGTTTTTATATCTCCCACTGCCTTTTAAGTATGTCCCCTCCATAAGATTCCCCATTCATTTGAGGAAGGGAAGAATAGTTGCTAGAATATTAAATTCTCTCTTATTCTTTCAAATCTAAACTTTTCTTAGGGAGATGATGTAAATCAGTAAATAACAGTGACGATAATAATACTTACATGTATTGAGCACTTCCTCTGTTTCAGCATTCTATTATGGACTTTAAATGTTTTGTCTTATGTGATTCTAACACTCTCTCATATGGAAGGGACTATTGTTAGCTCACGTTCAGGTGAAGAGACTGATATTCCCAAGAGATTGAACAACTTGCCTAATTTCAGTTTAAGTAAAAAAAAAAAAAAGATAGGAAGTTCAAACTCTGCCTGGCATATTTAAAGAATACTTTTGTATTTAACAACATTTTATGGTGCTGAGTCAGCAATAGGAAGAGAAACATATAAAAAGATGTTAATGTAAGGTCTTTTTCCTTTACTTCCAAGTAATATAGAACCACTTGACCTTTGCCACTGATCATTTAAACATTTGTTTCAGATGAACCACATTATATCCTGGTGACTAATGGAGGGCTGATGTTGACCTTTTGATTAACGAGATAAATGTACTGTTCTTTGAGATGATGATGCTACTGAAATGATGCGACCATAAAGAGGCCATGAACTTTCAGTTGATTTCCAAATTGTGATGAGGCACTAACTATGAATTCCTCTGAAATGTTCACTTTGTTTTAGGAGGTCATAATCCTTTCTGTTTCCACTGTTGACACAACTATGAAAGGATAAATAAACTGACCTACAAAGATTCTGCCCACATCCTTGTCTTCTCCTAAACTATGCTCTGCCTGACTGAACTGAGAAAAGCAAACCAAAGAACTCTAATTAATAATTACATCCACTACCTACCCTCTGCCTGAAAGTTTTGCAAGAGACTTTCTAATGAAAAGTCAGAGATAGTATATTATAATTATGAAACTGAATATATTCTTTCAGTTCACTGTAGGACTTTTAAATGTTCATTCTCTGTAATTATCAATATCAGACTACTTTAGATTCTTAGGATTGACTATGAAATGACTATATAGTAACTAACCTCAGCTACTTGCTTTTTTGGATAAAAATGGTAGTGTTTTATACATTACAAATAATTGAAAGAGATTATTATCACGTTGGCTTGGACTGGTATTTTATCTCACTGCAGCTTTGGGAATTCTGAGTTGTAGGATCTCTGAAAAACAGATGCTTCCATCATTGTAGCAATCTAAATGAACATATTTCAAACTCTTTAAACCAAAGAGTTCTTTTAGCCAAATATTTAATTATAGCTTTTTTAGATCCCCAAGACAGGACAATAATTTGTCCTATGAAATATTTGCATTTTAATCTGTTGTCTGGTTTTAGATTTCCTATATTAAATTTCCATTATTACTTGACTGGTTAGATTTGGTACTCTTGGTAGTGGTTGAGAATATAGAGAATATAGTATTGTGTAAGAATATACAGCTAATAGCATGCTTGACTATGAGTAAAGTTGTTACCTTATCAATTTTAATTCTTTTTATTTCAACATTCTATCATTAAATATATCTACTTGGAATAACTAAGTAAATTAAACATTTTTTTTATTTGCTCTAAGGACAAATATCTATATAAAAACAGATTTTTTTTCTAGAAGATAACTTCAAAGAAATCTTGATATCTTTTAAAATAACTTCTATTCAGGCCCACTTGAAAATGTGGAATAATGACTACTTCCTTACTTCATCTTTCAATACAGGTCCCTGTGCTCTGTTTGGAGTAAATTATCTGTTCTCCTAACAATCTGATAGGTCTCTCCATCTGATGTTCTTTCTGTTAGAAGTATCCTTCCTCACTTTACCATCCCAGCTAATTTGTCCTTTACACCTCTGCATTGAAGGGCTTCTGTTTCTCTAGGGAAATGTTAGATGTCCATTCTTCTATACTTTTGTATCTTATGTGCATTTCTGTAACTCATTTGTCCACCCATCCATTCATCCAACTGTGCATTCATTAAGGATTTTTATTTTTTTAAACATGCTTCTCATGGTTTAAAATTTTTTATTATTTACATTTTTATGTATACACACATACATATATGCACATATATAATACTGTTATATTCCTCTTGATTCTCCCACCACCATATCACCCATGAACCATCATTTTGATCTTTTGTGCTCATCCTTTCCCTGATTTCTCTTCCCTCCCCCACCTTGCTGTTTGCTTTAGTACTGTTTTCAGTTTGTTAGTTTTGACTTTTTTTTTACCTTTTGTTTGTTTTCCCTATATTCCATGTATAAATGAGACCATCTGGTTTTTGTCTTTTTCTTTCTAGCCTATTTCCACTAGCATGATTCTCTCTAGGCTCATCCATGTTATCACAATGCATCAAATTTTTAAGTATACAGTATGCAATAGACACAAGGACTAAAATACAAGTAATACAAAATCTCTGTTAGCAAAAAGTTTAAAATATTTGCAGAGTTTCTTAATCTGGACATTTTAAATGAGATTTTGTTTATGAAGTTGTGGGTATGCAGTGCATGAGGTTTTCAGCTGATTTTTAGATTTTAGAAAATTCTCAGGGAAATCAGTAATGCCAAGAAAGTTCAAAACCATTCGTTTAGTGAAAAAGACAAATATTCAATTGATTATAATAGATTATGTAATCATTGGAAAAATATGTAAGGGACCAAACACGGTGTACTTGTGATAGAAACTGGAAAACAGTTATGCTATTTGAGAAAACGTTTGGGAAGAGTTGATAAATAACTGAGACTGATTTAATCTTCTCTACTTTTCTTCAATGTCAAATTCTTGAAATCTTTTTAAATTCCTCATCATTCATTTCCCTATTAACAGACAGAAGTCTGGCTTCTAGATCTCCCACCTTACCAAAACCATTCTGCTAAAGTTTATCAGTGATACCTCTGTTGCTAAAACCAGTGAAACCGTTTCAATATTATCTTGCTTAGATTCTAGGTAACATATAATTTCATTCTTTTCACAGATTTCTCCTTTGTTTTCATAATTACTCACTCTTGTAGCTTCCTTCTACTTCTCTGAAAGTTATTTCTCTAAGAATTCCATCAATTTTTCTCCTCCTACTTTGTCATTGTTGGAGTTCTATTCCTAGCTGACTCATGCACATTCGTGGCTCTAGAGAGTACCTCAATGCCACTGTCTTACAGCTTCTCTTTCCTCCATGCAGTGACTTAGGAACCAAGATTGTTTATGCAAGTTTCTTCTCCTTGGGGTCTTTCATCTCTTGTCAACAAGAAAAGGAAAATGTCATTGGTTACAAGCATGGATAGCAACACACTATCAGAGGGAGATTGAGAAATGTGAGAGCACAAGGATATAGGTAGAATTCCCTTGAACTCTGCAACAATATTTAATATTTTCTATCCTATTAGTCATTCTATTTTTACTTCATAACTAAGTACTTTCTGAGCATTTGATTTGGACTAACTGCATTTTAATAGGAATTCTTGTTTCTTTGTAACCTCCAGTGTTAAGGAAGGGGAAAGCTGGACCTTATGAGCCTTCATGCTTGGGGAACAATAAAAAGGTAATTAACTGGGTCAGAAATTCAACATGAAAGCAAGCAATATTTCTCTCATGTCATGGTGATAAGTTTTATTGGACTAGACAGGACTAGACCAACATTGCTCACTTGTTCTCAAGAACCAAGAAACATAAATAAACTACACCTGAATCTCAAAAATCCAAGAGATCTATTAATTCTTTCACTGATACTTATGTCTCTGGTGTTTGTTTGTTTTTAATTAACATTGTGTCTATGAATGAATAGTGATAAGCTTACAAGGTAACAACTGGAAACTCTTAAACATTACTTGACTAAACATGCCCTACATATTTATGTTCTAAGTAAAATTTGTCTTCTACCATTGTTTATCACATTTTCAGTTTTATACACTTGCCAAAATTTAGGTTCCATGTCTTGACAAAGATGAATTGTTTTTTTTGAATTAATAGAATGGATTTAAAATCACAGCTCATAGAAGGCAGTAACTATTTTCCCCATCTATGACTAACTTTATCAACTTAATGCATATGCAAGTTAAGTTGACTGTGAATAACTTTCTTACTCTCAAAACTTTTATGGTGTTAAAGAATAGGCCATGAAAATTTTCTACATATAATGATAAAATTATAGCTGGAAAATTTTACCATGTGTCTGCCTCTGATGTGTACAAACAAGTCTGCAAAGCCTTTGAACTCACATCATCTTTCTCATGCTGGGGGTTATTACCTTGCCTTTGTGAAGGTGTCATCCATTCCTCCGCCCTTGCTTTACCTCATTCCTCCTCCCCCTTCCAGGGAGAAATGTCAAATGACTGTCTGGGAACTTCCTGAATTATGCTTCCTCTTCTACAAGTAAACCTGCTCCTCCTGCCCTTGGAGGTAAACCTGCCATCATCACAATGAAGAACTTCAAAATGGTCACTGGATTTCACAGTTTCTGGAATGACTAGCCTACATTTAGGACCAGGAAGCTGGGGTTCTCTGCTGACTCTGTGGCACCAAATAAAGACTAGCGCAAGCATATTTTATCCCCAAAAATGACATAAAGGAAAACATAAACTGATTTGCTTCCCAAGTGGCAGCCTGCACAGTGAAAGCCATTGTTTCCAGAAACTCCAACTGACACTGCCCCACTATGCCAGATGGACTGGCTTGTTCTCAGTTTACAGCTGTGAAATCATAGCAACTGAGGCACCATTCCTTCCGCGATTGTCCTCTCTACTCATTCTGAGCTGTTTCCTGATCTACCTGATGTGCCTGGATTTAAAAGCATAAGGAGGATAAAGACTGTGGATACATACATTTTGTCCTTGGGAGAAATAATCTTTCAAGAACAGTCAAAAAAGATGCTCTGAATTGTTCTCTGAAAGATAAATCACTCCAGGCAGTAGCAGTAACTATTTCAAGTGTAAAATAGTTAAAAAGTATACAAATTCTCATAATATTGAGCCATAATCTATAGATCTGTGTCCTTAAAGAGAAAGCTAAAGAGAATTCTAAGCTGCTTAGAAAATGCTTTAGAGATAATTGGAAACTTCTATGGGGAACACATCAAGCAAAAGCAAAACATTCTTTTAAAGAAATGAACAATTACCAGTGTGCATACCAAAGTCACCTATATTTGCCAAAGCAAACAAATGAGGCCTATCCACAGCTTCAAGGTACTTCCCATGGACATGTTTCTAACAAGAGCAGAGCTGAGCTGCAGGGACTTATTCCAGTCTCCACTGCCATTGTCTTATTGCCTTAACGAGTCTTTCAGCCTTCTCCAGAGCCAACCTCTTCAGAACGTACATTAAGAAGGAGTAAAAGCAAACACAATTTCTGCTTTAGTTCAACTCTCATGGGTAGAGGTGGTCTTGTGAGGGTCAGAGAGCTCTCTTCTCCAACATGAGGTGATATGATAGGGTCTATTATAATCCAAAAATATCATTCACATCACTGGTCTCAGCATCTCCTCAGGAAAAGCTAGGCCTAAATCTTTATTGCATGTCTGTCATAGGTGAGGCATTAGGCTATGAAATAAGGATATAAAGAAGAACACGAGGCTTTTAAAGTATAAAAGTTGCCATGCATGACAAGAGCAAGCTGCTTTTCTCTGCCCCAGTGTCTATTGAAAACGTTATTATTGTAAACTGTGAATTGTGTGTCAGTTCAACTTGGATCTTGAAAATGGGCCACGTGTCATTTATCTCCACAGTGGCAGTGACTGACACAACGCTGAACCTCACTCAGGAATTGTGAATAATGAATAAATGAGTGAGTGAATGAATGAATGACTGTCCTCAGATAGTCATTTGCTTAAGTTCTCTCTAACAAAGAGGCAGTCTTTGGAAAGTCTTAGGGAAAGGCCAGACAGACTGAGTTAGATAGAGCCTGAGGCAGCCTTCAGCGAGGCTACACTGAAGGAGTCCAACTCTGGACATCAGGCCACAGAGGACAGCAACTCCCTGAGAGGAAGAAGGAATAGAGGTCAGAGGAAGGCACAAGGTCACCCTCATCTGGTTCACATTTGTGCCAAAGTTCCACCTTTTAAAATATGACTTTGCTATAAGTAAAATTTGATAAGAATTGTTTCTGAAGACAAATATTTCTCTGTCAATATTGCATAAAATAAGGTTTTTTGGAGGCAGGTCTAGGTTTATCAGTGAGGCTCAGAAGGTCTTCATGTGAGTTCAGTAGATGCACGAACCTTTAGAATTGGAAATCTAGAATGTTTTCTTTTATGGCATTATTTTTTTCTTTTTCACTTGTGGCTCAAACATGTTGTTCCTCTATAGGTAATAGGACAAATACTTTCTGGAGCTCTCCTCCATTATCACAGTCAGTTGGCAGATCCAGCATGTGGATGTATTTATCCTGGAAGGTCCTGGGATTCCATTTTGGCTGTCCTTCTGAAAGCTGAGATTTTTGTGACATCAGGCAACACTTTAGGATTACAGCCAGTGGCTCGGTCCACTGGTCAATTCAGATTCAGAAGGGCTCTCTTTAATACACTGCCACCTTTTGGTAGTGAGAAGTATAATGAGAATGGCAAAAAGACATTTGGCCCTTTTACAGCCTGCTTCCCCCAAGAGACTCATGGAAGATGAACCACCCACTCCACTGTTAGCTCACACAAAGCATCACAGAGTAGAATAGAGTGACCTTTCATGAATTTGCTAACTTTGATGTTATTTTCACTTTGAAACTAATTCAGCTCAAAGTGAAACTCCATCTTTTAAATTTTTTGATTGATTGCATATAAATATATACATTGCACACACACACACACACACACACACACACACACATATTACCTCATTGGATACCCTGAGGTTCTTTTACCACCTTGTCACTTGCAAACCATCATCTTAATATCTTGTGCCCATTCCCCTCCAGATTTTAACCCCCTCCTTCTATCTTGCTCTATGTTTCAGTGCTGCTGACAACTTGTTAGTTTTAAATTTTACCTATTCTTTAGTTTGTTTCCTTGTATCCCACATATAGGTGAGATCATCCAGTATTTCCCTTTTTCTTTCTGGCTTATTTCCACTAGCATGATTCTTTCTACGTCCATTCATGTTATCTCAGAGCTCCATCTTTTTATCTATGAATGTGTTAATGTCACAATGAAACCATTAATGTTTCATTATTTGAACATGATATTACAATACAAAACATACATCTTATGTATGGAGGAGTCTCAAAATACTAAAAATGGACCTACCTATTGGCCCAGCTATTCCACTACTGGAAGTCTCCACAAAGGACACAAAAACACTAATTTTAAAGGAAACCTGTACCCTTATGTTTATTAAGCACCATTTAATAGCTAAGGTATAGAAATATCTAAATGTCCCCAAATAAATGGATCAAGAAGAAGTGGCATATATATACATAGTGGAATACTACTGAGCAATCAAAAATTAAAAAGATAAATTCATGCCATTTGCAGCAACATAAATGGAGCTGGAAAGGATTATGCTCAGTGAAATAAGTCACAAAGAAAAAGAAAAGTATCAAATAGTTTCACTTATAGGTGGATCATAGAAACTAAACAAAGGGTCAGGAGAAAGACAAGACTTGTAAGCTTATCATAGACTCGAGGCAACCAGCAGTAAAAAGAGGGGAGAAAAGAGCACAGGGAGTATACCTGTGGTTCATGGGTGCTGCAGTGGGGTGGGGGGGGTGATCCTGAGGACTATACCTGAGCGAAGAACAATGATGTAAGAAAATAAATAGCAAATTGATTTTTTTTTAAAAAAGGCAGTGGAGGGGACTGGTGGGAACACCTCCCACAATTTTGAGCTCATATCTGCTGCATACCAGGCTGCGTTCTGAGTGGCAGGACAGACAGTAGGTACATAAGACAGATAAGGTTTCTGACCCATGGATGTTGCTGCCTAGTAGGTTGACAAGTGGGATGAATACTTACTCTGAAAGTAAAAGGGGAATGTTATAAATTTAACATCAAAGTTTGTCTCTTCAGAAAATGACATTTTAGTGAGGAGCAGAAGTTAGTAGTAGAGAGCAGGCAAGGTGGTTCCAGGATAAAGAATGAATCAGTATAGAAACATCCCAGAGAAAAGTGATCTCTGAATTGTCAGGTGGATCTTGATTTGCATAAGCTACTTCACACTAGTTAAATTATATATATACATATCCGAAAATATAATATGTACACATAGGATAGAGTCTAGGAGGTGGTATAGAGAAAGCACAGTATTTAGACTTTTCAGAGACTTGAATTCACATTCAATTACCTGCAGTTTCAATCAGCTTACCTTTTTAAGAAAATTTATTTCTAAAATGGAAACAATTGAATATAGGCTTGTTGATTTGCCACCAGGTTTCAAATAAGAGTTTAATATCCCAACACAGTTACAAACAGTATAGACACTTATAAATGTTGCATTGTCTTTCCACCTTAACTACTTTAAATCATTGATACTTCCCTTTGGGAAAACTCTTTCAATAACATTGATGAGTTTATTGTTTCAAAACATTTTTTGATTACAGTCTTGTGATTAGCATGTGACACATTTGATGTGTCATTAATTCCTTGAACTTTATTACTAGTAAAGTTGCTTGAATGTAGTGCTTTAAAAATTGATGGGCCAGAATGTTTTTGTCCCTCATGGAACAAAATTTAAGCTAAATGGAAAGATGGGTGTATCCTTAAATAACTGAATGTGTCTAAATTGATGATCCAGAATCACTCCAATTGGCTTAATAATTTTATTACTCAACTTTAACTATGTGGAACTGATCACAGATTACAAAGAGGGCAGAGTGTGTAGTGAGGTAAATAGGAGTATGTGTTGGGGGGTAGGAACAGGATTTATGTTTATCAACATTAGAATATATCAATATACTTTTAAAGTCTTACTATTCTTAGAGATTTATGCACAACGGATCAATCTAAACTTACTGCAGTGCTATTTTAAATCATGGTGATAATCCATAGTAACAAATCTATTTTATAACATTTAACTGTCTTCCAATAAATAATCTTTCCTATGGTAATACATGAAAATATTGAAGATGGAAAGGATTTTAGCACCCCCTTGACTAGCCTTTTATTTTACAAATCAAAAAACTGTAACACAAAAATGGTGGTTTCCTAATGCTAAAGTTAGTGGCACATGGATTCTCATGCAGAGATTCTGGCACCCACATCAAAGCATTTTTATTATTTATACTGTATTCCTATCTCACACAGTAATCTATAGATGAGTTCTTTCACTTAAAGCAAATATCAAAAAGATACCTGATTGAAACAGACCCTAAAATAGCATTATTATTCTAAATATTCATTAAGAATAGTTTAAGTAATAGTTTTTATTTTCAACTAGAATATATTTCTTTTTTTTTAACCAAGTACTCTTTCAAATGTCAACAAGAAAAAGATTGTTAAACATTCATTTATTCAACAAATATTTACTGAGCATATAGAGTTTGTAAGACACTGTATTAGGTAACTGATTCCTATCCTAAATTTATTAAGCAAGATAAACAAGGGTGAAGGGGAACACTTACAGGAAAAAGTCATCAAAAAAGTTTCCTAAGTTTCTTCAAGTCCTGCATCCTTCTGATAATTTGCCTCTGGATAACATTTTACAGAGCACTTACTCATGAGATGAACTCCTACAAAATGTTATTTTGGCCTCGATGACTCTTAACACTTTCCACTTGTTTTCAATCTGTGTGGCAATTATATTATCAATCTACCTCTTAAATATGAAGTTCATAAAAATGAACACTTTGTCTAAACACTTCTTAATATATCTCAATGTCTACTTACTTTTTTTGACTATAGTAAGTGCTGACTACCTGATGAATGAGGAAATGATATTTCATTTGATCCTCAGCAGCATAGCAGACATGATCATCATTATGTTACATTATGTTACAGATGATGATCTTAGAGACACCATCTTAGCTCTTATTGTCTTTCATTGCTAGTAATGCTTAGTCACAATGAGATCTCTTTTTCCATTAACTCAATCAAATCATGGCAATTCTCACTTAAAAACATCAACTATTTCTTCTCTTCATTAACACTATTCTAAAAACTGTTAAATGAGACATTATCTTGATATTTGTCAAGCTCTCTGATTTTTAAGTCTGTTTACTTTTATTACATAAAATTGTGGAATAATATTGATCTAACTTCTGGATGTAATTCTAAGTTTTACTCCTAGCAAGTTGGTTGTGCCAAGGAGAATACCACCTTCTCCAACTTAGAGTAAGAGATAGGGGATTCTTTCAATGTGTGTCAGTTCAATATTGCTTTCGTCATGTATTTCATATGTATTTCATTTACATAACAGACTTCCTCTTCTCTACCATGAATTTCAAAAGATGAGATGATGAGTTAAAATAATATGTGACAATGACATCATATGACACCATATCATTGACAGTAGCTCAATTTTCAGCACTTGACAGGAGGATGTAATTTCCAACACAAGCTTCCTTTCAAACATAAAAACTCATGAAAAATACATCTTAGCCCTATCCAATTATGTAGTTTAAGCAACAATAAAACATTTATTCTTTTATGAATGAGAAATATATTGTCCTAATGCCTCTTGTAGTTGAAAGACTCTAAAGAAAAATTTCAGAAATGTGCCCAGAACCTTTTTTTAGGATTGAGCTAATTCTATTCTATCAAACAACTGGAAAAAGTCAATTCATACTTCCAAATTGGTACATTAAAATAAAAAGTAGAATATATGTTAAGATTTTTTTAATATGTAGAAACATTTTTAATATGTTTTACGTTTACATTATTTAAGAAATGCGAATCGAGTTATAAGTTTTATATCCTCTCTCTTTGGGAAGGACTTTCATACCTTTGTGTGAAAATTAGATGGCGGCGACTAACACCTCATATTTTTTGTGTTTTGTAGTTTCTGAAGCACTTTCATAATTGTGATCTCACTTGACCTTTATATCTGGCCTGCAGAACTGGCAGATAAATTATTATTATTATATTCATGGTGTGTATGAGAAAAGTGAAACCCATGGTTCATCTGTCAGTGACCCGTCCAAGGTCTAACAACTCAAGTGAAGTCACATCTTGAGCTAAAGTCCTTAGACTTCAAGTCCCACATCTTAAAGTGTTGAACACTAAAAAGGATGAATTGCAATAGAACTCTGCTGATGTGTACTTCAAATGAATTCAAAATTACAAACTGAAATTATTAGTCCCCTGGACTAGTTACTAGATTCAAATATACTTGTTAGATTATGCAACTTTAATTATCAGGAAAAAAGTATTTATAGCCAACAGCTCAACTCTAATTGCATATCAAAAACTTCTAATAAGCTGAGACGATATAAACTTTAATAATTGCAATTTTGAGTAACATAACTTGATCTATGATTATGTTCAATTATTTAGATGGATTTTGTGAGTAGAGATAATAAAATTCTAAATGTTAGTCCCTTTTTTGACCAACCCTTAGTGAATTTAAACAAAAGACAGCAATCTGATGCTGTTACTATATACTGTATTTTCAATAGTATGTTTTTACACAGATTTGCATAGTATCCTATAATATATTCACCAATATATAATTGTGCAAGATGAGATATACAATTTCATGATTGAAAATGTATGCTCAAACTCTGTAATCTTGGTCAGGTAACCTAACCCTCAGCTTCTTAATTATAGAATAGAGATAAATAGTGCATTTTAAATTTGCTTGTCATAGAATTAGTTTATAATTTTAACATATGGTGAATAGGAAGCAAATTTGAGCTAAAATTTGTTGCATCAGTATTTAAGTATATTCTTGTCTTGGTGATGACACTACACATAAAATTTAAACCCTTGTTTTTACATTGTTCTAATATCATACTGGAATAAATTTTATATGAATCAGTTAAAGTTTTGCATCAGGTTTCTAAAAGCAGTTATAGATTAGGGTGATGATGTTTGGATTTTGTGTTCACTAGGCTACCATCTGAGCAGGAAAGCAGTTCTTGTCCTTATAAGCTTCTTGCTGTCTCAATTAAGATGTTAAGTGTGTCAAGTTTTTGTTTAATGAGAGGCAAAAGTCAAATATTATCAGATATGACCATTTGCAATATGAGAAGAAAGAGCAGGTTTTTGTAAATTGGAATTAAAGGAAAATAAAAAATTGTATTATATGTAGTTGTCTCTTGTAAAGAATCTTCAACTGTGCATAGATAGCACTTTGTATTTTAACCCAGTTTGTGTGTGTTTGTGAATATGACTCCATTCTGCTGTTTTTTCATTTTTTTCAGATTTGTTTGCTTATGTATGAAGAACAAAAAGTGGTTTCCTCTTTGAGCTGAAACCCTGGCTGTATAGAACCAATTGATTACAGAATAGAAGTAATAGGATTGTAGATAAGGAGGACAACATGACTTAGAGGCTTTGATGACCTCAAGAGCAGGTACCATAAGTAAAGGAATCGAAAGAGGTGGGATAAGAGAAGATTGTAAGCAGAGAGAGGAATTTCATGTTGAAATATGTGGGCAGCGCAGTACTGAGAGATGTTGAAGTCAATAAGATGGTAGTATGTGTGGGTGACTGACAAAAAGTGGATATTCAAATCTCTGATTAGAAAACATTGAGAAACTAAGACCTGAGTGTCAGATGAACAACTAATGCTGAGAACACTTTCTAAGCATGTTGATTGGGAATAGAGTGTCGCAATGTAGAAACTCAGTTGCTAAAATCATTAAGAAAGGTGAAAATACTTGGAAAGTCAGTAAATCACATTTAAGAGTATGGCCAGTGTTTTGGAGTAAAGTGTAAATTAGCGGGACAGTGATCCATTGAAATTAGTAAGGAGAGAGGTGTATGCACAAATCTCTACCACTTATTATTATTCACTTAAATTCCTTATATTTTTACAGCATTTGTACTCTCATCTATTTGTACTCTTGTTTAAAAAGATTTTTCTATTTTCTGCATGAAGCATATAGTAGATAAAGGATAAATGGAGAGGCTATTTGGGAAGTTTACCAGTCTTCTACAAAGCAGGGTGGTTTGAGTTACGGTGTTGGTCGTAGAATGGGGAGAAGTGTCACGCAAATAAAGTTTGAAAATAGAACCTAACAGAAAAGAAATAGGGTGAATTTCCACATAGTGGTGACCCTTGGTTAAAATGAGAATGACAGGAAAAGGATTAAATTGGGAGCTATTAATAGTTCACTTTTAGACTATTATGTTAGAAGCATTGAAATAGAGATATCAGTTAAGTCTTCAAGTATAATGGTTGCTGTGATCTGGATAGAAATCTAGTCACAAAATGTCAATGTGAAATTTATTATTTTCTAGATGGTGTTTAAAGACATAATATTTGAGATCACTAGAAGAAATGTATACAGAGAGAAAACAGATCTTATTACATACCCTGAAGAATTAGTACATCAAGGAATGAGGAGGAAGAGAGTGCTACTGAAAGATCTCAGGATGAGCAGACAGCAGAGTAAGAGGAAAGCCAGGGGAGAAAAGTGTGGTTTCTATGGATGTCAAGCAAGAATAGAGTGTTTCTGTACAATACTATAAATAAATCCAGTAGGGAGAGTGTAGGGAGAGGACATTGGGTGAGCTAGTGTGAGTCATTTCTTGGGGAGGCTATATAAATTATGCCATTTTTCACTGACCAGACTCTGACATTGTGTCTTAAGATGTTCAGGTAAAGTTGGGAATACCTTTTCTGAGTGATGAATACCTATGACTTTTGAATATTTAGGAAATATTTTCTTTTCCTAGTTATACTGTAGCTGCATAGACTTTCTCTGTTATCCCCTTATTTGTTTATTCACTTCCAATATACATACAGGTGCTTAGCAGATCATCTGCCTAACATAAGGAGAATGGAATACTTTATTAATGTAATGTGGTACAAATAGCTAGTACTTATGTGCCGGGTGGTGGTGTTCCAAGTGCTTTGTATACATTAACTCATTTGTTTCTCAAAACAAATCCGAGGTAGCTAGGTTATGTTCTCATTTCCATTTTATACTCAAGGACACTGAGGCCCAGAGATATTAAACAACTTGGACGAGTATAACACCAGAGTTCAGACTCTTAAACATTAGGTAGCATATGCTATATTAAGTAACCTTAAAATAAGAGCACCGATGATTTCAAGATGCAGGGCTTTTTTTTTTTAAAAAATTAAATAACTTATTTCTATATAATTTTCACATCTTTGTGATTCCTTACCCTCCCTGACCGTTCCCACCCTGTCCCAGCCCCCCACCCCTGAATTGTGTACTTTAGTTTGGTTGTTAGCTTGTTTTGACTTTTCTTCATGACTTTTTGTTTATCTTTCCCATGTCCCATATAATAGTGAAACCATTTGGTTTCTGTCTTTTTCTTTTTGACTTGTTTCTGCTAATATGATTTTTTCTAAGTACATCCATGTTATCATAAAATCATCCAATTTGTCATTTTTAATTGATGAGCAACATCCCATTGTGTGTGTATATATATATATAATATATATACATATATATGTATATATGTATATATATTATATATATATATATATATACCACCTCTTTTTCATCTAGTCATCTGTTTTGGCACATTTTGGTTGCTTCCAAATCCTCGCAATTATAAATAGTGCTGCAATAAACATCCGAGCAGAGGTGTCCCTTTGTACAAGCACTGAGATCTCCTTTGGGTAGATTCCCAGGAGAGTAATTGCTGGGTCAATGATAGTTCCATTTTTATTAGTTTGAGGGTCCTCCATACAGCTTTCCATAGAGGTTGGACCAGTTTACATTCCCACCAGCAGTGTAAGAGTATTCTCTTCTCTCTACATCCTCGCCAGGACTTGTTGTTGCCCGTTTTTTGGATGTGGGCCATTCTTACTGGTGAAAGGTGGTATCTCATTCTGGTTTTGATTTGCATTTCCCTGATTGCTAGTGATATTAAACATTTTTTCAGGTGCCTGTTGGCCATTTGTATTTCCTCTTGAGAGATGTGTCTTTTTAATCTTCTCCCCATTTTTTTAACTGGGCCTTTCACTTTGTTTTTTGTTAAGTTGTGCAAGTTCTTTATGTATCTTTGTTATCAGACCCTTATCACTTGTATGGAGGGCAAAAATTTTTTCCCGCTTGGTTGGATTTCTTTTTGATTTCTCTGTTGTCTCTTTTGCTGTACAGAAGATTTTTAGTTTGATAGTCCCAGCTGTTTATGTTTTCCTTCATTTTTTTACCTGCTATAGATGTATCCAGAAATGAATTTCTGGATTGTAACTCATGGAGGGTTTTGCCCACATTTTCCTCTACAGTTTATGGTCTTATATTCAACTCTTTTATCCATTTTGAGTAGATTTTAGCATATGGTGTGAGGGAGCTGTCTTCGTCCATTTTTTTTGCATGTTTTGGACCAGTTTTCCCAGCACCATTTATTGAAGAGGTTGTCCTTATTCCAGTGTAAGTCTTTCACACCTTTGTCGAAGATTAGCTGACTATATATGTATGGTTTTATTTCAGGGCACTCAATTCTGTTCCACTGGTCTGTTTTTGTATCAATACCAATTGTTTTAATTACTATGGCTTTGTAGTATAATCTGAAGTCTGAAATTGTAATACCTCCATTCTTTTATCTGGTCAGAAGGTTTTTTGATATTTGAGGTCTTTTATTATTCCATATGAATTTCTGCAATTTTTGTTCTATCTCTTTAAAGAATGTCATTGGGATTTTTATCAGGATTCCATTAAATCTATAGATTGCTTTTGTTAGGATCCATTGTGATGATATTAATTCTTCCAATCCATACGTAGGGAATGTCTTTCCACTTCCTCATGTCTTCTTCTCTTTCAGCAGCATTTTAAAGTTTTCTTGCATAGTTCTTTAATGTGTTTTGTTAGGTTTATTCCCACGTATTTAATTTTTTTTGTGTCATGGTAAAAGGGATAGTTTTTCTGATTTCTTCTTCTATTTGGCTTTTGTGTATAGGAAAACTAATGACTTCTGTGTGTTGATTTTGTACCTGGATACCTTACTGAACTGGCTTATTATTTCAAGTAGTTTTTCTGTGGATTTTTTTTTGGTTCTCTATATAGAGAATTATGTCATCTGTAATGATAGCTTCAGTTCCTCCTTTCTTATTTGTATCCCTTTTATGTCTTTCTCTTGAAGAGGCAGAGCTTTTAAATCATTCTCAACTGGCAGTAACTAAATTCTAAGAGATCTACCAAGACAAAGTGTGAAAATATATTACATGATAAAGGCCTGGACTCTGATCAACTCTACAGAAGCTAAGCTTCCAAGAACTCATCTCCTAAATTCATTTCCTAAACTCATTACTGGAAACTCCTCTGCAGTATCAGGGTGACTCAAATGTGTTACCCTTAAGGTGACATGCCAAGGATAAACACATACAATTCTAATAGCTCCCGTTAATCTGGCTACCACATTCAACTGAGTGGGAGCCAAAATGATCTTGCAATCAGAAGCAGTCTGTTTACTTCAACTTCCCCTTGTACATGCAGGAATGTCATGGATATGCTTCTATGTACATTCAACATACCATCCTTCTGTTATGTCTGGGGCCAGACATGTATTATCATTAAGATTCTCAATGCACCAGAGGTAACTGTAAATATTGGAATAAATGTCAAATAAATGGTAAATACCAAAAAAATTTTAGTTATAATCTCATAGATGTCATCTTAGATTGTGTTATCAGTCTATATTGGTTAACTGTACATGTATTGGGCTAAAAAGGAAATAATATTTCAGAATAACAACAATTACAAGATGCTTTGTGAATGTTATGATGGCAAAAACAGTTTGGTTCCATGAGTTCTAATTAACTCTGTAAAAAAAGCAGCTAAAAAAACATAATTATTTTCATTTTCTTCACTCATCCCTCTATTCAGTAATCATTTATTAAAGTCACACTAGATTCCAGAACTTGAGTCACAATGATGGATGGTGAAATTCCTATTTACAAAAGTCTCATAAATTGGGAGAGAAAAAATAATTCAACCACATTAACATGATATAGTGAGTTAGGTACAAATACAAGTTGCTATGGGAACATGTAGAAAGTCATTGGATTAATTAAAAATAGTTGGCATTAGGGGACAAAAGCTCTCCCTCTCTCTTTACCTTCATAAGTGTGACTTTTCTCCCAAGGAATGTTTATCTTAGAGAAAATCCATATCTAAGAGCACTTCAACCTCTCTCCAACTTTATCTATATTAGCTCTCAAAGCTTTAAACACTGCCTGGGGCTAAGAAAAGCACAGGGATATGAGAAACCAGGGAAGGGAAACTGAGGTGATTGAGAATAAATTCTGGAAACCTCTCTTATTTTATTCCTCTTCACTGATATTTTACATGCAATGCTCAACTCAACTGGTTCAACTTCAAAAACAGGGGTTTACCAGTCAGAGGCTTACAGATCATCTTTTAGGGGGTAAATGAATTCCCTTAGTTCAGAGAAAAACTGCAAGGATTTTTCTGTGGTATTCCATGGAGTATATGAAATTGTAAAGGGGTTCATTATTTTTTAACACTAAAACATTTCAGTAAAAAATTCACATTTTAGGGTAAGGTGACACTTTGAAGACTCTGAAAAAAAATATAAACTTAAAAATATGAAATCAATTATTAAAATGACTTATTTAGAAAAGGAACATAGTAATCCTATTAGTTAACTGCTTTAGTTAACTTCTCAAATTTTGGCTAACTTTCTTTTCACCAGTTCTTCCTATGACGACAGTAGTTTAACCCCAATACCACTGAGTATAGTTCTACTTTGCAGAAGTCTTCAATGCATAAAGGAGGGTTTCATAATATAAGACTCGTACTCTTACTTGTGAGTGTTTTCTTCCACAAGAATGGCCCTATTTATTAGGCAATTTAAAGAATATGATTCTTTCTGTAATCAGACAGACTCAGAATTTTCTAGTAACAATATGCATTCATTCTCTATTTCTTAGGTGCCATTCTAGATGTTTTATGTATGTCACTCATCTAAATCTTATTGCTACTCTACGGGCTGATAATGATTATGGTTTATGGTATGTAAACTAAGGTCTGATAAGAGCAAATAGCATTGCCCAAGGTCACATAGCTGGGAAGGGCATGGATCAGGTCAACTTTAGAGCTTATTCACCTAACCACCTCACTTCCTTAGTCTCCCTTTTGCAAAATGGAGCATGAGATGGGAATAAAGAGATGAGCTTGTCCTCTTTTGAGTGACCTTGTCTACATTACTGGACTTCACCCCACCAGAGAATGAAAAGTGAGATGATAGAGATTACAGACATGAGAAGCACTTTGAAAAAAGCAGGGCCTTTCACCTTCTTGAAACTACAAGCAGGGACCCACCTCCCAAGGTCCTACTCCAACATGGTGAGTGCTGCACAGAGGAAGTGTCATTATGGCAAGCATTGTCATGTGGGGCAACCCTTCTTATCCTCCAAGCCTGAATGTATGACTTTAGCACAAATAGCTTGTGTACCAATCACAGGCTTGGCCAGTAGACACTGCAGTCCCCAAAGGCAAGAGGGGTTAGATGCATTGGCACCGAAGGCAGCAGGGACATATTTTAAAATTAAGGGCACCCTATGAGAGGTCAGAAAGACCAGACATCAGGAGTCAGAACCAAAGAGGAAAGGAAGTAGCAAAGAAACCAATATAAATAGCCACATATTTCAGAAGATATGTATGTGAAGCCATCTCCTTCTACCATTATCACAAATGGTATCACATTTGTGTGATACACAAACTTTGTGGTATCACAAAGTTTCAAAGCAAAGTGTTTGCTTTAGAGTGGAACCAAATCATTTTTAGCATGAGAAATGTCAAGCCCATTAAACTCTTAGTAATAACCTTGCAGATCTAGCACTTGAATAAACATGCTTCCAAGATTAGGGAAAAGGAGATGCTTTAGAAACATAACAAGTGTCAACGTGGATACTCAGCAAGGGTTAGTGGTTAGTCTTAAGATTGGTTGTATAAGCACAGACTAGATTACCCATTTAGTGAGGTAAGGAAGTAATGTCTTCCTTGAATAGCTACACATTTTCATGAGTTGACCCCTTGGGACATTCCATAGAAGAGAGGAGGAGAGTACAAGCATCAGATTTGGGGACTCCAAGCAGCAGGTCATCAAGACCCCTGAAAATCAGCTGTTCTCCGTGTATGAAAGGCAGAAAATTCTTTCCCTAATCTTTTGATCTCTTTATGGTTTCGTTGTTCATTAGTTCTACTGATTGTACTAGAAACAAGTTTCACTTCAGATATAATAGTTAATGACAGACAATAGAAAAGGAAGTGGGTGTGGAGCTGTAGTTAACTATAATGACAAGAGTGCTGGTTGCTATTTATAGCATTTGTTAAACTTTCATCTCTTCAAATTGCTATTTTCATGCAGCAAACTTAATCTCTCAGGCAACAGGGTAAGCAACATGAGATTAGAACTTGAAGCAATTTCTGGCAGTAGTCAAATATGTAATGACTAAGTAAAAAGCACCTTCTTTACCTTGAGTGCCACCAGTTACTAGTGAGAACATAAAAATAAGCATTCCCAAAAGAAACTTTCAGGGATCAGTGTGAGAAAATGGTTAAATAGCAAATGTATGTGGTATGATACTATCTGTGAGGAAATAGTTATAAAATATGACTTTGGGGAAAATTTTTTTTTTTTTTTTTTTTTTTGAGAATAGGTCTCACTATTTTTGCCCATGGAAGCACAGGCTCTTGTTTCTCAGGGTACCACAGACTCAAGAAATCCCTAACCTCAGCTTGCCAGGTAGCTGGGATTACAGGCATGCGCCACCACATCCAGATATTTTTTTGGAACTAGGTCTCACTACAGGCCCCAGGCGGGACTTGAACTGCGATCCCTAGCCCCAGCTGCTTCATAGGCTGAAACTTACAGGCATGCGCCATGGGAAAATCTTTTTAAAACAGAGCAATTTTATTAAAAAGAATTTGTCAGGAAACTATTTGCCCGCATCTAAGGAAAAAAATAGTTGGTGGTGAGACTCAGTGTGGAACCAAAAGCTCAGAGCTATGACTTGAAACCCTGCTATTTGAAAGTTTCCACTTTGCTATGAGACTAAGAAAATTGTACTCTATTTGACAACCTGTGATTCCTCTGTTTCAGAAGCATTTATCTCTGTGATGGATTCAGTCCACCAGGTGGGAGGAGGAATGCAGGGATGGCGAGGAACAGGGAGAGGCCGAAGAGGTTCACTCCCTCAGATGCACCCTCAGCTTTCCTGTCCTCACATTGCAAACACTGATGTCCAGATTTCTTCTTCTCTGTTTGACCTTAAGTTCTTTGTTCATTGGAATCTCATTTACAACCTTCTGGATTTACTCCAGTCCTTACATATACTATGTGCACAGTACATTTACAAAATCTGTTAGGCAAATTTGAATCATTTGATTCTAACAACCTGTCTACTGATTGAATAAGGATTACAAAGTGGGGACAAACACACTGTAGAAAGAGGCTAGTGAAAGAGCCAAGACAAAACAAGGAAAAGAGGTTGCAGTAGATGATGACTCTATTGAGTAAGGTAACTCTTTTTTGTGGAGCAAGGATGTAGGTACCTGATACCTGGTGATTTTGTTAGGTGATCTTAAATGTGGTGGCATTAACTTCTGAGAATTTAGACACTTTAAATAGCTGAGATTTATTTCACTTATAGGTTTAAACATATCTATCAACTACAATAGATCTTATTGTATAACCTGAGATATGATACTGAGAATATTGATAAGTGGTGAACATATTAACACTGAATCCCTGCACCAGCTATGAACTGACAGTTCTGATATTATGTGGCCCTTTCCTTGATACCAGATAGTATCATCCCCACAGTTACAATCCCTGATAACTTTTTATCTTTCTTATTTCTGTGTATCATGTATTTTAATCAAGATTTTATTTTAGACCAACGAATGAATAAGAATATAATTCACTCCATTTTTCACACTAACTTAAGCCACAGATATGTATTGCTCACTTACTATTACTTATAGTATGTATAGGACCAAAGAACAAAACATTTAAAGACTAAACTTTCCCTTTAAGGAAATAAGATTGTTGTGCAAATCAATATATAGCACTAAAAAGTCAGTATCTCTGATAGATACATAATAAAAATAAGAATATTGAGTATATAAGAGGTTAAGGGAGGGTGAGCTCATTAGTATGGGAAATTCCAGAGAGACTTCTTGGAAAGGGTAGAGTTAGAATTGATTTTGAAAAATTGGCAACAGCTTAGGAGGTAGTAAGAAGGTCTTCCAAGGAGTGGAGTATTTTCTATTCTAATGGAGCATTTTAAAGAAATCCACTTCAACTGGAATTAGAAATAACCTTTTCCCTCTCCCACCTTCTCCACCAAAAAGGAAAAAATTGTAGTATTACCTCAGATACTGAAGACTATGGGTAGTTCCAGACTCAAATATGGCTGAAAACAAATAATCACACACATTGTGTTGATTTCATTTTCTAGTAGATATTCCTCTACTGTAGGGCCTGGAAACTCCATATTCATAGTCTATCAAACCAGTAACCCTGCAGGAAGTAGGCAAACGTGTACAGTGAGGTCACGTCCCATTGGCCTAACTAGGGATAAGACTGCCTCTGAATCAGTCATTGAGGCCTAATTGGCAAGATGTTAATTGTTTGATCTGACCATGAGCCCCTGGACCTGGATTAGACTGAGCCTGGGAGATTTACACCTTATGCTGATGACCTATGTAGAAGAAATTCTGCAAAGAAAGATCAGGGAGGTGTTCTTGGCAGGAAAAGCAGATGTTAGGAGAAACCTAGCATATATTCTGATGTACTCAGAAATCTAGCATTCTGATATAGTCAGAAATGGGATACAGGAAAAGATTTACAGAACTGCTTATTTATGAACACAAATGGTTATCATGGAAATTAACTACTGCTTTCAGATACTTGTCTTACTTGGCATCTACTCTTTAACAATGCACTGAGCCAGACTTTGAAAGCCAAATTTAACCTACAGAGTATATTTACTGCCCATTCTCTTCTTCCCATCCCTATTACACTGCCACTTTAAAAAAAAAAAAAAAGGTAAGCTGGGGAATGAAGCAGAGCAAGTGATGTTCTCTATTGCTCACCTCAGAGTATTAAGAAATCTTTTCCTGGGAATTCCCCATGTTTCAGATAGAATAGAAATTAAGTGGCTGATTCATTCATTCATTAACAATAGGGAGAATGTTCTGGGGTGCCAATCCATTCTAACCTCAGCAGATCCTCCCTAATGCTTATTCTTGCAAAATGCCTCTGAAATTTCAGGGGTGTTTACTGGCATTTGTTCTCACAAAATGCTAATATGCTTATGTCATGGTACTGTTTATGTGCTAGAGATGCTGGCATACTTTGCTTTAAGCACAACCAATAGCTAGCTGTAAGTTGCACTGCATACATTCAGATGACATATTGTTTTGGCTTTTTGTGATTGTTACTTTCATAGTTTACATTTTAGAGTTTCAAATTTCAAGTGAGCTAACCTATTTAAATATCAGCAGGTTGAAATAGTCTTTGTGAATCTTTTTTTTTCATAATATATAGCTATGATCTCTCAGTAAACCTTCCAAAGACCTAAATAATTGAGATACATGGACCCGGCAAGCTTCAGTGCATTTTGACAACGATTATCAGTGAAAACTTTCTCTGAGATGGGTTTTTGTCTTTTTTAACCTGATGAACTACATTTTGACTCAGGTCTTTTTCACATTTACATTTACATTCTAAACATTTAAGCATTGATCTCAAAGTCACTTTAATTTCCTCTTTCAGTCTTTAACATTCTTTGTCCACTAGGTCTTAATCTTGTTTTAGATAGCAGATATTACAAGTCTTTCAAAAAAATATGACTACTAGCTACAGAAAAATGCATAAATGCATCAAATATGGCTTATAATAATAAGAGTATCATTTCCACTTATCCCATGCAAGTATTCTAGACACCTGCTTTTGAAATTGAGAGTTGAAAAAAACATGTATTTTATTTTTCATTTCAAGTACCTTTTTAAAAAGATAACTGTGACCCATTCACCTATCTTCTTCTTTGGTTGACCTGGTCTCTCAGGACAGTAGAATAGATATCAGACAAATGAGTAAATGAATATTATCTCTCTGCTAAAGAAGGGCTATTTAGAGAATGGTCTATTTTGAACTCTGGCTGTAAATTAGCAATATGTGCTGAAAACAAAACAAACATACAAACAAAAAAATGACAAACTAAAACCAAGCTAATTTTCAAGTGACACATAAAGAATATTGGTTGGATCTTCAGAACCTACCAAATCACTGGAAAACACAAAGAGGTTTGCCTTCTTTTTCATTCAACAACTATTTTCTTGGGTGTCTTCTATAACCAATGTACTTTGTATACATTTGTCAGTTTCATTAGTAGCTGGGCAGTGCCCGCAAATAATAGGCGTTCAATACATTTGTTGAACATGAATAATAACGAACATCTCTTAAGCAATAATTATGTGCCAGGATGTTTAATTCTCAAAACAACTATGCAAAATAGCTAACTGTGTTGTGTGAGAAAACTGAGGCCAACAGCGGTTCAGTAACTTGACCAAGAATAAGAAACTATCATGAAACTGGATCAAAAGCTTTTAAGCACCTTATACCACTTACATGCATCATAGTAGCTGATCAAATTAACCTTAAGAGATGACAAAATCAAAAGAATACGCAAGAACCTAATTTAAAACAGTTTGACTCTAAAACCTGACTTGTATGAGACATCACCGATACCATCTGACAACGTTTAAGTCCTGTCTGTATATGACCTGCCCCCTAACTTCTGGCCCATCTCCATTGCCTGAGCCATTCAAATTAAATCAATATTTCATTGATATGGAATGAAAGTACTAATGGCTACAAACAAAAGATTTCTATTTTAAAACCATAGGTCGTCATCTTGCAACATTCCAGACCTAATTCATTTAACCTCTTATTTCTCAGTTACCTATATGTTAAATTTGGTTTAATCCTAGCAGATTTTTAGTTTTACAAAGGATCCATGATATAATTGGAACTAAGGAAGAAGAAATCAAATCTTTTAAGTTTCCTTGGTTTTATTAAATTTTCCTTGTAGATTTCATATTTATTATTGTTACTGGAGACTTACCAGTGTGGCCACCCACTTTTTCTCCTCTAGAAGGGTGGGTGCTTAGAACTGATGCTTCCTTTTAATGGCCGATATGAGAATATCCTCTATTGTATTCTCTGTAATCCACTGTTGATTTTCTTGTTGCCCTCATTTTTGTTACTTGTGACTTGATACTTGTATACAGGGCAAGATGAGTCAAAAGTTGGCAATGAGAAGTCATATCTTTTGACCGGCTCCATGACCATGTGAAACCTCATTCCCAAAATAGTTTCCCAGTAATGATAGTTATCCTGTCCTAGCTTACAGGCTGACATAGGAATGTAAAGGATTTACTAGAAGACACTCAGCATCAGCCTGCCATTTGGGAACTGAAAATGTAATCTCCTCCCCATGCAGATAGCGACAAAAACAAAGAAGACAAATATAATCAAGTAACAAATACCTTGAACTGATCCTTGTTCACTCAGAGGAATAAGAATTGGCTTGATGAGACAATCTTCCCTGTTTCTGAGAATGTGGAAAAATCGTGCTTCCCACAAACTGCATAGGCCAGACAGTATGCTTGTTTCATGACTTCAGGCTTCTATATTTTCACTAAATGTCAGCCAATGTTGAAGAAACATTGAAGGGCTATGTATAAGTTCTCTTTTCTAAAGAATTTTAAGACAATGGTAGCTGAGATTAAGCTTAGAATAGGTACTCTATGAGCAGGTGGTCACTGTGTCATACAGAATACATGCCCATAAAGTTGGTCCCAGTAACAGGTGGTGATTCTACTCACCTCTCCTTTCTAGTACCCAGCATATGGGCAGTGGGAAAGCTTGACTTTTCTTTCTAGATACATAGTGTTGGTGAGTGAGTCTCAGACTCATACTCACCCACTCAAATTTATTTGAGGATGGGCAGATAGTCTCAGTACAGTGGAGCAAGAGATCTGGACATGTTGCTTAAAAGTATAAAGTGTTTCTTGACATGTAATTCTTACACAAGAACTAATACTGCACATAATGTGTTTGCCCCTTGCTCAATTGCTTACTTTTCATCAACTTATTATTAGAAATGTGAGCACAAGAAATAGATGGGTTGACTTTATCACTTTCCAATATTAGATATGAAGTTTAAACAAAGGATATTTTATTGTAGTGGGAAATTTACAAAGTCTCTTTTTTCTCTCTTGGTTAATGAGATGCAGACATATTACATTTATCAACTCAAAACACCAACAAAAATATTGAAATAGAATTTCTTGCTTGGAATTGAAGACTAGGATGAATACCATCGTTAGTAGTAATGACAGCAATATGACATCTCATGTATAAAAATATGATGTTGTCTTCTTCGGATTGTTTTTCATATGTGGGTGGGTTGTGCTATCTTCTCTAAGACTCTCAGTTTTCCTGTGACCTAATTCACAAGATATTGGGAGCTGAGATCAGGGTGTGGGCTAGAGGGCACAGATGTGTCAGTAAGCCAAATGTGGTTCTAGTCACTTGTTTAGATCACTCCAGAATTGAAACACAGAAGATTAGATCTTTCCAGAGCTGAAAGATACCCTTCCTGAAACCATTCATGGAGTCCATTGTGTGTAAGGTGCTGCCCTGGATGCTGCGAGGGGGTACCGTTCTGATACTAACTCACACACGCTATATGTCTAGAAGAACAAGTCAGACTTTTGCCCTAGACCTGTTTCCTTCCATAAACCACCCTTGCCACTGCTCACATATGGAGCACTGCAAAGGAGGAGAGGGGAGTAAAATCACCACCTGCCATGGAGTGTTTCTTCTGTATATCAAAATGACCACCCACTCACAAGGTCCCTGTTCTAAGATTAATCTCAGCTGCCATTGTCTTAAACTTCCTTACAAATTCAGAAAAAGTGTCTCACATTTCACTTTACATGAACTTTTATAAACCATCTGGTTGGCCCGCCCTGGAAGGAGAGTACTTCACAAAAGGAACAGTCCTGGGAAAGGCCCTCTTTTGGCATTGAACTGAAGGACTGTATTGTGCATGATTACCTAGCACATCAGCCATTAATTAAGTTAATCCCAAAAACTTTTAAGTATTTGGAGAAAATGCTTAGATTTCTGTCATTTTTCTTAAGTAGTAACAGAAGAGGAAGTGTCTATTTGTTTCACCCCACAATTATCTGTCCCCTCCAATTTTTTTTCTTACATCCTGAACTGTGTGGCAATATGTCACACCAAATAAGAGTTCTCATACCAAATTAAGAGTTCATTTCTTTCGGGTTATATTTTCAGAGAATAGAAATGACCTGACAAACTTTTGAGGTTTGTTACTTTGTTGTCAAGGTACCACACACACATCTCTAGGTGTGAGAAGACACCAAGTAACCAACGTTGCTGGAAATACAAGGGAGACCCACATTTTCCCTAGTTTAAAATCCCTACAAATTATATAGAAGTGCCAAAAAAAACCCCAACAAAAACCAAAAAACAAAAAAACCTTCTCTTACTGGTTTGAAAACAAACAGTACTCTTACTGTCAACAGATAATTATCTAGAATGCTCAGGGCACCACCTGATAATTGTCCAATGTTAACAATTACACCAGAGAGGGGAATTCTTCTCTTACAAGGCATCAAGGAGATAAAAGAAAAAAAACAAAAAACAACAAAAAACCTATGTGGGACTTAGTGCCTAATTGTACACTGGAAGTTCTGAGTAGGTGGAAGTTTATTGAAAACATTTTGGAGATGCCCCAAATTCTCACCTTTAACTTTGCTTTTAAATTCCCACATTGGTATTATTTCTTTGGATTAAAAATTGCCTTGGTGAGCATCCCATTCTCATATGTTACAGTCACTAAAAGATCCCTTTTTTTGACATGGTTTTATATACTCCGAAGAGCTGGAAAGAAAATGAAGGACATGTTGTAAGAAAAAAAAACAGTTTGTAGAAAATAAGCTTTTTTCCTGTACAGAAACTAATGCTGAATTTGATAGGAGGATTGTGCAAAAATAGAAGTTTTAACATCAGTATCAGTAATAACAACAATAAATCTTTTTTAAGAGTTGTGCATGGCTTTGTATGAAGCACTTTCTCTGCAAGATCTCATTTAGTTCTCAAAACAACTGTGTGGAAATAATTATTTGTATCCATTCAAATGCTTTCAACTGCAACTTCCAGATTTAGACTCAATTAAAAACAATATAGGTTCTCTTTTTTCTTTTTTTAAAGTCTGGCTTCTCAGATGGGGATTTCAGCAGCTCTATTTACATCAAGGTTCCTCTCCAACAACTTCTCTGTAATTGTGGCATCACTTAAGGCTTGTCAGTTTACAGCCAGTTATAAAATGGCAGTAGTCCCCAGATGCTACTATATATATATTAGGCTATATTTTCAGACATGCCTAATTCTCTATCAGTTGTTCTAACACTGAACAAAATTTCTTTGACTGACTTAAACTAGTCAATATTTACTTCTTGGTCCTAATATTCAGAGCTCTCTGTATGCAAAGATGTCCCAACCCAGAAAAAATTAGATACTATGCTAGCAAGGATGCAGGAGGAAAAAGGATTTTGTAGAGAAATCTGCAAACCATGAAATATGTCCACCATAGACTTAGTAGTCCCATATAACAAGTCAGAATTTTGATACTCAGAGGCCCTAGAGCTTGCTCCAGGACATAAAGCTAGTGACTATGACTCAGGAATCAACCTGAGCCTGTTGAATTCTACAGATTTTAGTGACCCTTGAAAGCACTATGCTAAGTGGATGTCAAAGTCAGAAAAAGACAGACATTACATGTCTTATATGCAAAATCTAACCTAAAAATGAATTCATGGAAAAAGAGGTAAATCTGTGTTCTCCTTTTTGGGGGGATATTGATATCTTCAATATAAACTGCCAGCTACAAGCAAAATAAGTACAAAGAATGTGATGCATAACATGAGCATATTGTTGGTTGTGAGTCATGTGAAATGGTTAAAAGCCTAGATTCTGAGAGTTTTCATCCTAAACAGATTTGTTTTCCCTTTTTGTTTTATTATACTTATATGTTAACTCAATGTTAACATACTTTTTAACTTGAATATACTTATATACTAACTAAAGTATTATTGTAGAAAAAATATTTCTCAGTATATGTTAATCCAAACCACCAAGATGTACATTTTAAACGTATATAGTGATGTATAGTCAATTATTTCTCAATTAAATTGGGAATATTTTTAAAAAGATGGTACTTTCAATGACCATGTCCTTACACATACTACTATTGTATATATATTCATAAATGTTCTACATGTTTATTAAAATAATTTAAGAAGTGAAGCAGCATAGCATCACAATCACAAGGTTAGCAAACTAATGCAGAATGATGTCTTTATGCCTGCCTGGCCTGTATTAGTAGATTGGTACCACTTCATTAGCATGTTTACTCTTGCTTTTCTACGAATAAGCTATGGGCCCTGTTTAAAGTCAACTGGGAAATTTTGGCCCCTGCCATTTGCAACAACATGGATTTTCCTTGGAAGGATAATATGAAGCAAAATAAGTCAGAAGGAGAAAGACAAATACTGTAAGGTGTCACTAATACGTGGAATATAAAGTAACTAAATTAATAGTCAGATTAAAGACAAACTAAAAACTAACCCTTGATATCAGACTATAGATCTGAGACACCAAGTGATGAGTGGGGGAGTTAAGGTGAGGAGGGGAGCAAAGGAGAACAAAGAGGGAAAGGAGCACAAAGGACTATGGTGGTGGATTATGGGTGATTCAATGATGGGTGCACTTCAATGGCAACACCTAATTAGGAAGGACCCTAATGTTATCTCAATTAAAAGAACAGATAAATAAACTTAAAAAGGAACAAAAATAAATACCAAACTACTTATATCTTTAATAAAATTATCAATGAATCAACCAATTTGAGTTGTTTCTAACCAAGTAACTGGGTGTTTTGTTATCATCAAGAGACAGTATGAATCAACAAAACCATTCCAGCTGTATTTAGAGAAGAACAATGTTTTCTACTTCAAAATAAACGATTTCATTTTATCAGTTCATTTTAAATTTAAAGATGAAAAAATACTTGCATCATTATAAAATATGCATCACCATTGATCATAGTTTCAAAGAAGAAATCTTAATGATTACTATAAACAATTACATGTCAGTTCATGTTTGATTAGATATTTTGTAACATATATAATATAAACATATTATATATGATAAAAACTATAAGGAATGGAAACACAATTGTATAATATTTTACTGGATGTATGGAATCCTAATATATTGCTTTATAATAGGTGTCAAGAAAAAAAAATAAAATATCAAAAAAAAGAATAATGTTTTATATTCACATAAACTAGAGGTGATAGCTTGGAAATATGAAAAGTTATGAGAAACTAGAAAGTTATCTTGAATGGTGAATCTTCTCAAAAAAAAAGGAAATGAAATTATAAAACCATCTTTTCCCTAGAAGTCTGGTATTTGAGTGACCATAAAGAAACTGTGGACAAAATCTGATAGAAAATAGACCTGGATTTCCGTTTTTATAGTAAAGTTAAAAATTGGTGTGGCTGAAATTGCTATTTTTCATTTTTTAATTTCACTGACCCATTACTTAGGAAGATATTTTAGCAAATATCTTATTGAATGAATGACTTGATACCATGAATGGAAAGCATGCATAAATATTTCTAGAATCATTAAGATTTTTCAATGAGTTTTTGAGGGAAATCTTTGTCATGCGATAGTGGTGAAAGAGATGGCTCTGAAACAAAACTAGTTAATAAATTAAGTAATTGCATAAAAACATTAATAAAGTTATCTGAACTCATTCCAAAGAAGGCAATGGGGTTGGGTGGCTGAGGTCCAGAGGCCAAAGAGATTGTGAGCTAATGGCCTGCATGCTTATGTGACATTCTCTGACTGGTTTCCTTTTACTGATCCAATTTCCTGTTCAATGGAGTGTGTACCTTGCTATACACAAGGAATGTGATTCAGGGAGAGTCCGCACACCTAATCCTCATAAACCAGTGAGTCAGTCATAGCATCCACATAATCTACAAAGAACTTAGACGTGGAAACTACCATCATTGAAATATGACCTACTTAGATATCTTCCCTGTAGCAATACAGAGGGGCCAAGTCAACAAATGTGTATGTTCTATAAATTTTGATTTTCCATTGTAGTTTTTACTGAAATTTTTAAATATCAAAGAGTTTTTTGACATTTCAAAACTGGTAGACTATTTAAATATTACATATAGATCATATAGGTAACATAGATAAAACCTCAAGATAATGTAACTTATTGGCTCCAGTTTAACAATTGTCATTCCATTTACAGTTATTTGAATATACATATGAATATGCTTGGTCATTCATTGATGTGTGCTTAGTTCCTGATTCTGAGTGTTTGCCCACATCCATAAAATCATACAAAGAGTTGTGCTTAATACAATGCCCCAGACACAAGAACACTGATAAATTTTTGCAAAGTACAGGAAAACTATCAAGAGTAAGGACAGAATGGCAAGATTCAAGCTAGAATCCCACAATGAGGAATTTTCTATCTCTTCAAAGATAAAGTTCAAGCCACTCCAGAGGAAAGGAGTTAGATTAATGATTACTGAAAATGAAGGAAAGGTCAGATTCCTGCACTCATGCCTTATCTGAATGGCAGCATATGTGATCTGCTTGATTCTGATACAACAAAACCTAATTCAAGGCCATGTATTATGCTAAAAGCTTCGGATGCAGTGATGAATATTGCACAATGATTTTACAATATAATAGCAAAAAATATAAAAAATATTTGTATGACTAATTAAATAAGATTGTGATTGATATATAAAAGAAAAGCAAAAGATTCTATAGAAAAATAGGTAGAAAGGGAAGATGTCTGGTTTGTCTGGGCTAATTTGTATCCATGTCTATTGTCCCAAGTAATTCTTAGTGCACCCTCCCTCACTGTCATCAGTACCATATATGGATGATAAATGTGTAGTCTAGTCACATAAGAAGAAACCTGACTTATACTGAGAACCATAAACTATATCAAAAGTAGTCAGAGGTTGAGGAGCTATCCAGGAGAAAGGGATGGGAGAATGGGGGATTTTACTTTTTATTTTGAACTGTTAATTTTTTTCAAAAGTGCATATGTTTAGCAACAACAACAACAAATAATAACTATCAATGTCCTCAATATTCCTTCTTTTCTAAGAAATAACCTTGCTGAAGAGAGCTATTTGTAAGAAAGGAATCATTGCTATCAATTTTTACCTGTCCTGTGAGATCAGATAGTGATGAGAAATACTTCAAACAAACCACAGAGGGTGTTTGTTTGAACAAGAAATTAGGGATGTGCATCTTACTAGGTACTGGACGTTCTGACAATGAGTGTAATCATGTTCTTCAGGAAAGAACTGGCAAAAAGAGTAACCCTTTGAAGAGACCATAATGTTATCACAGTCAACAGACAGTGCAATTCCACTTCAATGCAGTTTCCAAGCAGTATAAACCAAATGTCAAGCAAAGTTCAAGCAAATTGCAGTGTGAGTGAAGTGAATTTTTATCCTGATTCTATACTTTCCAAATCCCTAGACATTGGCTTGATTGATTAAATCATAATACAATTAAGGACTCCAACTCTTAATTGTACTCAACATTTTATCAATAGTATAGGAATGAAACTGCACAAGGGGAGAATGGGGACCAGCTGGAGCGGGTGGGAAGGGGAGGTGGTGGGTGACCCCCAGGAACTGAAATGATGTGAAATATATATAAATAAAAAATAGTATAGGAATGGGTGTCTGTGTTGGCAATTTTAATGAACCATGATGGTGACTTTCAAATCACAAGGACTTCCATGGAAAATAATTTTTTGCCTTTCTAAATGAATCTTTTTTTTTTAATTTCTCCATTCATTATATGAGCAAACAGAACAAAATTTCCTTTTGATTCATATATAATAATTATGAGTCTACATTTATGTACACTTGCTGTTTGATTGCACTGTAATATTCACATGTAAGTTATTTTTAGAAGAAAACTTCTGAATAATATATACATACATAATGTGCTATGATGATAAAGCATATTGATTTTATTTAATTATAAGTCCAGTGCTAATAAACTAAACATTTACTATTACAAGTATATTATTTTCTGGGACATTTGATAGACTCTAGGAACTTTGAAATTCAAGGATTCTCAAGTCTCAGTTTGCAGTAATACTTGCATTGGCTTTAGCTGTGTTGTCTTAGGGGCTAATTTTCAAGATATGTAAAGAACTCTTATAACTCAACAAAAGGAAAACTAATAACCCAATCAAAAAATGTCCTGAGCAGCTAAATAAACACTTCTCTGGAGAAAAAATATAATTGGTAAGCAAATTAAAAAATGCCCATCATCACTTACCATCAGAAAATACAAATTAAAAGCAAAATGAGATCACATCTCAGAACTGTGAGAATGATCCATAACCAAAAGACCAGAAACAATTATTTGTGCACATGTGGAAAAAGGAACACCCATACAGTTGGTAGTATAGTAGACTGGTCTAACCCTATAGAAAATAGTATGGAGAGTTCTTCAAATATTAAAAAAAGATCTATCACATGACCTAGCAATTCCACTCATAGGTATGTATCCAAGGAAAGCAGAAACATTAGTTTTAAGGGAGATAGGATCTCCTATATTCATTGCAGCACTATTTACAACAACCAAGTGACAGAATCAACCTAAATACGCAATGCCAGATGAGTGGATTAAAAACATGTGGTATGTGTGTGTACATGTGTGTATATGCACATAGATACTTGCATACAATGGAATATGACTCAGCTTTTAAAAATATAATCTCTTGATATTTGTAATAACAAAGATGGACCTGGAGAGGTATGTTAAGTACAATAATTCAGAAGGGGAAAAACAAATACTAGATGGTATCTTTTATAGATGGAATATAAACAAAATAAAGAGTAAACAAATTGTGATATGAAGTATAATTTTAATTTAATGGACTCATGTCAAATTCTATACAACTAAGACAAAGCTTCTTATAGATTATTTAGAATCCACTGATAATACTAAGATACTTTAAAAACAAGCTTTTTATTACATTTAATACTTGAGAAATCTGTATGGAATTTGAAAACACAGAAAAGCTATAAAGTAGGTAGGTCATTTAATCACTGAATATTTTGACCTATAGTCATCTCATTGAGTGTATTAGCCATTGATAATCTGCCTATTTTAATGATCTCAGTTTGAAATCATGCTTTGGAGACATAATTGTCCTTCCAGAAGATAACACTGAAAGTTCTTCTTACACTTTTGTGTGATTTTTGTTAGTGGTATTTTGGCATTGTTTTAGTTAAATCATATTAGATAAAACATTATCACTGTGGATCCATTTTTAGGTATTGACTTTTATTAATTCTTTGAAAAAGTAAATTTGAGGAAGCATGGGAGGAAGGAACACATTTTATAAAAATGTTGCAATGAAGCTCATGACTGAGGAGTTTTAATTATGTTGTTACAAATCAGGGATAGTTAAGGGATTTAGCAGATATTGAGTAGTGTGTAAGCTTGCCAAAACAAGGATTTCAGTGTAGACTTTGTCTTTTTTACATGAACTTGAAGGAACAAGTTTGAATAGAAGAACTGGACCTTGTTTGCCACTTCTGGTTGTTGCTGCTTACACAATTGTTGAACCTACATCTTCACAAGCTTTTTATATGTATGTGTTGAACAGTTGTGTTTTACACTCAAGACAGGAGTAGAGCCCATGAGTAATGGTAGCTGATTTGTCTGCTTTCTCTAGCTTTTTCCATAACTACATTTAGGGCCTCATCTTGATTTATATGGAAAACATACAAAAATAAGTGTTTTGTGGTTTATCTGGGAAAAAATTTTAAAGTATTATTAATGTTATGAAGAAAATCAATTTTATATAGTTTATTTCAACCTAAAGAAAGTATGGATTTTGCTTAGAAAATTAAAGTAGATTGAAACCAATAATAGGCCACAGAATCTGACAATAGAATAGAGGCTACCAAAGGGAAAGGAAGGAGGGAGAACAAAATGGTGAGACAGGCACAATGAACTAGGTAGAGAACTGTGGATACCCAATTAGGGGGTGTATTGTGATAACATGTACCTGAAAGTTGTGACCTTATACCTATAAATCTTACATAGTATTATAAATCAATATGGTCTCAATAAAATATACATAACATTTTAAAATAATAATACATTTAAAAAGAAAAAAGTGTTTTCTTACCTACTTTCCTTTGTTATTCTTTGAGTAAACATTTCAGGAGATGAAATAAACCACTTTATTTTAAATCAGACAGTTGACAGTAGACTATATGTTTGATTTCTAGTATAAGGTGTGTGAAATACAACTTTTAGAAACAACAATATGAGATGTAAAAACAGGACTCTTATTTAAAGGGTGTTTTGTTATATTTCATAAAAAAAAGAATCTTCTCTTTGCGTCCATAACTCATTGTTTCTATCTCTAATATTCCTATAATATATATACATATTTCTTTTTATTGTGTTTATATTTCTACTAGTCTAGATGTATGTTTTTAAGAAGCTAATATTAATGATGATGATGTCTTAAACATTGAAAAAAAAGTGCTTAAGATGTAATAAATTCTCCATGTCTAGAGAATAGAAAAAAGGAGGAAGAAATCAATAAATGTGAGCGGATATATGCATGACTTGGACTAAATGCTTTCTCATTATTAAATAATTTTCTAAATGGGAAATCGTAGAACATAATATTAAACAGTTTTATCTGTATCTTCTGATATAGTGAAATGTGGATAAGAGGGAAAAGAATGAACAACCATGAATGTATCAGCTGTGGCAAGAGATATTATATAAAGTAATTTAGAAGAGTTACTTCTACTTTTAGAGTAACTAGAAAACATGGGGAGAAAAAAATGAATGCTTGTAAATTTTACTAATAGTTGAATACTATTTTGTTAAACAATAACTATGGTACATCTGTGACCCACCTCATTTTATAGTAATTAAAGAAACACCACCAACGTTCTTCAGGACCTGGGACAGAGATATCAATAGGAAGATGTCAACATAAAAAGACACAAAGAAAACAAATGAACTAGAACTTATTGTATAGATCAGCAATGTAAATATATTCCTAAACATGGCTGTGGTCTTCTTTACAACTACATAGTCACAATGGGTCCACAGCAACCACAGATGATTCAATCTCAACTAAACAGCCTTTAAAGTTAATTACCACTGTGTGCAAGTCCCACTGACAAAATGTTTCTGTTCCATGCATATACTTCCTTAACAAAAGGGAATAGAATAGAATGATTTTTGCAAGAACATATTGAATCTCTGGCTATTAGAACATTTATAAGGAGTCAAGTGTTCTTGAGATGAGGAGGAAAATAGAATACTTTACATAAGATGCCCAATGAATAAAAGATTTTTTTATCTGACATCTTGGTCACCTAAGTTAATCTGAAGAAGCTTAGGAATTCATTTGGGTTTTTCTGGAAATCACAGCCATTTATCTCTACCTTATCTTTCATTTACAACTGAAGGTCTATTAGGTTTTTAACATATGGGGTTATCACAAAGGACCTTGAAAAAAATGATTTAGTTTAAATATTTGACTATCATATTGCCTTTTTTCTGCCAAATAAGGTGGGGCGTGGATATGATCACAGAAAAAAATTGAGGAATGGTAAAAGCTTGAATATTTTCATTATAAAGTAAGGAACAGATAAAGATATCCTCTCATAGAGCCTAAGAATCATTTTCATTCAAGTGCAAGATGGTGTCAAAAGGCATACAAACATAAATATACACATACATACATTCTACACACACACACACACCAGAAAAAGAGAAGGAAAACAGCCTCTTTAGTGTCTATTCTTTCTTTCTATATTAGTTATAATTATCTCAAGGTTTTGGGTCAATCATTTAGTGTAACAATGTCTAATGCATTCTGCTGCTTCTATCATAATTAGATGTTCTTCTTTCACTTCAAATTGATTTTTCTGTTTCATTCTTCTGTTTTTAATTAGCTATTTTATTGAATTATGTTCCTCTTATATTCCTTTACAGCACAAAGTACTCAAAGATAATCTTCTCTTCAATATATTATGTTTTCTTCATGAAAGGGATACACTCAAAGCTCCTTTCTTTAATTTACTTAGTTGTCATACAATTTCTTTCTATCTTTATTCTCTACACATAAATCTTAAATTAATTCATCTTAACTTTACTTCAATTTAAAGACTAAGAGTTGATTTTCAAAGAGAAAATAAGAGTAGAAAAGGAGAAGAACTTGGTTTTGCCTTGATATAGTGCCAGTTAAACATCTTGACCATGGTTTTCTCTTTGAGAGGCAGGGAACAACATCAAGTCCTACAGTCCACTTTGCCAAAAGTACAGTTCTTTTTGGTGGATCCTTTTTTTCATGTATCATAACTTGGCAGACCTATAAAATACTAAGTTTTAGCAACCATTCTTTCCCCTGAGGATTTTCCCTTAACATTTCTAGTTCTTTCAGCCTATATTTCAGTTCACATTACAAATAGAAATTATTCATAAGGATACTCATGATTTTGTCAATAGATTAAAGATGGATACAAAGTTAGAGGCTTTCTCCCCCTGGACTGCACCAAAATCTTCAAGGTACCTATGTTTCACTTGAACCAAAATGTTGGCGTCTTGCAAATATAAAGGTACAGACAAAAGGCATGGAAGACTGGTTCAGTGTGATGGAGGCAAGTAAACCATTCATGATGTATTCACATTTCTCCCTCTCCTCAGACAAGAAAGTTGAAAGGTTGAGATTTAATGAATCTTTTGTGCTGTTTAGATTCAAGTTCCTTAGAATCTCAAAGTTCAATATTAGATGAGCTCAAAATAAGAAAGATGGAACAAACTGGTTTGTTTGCACCAAAGCAAACTCTTTTGGAAGTGCAACAGGTAAGGAGGAAGCCTATGAATGTGCATGTCACTGTGCAGTGATGAAGTAGTTTGCGCTGGTGTTGCCCAGAACTGGTCACTGGTGCACACATGCAAAACCTCACAACTCTAAGCTCTGAGGGCATCCTGCCAGAACTTCTGTAACCCATTGGCAAGAAGATTCTGGAATAGAAGAGTATTTTATCTGATTTCCCGGTATGTGAAGTAGGATGGTTTTCATTTGTTTACATTAATAATTGACAAACAAAACACCTTTATATCACTTATAATACAAGGCAGAGGTTTAATTATAATGATGAAAAGAACTGAGATCACTACATTTTCATGCCATTGAGACAGATTTTTGTCCATTTAAATATTTTCTAAGATAACTCAATTTTATTTGTTATTTTTTAATCAGGGAGATAAGCATTAAAAGCAAAATGTATGTTTTTTATATTACATTTGTCATTATAAAGACAGAATTATATCAAGGTGATGAACATCTAAAAAGTACTGGTGGAAATACTTGAGTTTTTTTTATGATTCCCCATTCACAAGTAGTAATAAATCAATAAAGTGTTTGCAAATGTGTAATTTCTATATCAAATTTCATGAATGCAATCAATATTGAAAAAATTTGAAATTTTTTTCAGTAGATTAAAGATAATGGAAAACTAGAAGCTATCTCTCATTGGCTTGCACCAAAATCTTCAAGATTTTGTACTCAGTAAAGACTTGATTGTATTCTGGATTCATAGTCAGGAAAGATTCATAAATTATAATCAATGCAAGAAAATTATTATATAGCCTTTTTGAGGTTTATAAAGCTAGCCATGTTAAAGATTTTAGAAATCTCTAAATGAGATTTTAAAATTAAGAGTACTATTTTTAGTAAGTATATTTTACACAATGCACTTAAGCTAATGTTAAGAAACTAAAGGAGTGAGGCTTTCTTGATTGTGTTATTAAGCACTTGCTGGAGTGATCTGTGAGGCATTTCCTTTCCAAAAATCTATAACATGTTTTCTTAAGATCTTGTATGTAATTGTAAGTTGCTTAACAAAAACTCTAACTAGAAATGACACTGTACGGGTATACCTTCACTGGTAACTATTCAAATAACCCTAAACTTTGAATCAGTGGTAATCTAAAAAAGTTGTACTCTATATTCAAGACCTATTTAAAATCCATGTAGAAATGCTAAGTTTCCACAGTTAGTAGTTTATCATTCTGTATGCCACAAAACAGCCAATTAAATTCACTGAATTTTTTCTTCCATAGAAAATACAATTCAGATGAAATAGGTTGCTTAATGAGCTAATGCCGAAAAACCCTCCAAAAGGCCATAAATTGTATTATTAAGAAGATAGCTAGAAATCAAATCAACTCTGGTCCTCATTTATTCATTCTGAGATACATAAACAAGCTGAAAATCTACCTATTGAAATTAGGGTAACATTTTCACAGGGTAAAATTGCTTTTCCAGATATCAAATGTAACACTTTTCAACAAAAAGGGACATGAAATTCTATTTGAAAGCCGAGAATATATTTTCCAAAGCCCAACAGGGCTTTGTCTTTGAGAGAGAGTGACTGCACCAGTGGTGCCAAATAAAGGAGTACTGATGATCAAATAACCTGAGTCATCTTCTGCTTTGATGTCTTTTTCTTGGACGGTCTGCATCCAGTGGCAATTTGTATGTTAAAGACTAAAAGAGTGCGACAAGCACACATTCTCCAATGTCAAGTAAAAAATCTGGCTTGTTATGTTGAGGTATTTGCCCTGCCATTTCCCAGTGAGACCCAAACATGGGTCCAGAGGGGTTCTGCCAAAAAGATTATCATTGAGTTTTTATGTTAAATAAATGCATGAACCAATATTCAGGATATGTAGGTTTTTCTCTTGCTTTACATAAAATGCAAATTTTCCATAATCACATATTCATAATAAAATGAATTAACTCTATGATACTTGTTTTCTCTTCTGTCCTGTGTATGGAAACCAGAGAATGGCTCAAACAACTTCACTTTTAATTTTACTCTTCTTTCTTCATAGAATTTCTTTAGATCCTTATGTTTTGATGTTTACAATTATTATTATCTCACATGCTTGAAAGCAAATCTTACTTTGTTTCTAATTTACACAACAGTGTAATCTCAGCTCCTATAACACATAATAGGTACTTTTACATGTATTTGGTAAGTGAAAGGAGCAATTGCCAGAAAATTCAGAAAGTTTCTATCTCTAACTTCAGCCCTTGAAGAGAAAGACAAATACATTGTGATTTTTCTTCCTTAAGAAGATTCACCTCAGATAACTTTACCAGAGAGACTTACATTTGGAAAAAGACTTTAATCCTATAATGAGATACTTGTTAAAGGAAGATTGCTGATAAAGATGGTCATAATTATCCTGGGTTGTAAGTCTATTTTGATGATACATTAACTATAGCTGGGTTTTTACCTTTGTGCTTTTTAAAACACACACAATGGGATTAAGTTGAGAGGCCAACTCAATATACATGTTAAAACTAGAAGATTAAGCATGTATAGAATAAGAACAAATGGATGACAGAATACAATATTAAATGTACCTATTACTCACTCTTAAATAAATGATCTTAAACTTCATCTGGAGTATCTCATTGAAATATCACTTCCTTAACATTGACAGAAACAGAGATCCTATTTCATTAACTAGTTTGCCAATATGAAGCCATTTGAAGCCATCTGACCTACATTAATTAGCAGGAGATTATGTCCTTCCTTCAGCCTAGTTTGCCTGTAACCTACCAGGCAATATGAGAGGTGGAAACTACTGGTTTCCTAATACTTTTGAAAGAAATGAACACAAATTTATTGGTTTAAAATAAACAAATCTACTCCATTTTAGTTCAGAACTCTGGAATGGGTCTAAAAGGCTGAAATGCAAGTGTCTGAAAATCTAGGAGAGTTTCTAACTGAAGTTCTAAAGGAAACTCCATTTCTTGCCTTTTTTCAACTTGTAGACGTCAACCACATTGTTTTGTTCCTTGCTTCTTCCTTGACCATCAATACAGATCCCTCCAACCTTCATTCTGATTATCACACGTTTTTCTGTGCTAACATTTCCCCTTCCTTTTATAAAGTCTCTTGTGATTTATACTAGAATAATATTTCTCTCTCAAAATTCTTCCCCTAATCTTCTCAGTTGTCTCTTTTACCATGAAACGCAGCATATTTGCAGGTGTCAGCAGTACCTGAACTGTGGAGTTTTTCTTGTCTACCACAGTTTGTATACTTACCTTGCTAATTACAAGGCAAAATTTAATATTTCTGAGCCTCTAGAACTCTTTTTGTTTCTAGAATATAAATTATCATCAGGATAAGGATTAAAGACAACTAGGAATATATAGCCCTTAGCACACTGGCACATGTACCAATAAGTGATATCACTTTATATTATTGATGTATTACTAATAGTTATGAATTTGGTTCTTCCATGGAGTCCATCATAAGGTACAGAAATTTAACATTTTCCTTTTATTCAAAAACTAACAGCATGTGTTTTTAATTTCTATAGTAGCTCAATAAAACCTATTTCACTAAAAGGTAAGTAGTAATGCAAATATTCCAAGGCAGTACCATTCTGGAATAGATCAAGAATAAAACAAAGATACAAAGATGGCTATATCTGAGTAGTGAATAAGAGAGGTAAGAATATAATTGAGAGACACATTATGGTGGGGACACATTATATATTCAGTCCATTGTATTATGGACTGAATTTTTGTTTTCCCCCCAAATTCTTATATTTACATATTAACTGCCATTGTGTTAATATTAAGTGATGGAAACCTTTGGGAAGTAATTATAGCTGGGTGAGGCTATGTGGTTAGGACCCTAGTCTGATAGGATTAGTGCCCCTATGAAAAAACACCAAGAAAAAAATACCAGAAATTTGTTTTTTCTCTTTTCCACATGAACGCACAGTAAGATGGTTGATCATATATGAACCGGGAAGAGGCACTCTTCAGAAACCTTAATGCCACTCTGACCTTAGACTTCCATCATGTAAATCTAGGAGAAAACAAATTTTTGTATAAGTCACCAAGCCTATGTTTTTTTGTTATAGTTAGCCAAACTAAGTCACATGGTAAGAGCATGGATTTTATGCTCTTCCAATGAGCTGAAAACTGATTATTGATAATGCAGTCCATGAAAATCAGAAGAAGAAACATTGGGTCCAGTAAAGAACTGAGAGAGTAAATTGTGGTAATTTCATTCAGTGTGGTAACAATGAAAGTGGTGGAAAGTGGGTGCTGGGGCAGAACAGTCTCTTTAATTCGGGATTTAAATGCAGAATGCATCTTTAAAATAATCAACAGATTTGCTGATCTATTTGATACAGATTCTGACAGACAAGATGAGTCAAAAATGACTTCAAGGTCCTAAGATAGAAATAGATAGAATTATCATTTGATTAGATAATGAGTCAAGGGAAAAGGATGTTGGGAAGCCAACAAAAATCCCACTTTGGGGCAAGAAAATCTGGAATGTCTAGTCTACATTCAAGTAGAGATATATGAATATAGAGAAGATAGACAGTGAAATGAAGATGGAGCTCAGGGACCAAAACTGGAAATGTAAGTTTAGAAATTATTATTCAATGGACAATACTTAAAAGTTATGAGAATGAATGATCTAGGGAGTGAGAAGACCAAAAAGACCCAGTTTGAATCTTATAAGACTTGAAAGTGGTTGGAAAATCCTACGAGGGCTGAGAAAGACTGGTGATTGAAATAAGGGGGAAAATGTTATGCCCTGTACCAAGTCATGCTCACAAAACAAGAAGTGTCACAATAAGTTTAGTCTTTAAGATAAATGCTTGTTTGAGCTCTTCCATTAGTGTCTCAAATGAGTTCCCCAGGACACTGATTAAAAAACTGGGTGTGGCAATTTAGACTAATATATTTTTAACCTTATTCTCTCTTTTGTATTATCTGGTTAAATAGAGATTAATCCAGTCATTTTCTATACAAGTATATTCCACAATATTAAAATTACTTAGTAACATAGAGAAACGGACATTCCTGACCCATTACTCAGACCTACTAAACAGAAACATCCAGCATGTTTCACTAAAATGAAAAATTTCACTAAGTTCTCAAGTGGATTACTAGGCATACTAAATTGGAGAACAGTGACCCCTATCTGCAGTCATGCCTTATCATGAAGAAGGAAGAGGTTAATCAAAACTGTCAGACTCAGGTTATAATAATGGAGTAAGTACAGTTTAGGTACAGTAACTAAATAATTCGTATTCAAATATTAGAATTTCCACTTTCAGTTATCCATCTTTCTATAAATTATCTAGGTACCCCTATTTGATAAAGCTAAGAGATGCATAGTGTTTTTTTATACAGAAATCCTTACATCAAAATAAAAACATCTTTGCAAGTATTGTGTTGCAATCAGAATGACACTTTAGGAAAATATAATTCAAGGCATTGCTCCAGAAATGTTGCAACAGATAGTCTAGCAGCCATAGCTGGAAAAGAATTTCTACCCTCTTGATGAGTAGAAAATTCTCTTTTCACTAATTAATGCAAATGTACCTTACACTTGTGATACTGATTTGGCTACAGGTGTATAAAGATGACGGAGTGAGAAAAAAATTGTAGCAAAATAATTTCTGAGTAATACTAATAAAGGTTTCCACTTAGACACTATAGTAAGGCATATGCTGTTTTATTTAGTCTTTATAGTAGCACTATGATGCAAATAATGTTGAGTTTTAGAAGTGTGGAAGATTGAGAAGACCTGAAATAGAGTTTTTCCTGCAGAATATTGATTGAGTAATTAATTGACCTTATGAAGCTTATCCTATTTTATAAATCTTTGTTCATTTTTTACAATATTTGATTTCTCCCCTCAGTTGTAGTCCCCAAAATTCTCTTTCTACGATAGCTCCCCTGAAACACAACCATAGTCCCTCCTTGTGCTCTTCTCTTCCCTTTTTCGACTCATCTCCCTCCACCTCTCCTGCTGTATGTTTCAGATATTTGCCTACAAGATATTTCCTACAAGCTTTGTCTTTTTCATGACTTTATGTTTGATTTCCCTGCATTTCACCTATAAGTGAAACCATTGATAATTTTTTTCTGACTTGTTTCACTGGGTACAATCTCTTCCAGCTCCATCCATGTTGCTACAAATAGCATGAGTTTATCCTTTTTTTGATTACTGAATAATATTTGGAATGAAATCTGTACTCCTGTGCTTATTGCAGTGTTATTTACAACAGCTAATACCTGAAAACAATCTAAATGTCCTCAAACAGACAAGTGATATATATCTTTATGTATATAATTATATATAGCTGGTAAGCAGTTATATATACATATACATAAAATATTAATTAAGGCACATTATTGGGAACTATATTAGTCAGATTGAGGGTAAGATAGTAATAGTGGAGGAGGATGGGACAAGGTACCAGTACTTTGCATACTGCTTAGCATCTTTCTCCACATCGGTCCACTCACTACAAAGTGACCAAAGTGATAAGCAGGTGGCAGGGAAGTTTTATTTAATAAAATGGACTTTTAGAGTAATTATGTGTACTTCACATATGACAGTAAAGAATAGAAACTTTACAGACTCAGAAAACTAATATCTAAATAAGTCGTTCTCTCCTTTGATTATTCATAGTAGTCATGCTTTTTAACTGACAAAGTGGTAATATAGCACCAGGCTATAGAAACTTCAAGCTGGTGGACCTGGTCTCTATAACACTTTCAACTTGACAAAGGGCGAGGTATCTGTTTTTCCTACAAGAGAAGGAAAATAAAGTACACTGGCATAGAATGGAATGAAAGGAACTTTTGTGTTTTTAGAAGGATCTTTTCTTTTACAAAGATTTTATATGAGATATAAAATGTTAAAAAAAGAATACATCCATTGAACATGTCTACCCTCTCCATCTTTTTATGCTAAACAGTTTTGATAGCATTTATTGCTTAAAATGCTTGTACTATGTGAGTTTAACTTTAGTTGTCTTTCATTAATTATCAAAAGTAACAATAAGAATATTGCCCAGCTATATAAACTTTTAATCTGAGTTGTATTTGCTTTTGATTCTTTTAAAGTTCATATTTTAATGAAGTATTTTTTTCTTATATGATTGCCAATTTTTTGATAGTATTGATTTTTCCTCTCAGATATAGTGTCAATAGTTTTCCCACCATAGCACCATTAACCCAGCACCATAGTCCTTTGTGCTCTTCTTTCCCCTATTTTGACCACTCTCACTCCCCACCCTTCATGAATGTCTCAGATCTATGATAAGTGTTTAAGTTTTGTCTTTTTTCTAACCTTTTGTTTGGTTTCTTATACCCCACATATAAATGACACCATCTGATGTCTATCTTTTTCTTCAGATTTATTGTTCAGTATAATCCCTTCCAAATTTATTCATGCTTCATGAGTTTATCTTATTTGATTCATTTAGTCATATTCTACTGTGTGCTCATACAACATCTTCTTGATCCACTCATCTGTTTTTGGAGCATTTAGCTTGTTTACATATCTTATCTATTTTAGATAGTGCTTCAGTGAAGACAGAAGTGCAAGTTTCCTTTGAAATTTGTGTGTGTGTGTTTTTTTTTTTGTTTGTTTTCTTATTGCTTTTTTGTCATTTGGGCATATTTCTGGGAGCGGAATAGCTAGGTCCTATGATCAATCCATTTTTAGTGTTTGGAGGAACCTCCACACAGCCTTCCATAGCGTCTGGACAAGTTTACATATCTGAAAGTTGTGTAAGAGGGTTCCTTCAGAAAAGTAAAAACATCATCATGCTTTTAAAAATGAAGCATCCACACATTGCCATATTCTTCCATACTAACAAGGACAGAAAAATCCAGACTGTCTCTTCACATGTATGCACAATTGGAAGTTCAAGTACAACCTATGGTCACGAGATGTACAGTCTTCTTATTATAAAGCAGTGTGTATTGGACCTTAATTTGCACACAGAATGACCTAGGGACACTGGTCAAATGCAGACATTGACTCAGTTTGGGACGGACCTGAGATTCTGCATTTCTAAGGAGCTCTCAGGTGATACTGAAGCTGCTAGTCCATGAGTCACATCCTGAGTTACAGTTTTAGAGGATGACTAGATGAGATATAAACTAGAAGATTGTAGTCAGTGTGAGGTGTAAGCTCACTAGTGTGAGAGACTCAGCCAGTTGATCTGAATAAAATGAACCATAATCTACATCCTGGAGATTAAAATCTACCTAATGTCCAGTCAGATCTATTCTACAGATGAGGTCAGAATGGCCTGAAAGCACAAAGAAAACAACCCATCAGTGTGTAAACAATTTCTCTATTTATCCACCTAAGGGGACCACCTCTCCTAGCCGTTGTATTACTGGCAGTCAAACATCTTCACAGTTTTAATCAGATTCAGGCATTGGTCCCCCAGAAATTAAAACTTCTTCCTTTAAAAACAGAAACTGATCTAATCACCATTCCTGTTATGGAGGTAGTAGGATAAATATGTCAACATGACACACTGAGGCCTTTTCTCAAGAACTTCTGATGACATGAATATAGTGTAATTTTTCAGTTATCTTTATACTATAAAGGGACGGAAATAACAGTATAAGGTCATCTGTAAATATCTATTAAAAAACTATCCTAAGAGTTGTCTATATTGCTTTTCCTAGACTGTAAGTCTAGACAGTGAGTATAATTTCTAAGATAAAGCAGATATGCTATTATAGACAGGGAAATGGGTTACAGTAAGAATGAAGTGAAATGAATGAAATTTATTTCATTTAACATCTATATTTTTATATGCTTTAGAAATTCAAGATTTCAAACTAAACATCTAGTTTTTTCTTACTGCCTCCTGGATGTTGAATTTGCTCTTATGTATCTCAAACATTAAGGGGAAATTTCTCAGAATATCATTGAAATAATAAGGGAAACAATGACCAGTCAATAGTAAATATCATATTTCATGTTTTAAGTGAAATATCAACTATATATCATTTTTACTGAAACTAACCAACCCAATACATAAAAAATAACAAAGCAAATTCATTAAACCAAATTTTGTCAGCATGAGACCTAAAATCTGAAATTACTTTAGTACTGAGAAAAGTTGAAGAAAATTGTACAAGTTACCTTAATACCTTGATGCACAAATAATAGCTTTATTGGATTATTCCAACTTTAATATACATTATAGATAAAATTAAAACAAAGTAGAACAAAATAGTAAATATTAACCATATATTATAGATGCACAGTTGTAAGAAGTGATGCTTGAAACAAGGTTGTAATTGTATATATGAAGTCTAGATCTGGGAGTTTGGGGCTTTTGAGAGAGAATCTCCTGAGGTGGGGTTGGGGGGAGATGGAAATGTTGGCTTCTTCCTCAGTTGAAGGAAGAATAAGATCAGAAATGTATTTTTTCCCTAAGGATAATAACTACCTAAATAATGCACTTTTGCCAGTAAGACTGTAAGTCAAAGTAGAATAAATGTTTCAAAGCACTCATATAGGATTTCTGCAGAAGAGGCAAGATTCATCAAATTATTATCTCAGGTAACATCCTCCCTTAGTATCCATAGGGGGTTTATCCCCAGACACCTGTGGATACTGGAATCCAAGGAAGCTCAAGTCCTTTTATAAAATGGTGCAGTTACCTGCATTTAACTTAAACATATCCTCCTTTATACTTTAAATCATCTCTAGGTTACTTACAATACTTGGTACTATAAATGCTTTGTAAATAAATATCATATATTGTTTGAAGAATAATGGCAAGGAAAAATCTGTATTTGCAGAACAGCTTCATCCATCATTTCAATTGGGAGTCTACTGAATTGACAGATGACTCCCACAGATAGAAGACCTTAATGTACTCTATCACCATGGAATGAACCACACCACAGATATATCATAAAGCAACCATTTTACCTGTCGGTCAAAGTTGTGGGTCAGAATTTAAAATGTCACATTCCAGTTGAATTCTCGCCACTTCGAAATTGCAGGGACCACAATTGGGAAAATTCAAAAGTTGAAGTCTCTAGATTATCTGAAAGTATGTCAGGCACTTTATGCTGACTGTCATCTCAGTTGAAACACTAGACTGACAGTGAAATACAGACAGCTAGAATCTTCTTCGTGTGATCAGGGGTTCCTCCAGCACAGACACATCATGACAGCCAAGCTTTTCATCTAGCACCAAAGAGCTTCAAAACCAATGTGGCGGTTTGACAAAGCAAAATCTACATCACCTTTCACAAACCAGCCTCATGATTCACACAGCATCACTCCTACTGCTATTTGGTAGTTATGAGCAAGTCAAAGTTCACCATTATTTAAGGAGCAATATTCTCACAGATTCATTGAAAATGTCATCTGCCACAATATCCACCATCTTTTTTTCTTTTCATGAGCATTTTACTCTTGTAGTTTAGTTGTGTGAGCACTTGTTATACACAAAATATAGTGATCATATCCTTTTTGATTAAAATGATGCAAAACTTTCTCTCTGACTTAGGGAATTCAACAGTGATATTTTAGGCCACCTTAATATTTGTACAACATCTTCATGACCCACACATGCATAATTCTTGTCATCTTTTAAGAATTTAACCTCAAATTACTGGAAACCACAGAGAAAGGTTATGCTATAAAAAAAATGTTTCAGTAAAAATTCAGCATTATGACCCCACATCACTGGTCCTGGGGTGGGAAACTGTTGGCATTTCCTTTTCCATAACTGCACTTTCTAGTAGTTATCATTTCACAAGAAACTCATATTACTGAAGCAGCTGGATTTTATGGCACTTTTCAGAGGATTTACATGACTTCAAGACATACTCAGAGGTTCCTGATTTAAAGGGATGCCAAAGAGGTACTTAGAGGACTTGCAGAAAATTGCCTCACTTTTCTTAGAAAATGTTGGTGATAGATTTCAAAAACACAGTATATTAGTTTTCTTGGGTTGCTGTAATAAAATGCTTCAAGCAGGGTATTTTAAGCAAAAGAAATCTATTGTTTCACAATTCTGTTTATTTCTATTATCTCTTAGTTTAGAGTCTTATTAACCTTTCATTAATTCATTGTGAGAAATTCTGGTTTCCTGTCTTAACCCTGTCAAATACACTCTATATATTGATGCCAGAATGATCTAATTAAGTTAAATTCTGATATTTCACTGTTCAGAGACCATCAATAACTCCCTATTATAGGAGTAAGAAAACTTAGTCTTTTCTCAAACCATGTAGGACCTATACATCTATGCACTTCTCTACCCATCATATTACCTACCCTCCCCCCCACCCATCAGATTATTATTTCAGCCAAACCAAACTAACTGAAGTTTTCTAAGCACATACTATTTCAGACTCCCATATCATGCTTCCCTTTCCTAGAAATATCATTTTTCCTATGAAAGCCAAGTCATAGAGAAAATTCTTTCTCATTCAGAATGCTGAAGTCATCGGTGAAAAAGACAGAGCTGAGAATTGGGCAAGCACACTCCCATTCCATGTACACCAGAGATAAATCCATATAGCTGAGAAGCTAGCCTAAATGTGAAATTCTGGATGAAATCTCCAAGCCACTGAACTAAATGATATTTGCATTCACCACTATGTTTTTTAGTTTTATAAATTTATAACTCCTTTTTCAAGCTTAAGGTACTTGGGTTAGATGTCTTTTAGTTGTAACATGAGTTCTAGATATAGAAATAACTCTGCAGGCTGACAATAATAAATTGAAAGTTTAAAAATCAATATGTAATAATAATGATGAAGCAAAACACATAATCATACATCTACTGCCATTACATGACATAATATTGATATAAGAAAATAAAATAATGTAATTCACAGAGCATCATTCAGAGTAAATTTTAAATCTCTTTGACATGTGCAAATGCTATTCATTTTTAGATTTTTAAAAAAGCTAAACAATAATCTGTACCCAGAGGAGTCGAGTGATGCTAGCAAAGAGTTAATTGAGGGTTTACAGTGGAGACTGGCATTCTAAGCATGTGTCCAGTTTACACGAGACAGACAAGCTAAGAAAATAAAGATTTTTAACTGCTTTTCTTTTTTTTCTTTTCAGGAAGCTTTAGAAGAAACTGGCTATTGTCCTTACCATTTAAATCAGAGTTATTTCTTGCCAAGGTGGGAGATTATTAATCTTTTCATCAAAACTTGAGGTAAGAATCAATTAAGCTAAAGTCTCTTGGATACTGGCTAAGTACAGTATCCAAATCAAATATGCTTCCTTGAGGAACAAAAACCAAGGCAATGTAGCATTAGAAGAAATAGAACAGATGAAGTCTGACCATTGTTTTTGGACTGTATTCCATTTCTCTTGACAAAATCACAACTTCTAATAGCTTCTCTGTGTTTAGATTTTAGTTTTCAACAAGAAATCAAGATAGTTTACCAAGAGAAGAATTTTGCAGTCTAGAGAAAGTGGAACATAAAAGAGTAAAAGCATAATAAGCATATAAGAATAAAAGCATATAAGAATTCTAAACAAGCAAATAAGAATAAAAGAGTAAAGCAATTCAAATAGACAAAGGTGTGGAATATTCTATCTCTGAGGCATCTCATCTTGGAGAAATTTTAATAAGACTGAAAAAGAGCAGGTCTGCCACCCATTGTGGCCTAACTGTAAAAGCCAGCAGAATATTAACTCACCTGATTCTGTCACCAATGGCATTCCTGATCTATCCTCTTTCTAAGATTGCTCTCACTTTACAAAATCTCCCAAAATCTCTCCTTTGGTTCAATTTTTAAAAAGCCACATAGCTAGACTTGGGTTTTAATTGTTATCTTACTCGGTGGGGAATACTTGCAAATTAAAAACTACCAGAGGCAAAAGAGTCATTTTATTTCATCATCCCCTTCTTTCAAGTTTTGACTCCTTGTCCTTAGTATTCACCAACTTTCACTTATTTACCTGTACCTTCAGGTAATCTCTTATTATGCTACTTTCAGTTATATTCCAATTCTTATATACTGAAAATTGGTAGTAAGGGAGCTATTTGACTATTGGCAGAAGGAGCACCACACAGGACAAGCCTGTTGGAGTTTTCTGTATCTTTTTCCAGAATTCTATTACCATTCACCATTTCCACTCTGATCCAAGTTTCATCTCTTACTTGAATTATTGCAATGTGTTTAAGTGGCACCTAACTTCTGTACTAGCTCTCCTGTGGTCTAGCCTGTCACTGAAGAGAGGGATCATTTTAAAGCTTAGGTCATGCCATTTATCAGTATGCAGTCTCCCAATGATTTGCTCTCTCCCATTATGTGAGAGCCAACTCCCGTAGCCTAGCCTACGAAGTCCCACACAATCAAATTCCCAGTAGTAACTGTCATCCCTGCTGCTGCTACTCTCCCCACACTCTCTTCATTCCAGTCACATTGACCACATAGCTATTCCCAAGATATTTTATTGACATACTCCCACATCTTAAAATATTTGATTGGCATTACTCTCCCAATAAGACCTTCTTGGCCAACCTAATTATTTATTTTTAGATTTTTATTTATCTATCTTGTTGAAATAATGTGATCTACAGCACTGTGTGTGGCTTAAGGGAAAGGTTCTCACCTCCTCAGAAATGTGTTATCACATTTCCCCCACCATAAAAATATCTACAGTTCTTTACCCTATGGTACTGAGCTGTGCCTGACCTCCTTATTCCTACCTTCCCTCCCTATCAGTTTTGATTTCAGTCATATTTCTAGGGTTTGTTTCCATTTAGCTTTGTAAGCTCTTTATTATGAAAATATTGATGAAGTCAACTGATATTTGCCTTTCTCCCTCTAGCTTATTTCCTTTACCATAATGCCCTCCAAATCCATCCATGTTGTTGAAAATAACAATTCATCTTTTTATAACTGATAGTCCGTTGTGTCTATATACCACATCATCTTAATCAGCTGCTCTATTGAGGTGCTTTTGGATTGTTTCCATGACTTAGCTGTTGTAAATAGTGTTGCAATGTACACAGGAGTGCAGGTATCCCTTGCAATTACTGATTTTATATTCTTCAGGTTGATCTAGGATTGGAATTGATGAATCATTTGGTATACCTCTTGTAATATATTGTGGAGACACCATACAGTTCTTTATAGGATCTAAACCAGCCTACTTTTCCATCCACATTATACGAGGTTTCTTTTTTTCCACATATTCTTGCCAACATTTCTAGTTTCTGGTTTTTTGAAAATGGGCCATTCTCACTAGAGTAATATGTAATTGCTTTGTGGTTCTGGTTTGCACTTCCCTGGTGGAAAGTGATTTTTAAATTTTTTTCATGTGCTTCTTGGTCCTTTATATGCTTTCTGTCCCCTTAGCTCTTCTGCTTATTGTTTGATTGGGTATTTTGTTTTCTACTTCTTGAGTTGATGGGCATTCTTTTTATATCTTGAATGCTAGGCCTCTGTCAGATATATGTTGTGCAAAGATTTTCTCCCATTCAGTAGGATGTCTTTCAGTTTAAATGATAGTTTTCCTTTACTGTATCAAAAACCTTTATCTCTATATAGTTGCATTTATTTTTTTTTCTTTGTTTTCCTTGCCTTTGGGGTTGGGTTCTCAAAGACCTCTGTGAAACCGAGGTCTTGAAGTGTTTGCCTATGTTTTCTTCTATGGCGTTTATGGTTTTCTGCAACACATCTAAGTCTTTAATCAATTGTGAGTTAATTTTTGTGTATCGAGTGAGAGTCCCTACAGTTGACACTACCAGGGCTTGTCATACTTAACAGGTCTTATTCCACTACTTTGCAGGAACTACTCAGTTTGGATTGCCTCCAGGGCTCACAGGATGCATAGTATGGTGGGCCTATTGTCCAGCTCCATCCTGAAGTGTGCTGCAAAGAGTTACTGCTGGTAGGCTGCTTCCAGGACCTGTTTCAGAACCTGTCAATGTCAATATCTTCTGAGGGAGTGGGGATTGGTCTGTGTACAGAATCTTGCCCAGAGTTTGCCTAACTCTGTGCAAATGTCTATGGAGGGTTGCTCTGTTGAATTGACTTCCAAGACCTAGGACTCACAGAGGTCTGTAGGGGGTAAACTGTATCATGACCTGTTGCCTGTTGTATTCTGCAATTCCAGGCCCACCAACCCCAATGGGACTCATTGTATCGCCTAGGTGGACTACCTGCTTGGCTCAGCCAATTGAGTTGCTTCTTGGTGTCTCTCTCTTTTGGAAATTCCTCCTAGCATGTGCTGTAATATCTGGAGTTACTGGTTGTGTGCTGCTGCAGTCTAACTGGGAATATGTAAAGGAAGCAAGTCAGCATTTTCTTTCTTCCATCATCTAGACTGGCTACTGGTTGAGTATCTCATTTTAACTCCATATTCTTAATTCCATATTCCCTGCTTTCTTGCTTAATTTAAATTTAACACATATCAATATTTATTCTATTTATTTATATTTTATTTCTGCCAGTAGAATAAAAGTGCCTCATGAGAAATTTTTTTTTGTCTGTTTTATTTACTTTTGTATCTCAAGTGCCCCAGATAGTGTATGGTATAAAAAAGATGTGTTTGTAAATGGTTTTGTTGTCATGTTTTCACCAGATTGTTGTGTGGTGAAGTGCAGAAGGAACTTTGATAACACAGTCAAGCAAGCAAAAAAGAGACAAATTATTTACAACAGATATAAGAAAAGGTTATTGCAGAGAAAGGGAAAGAACAAAACATAGGGAACCCCTGGGCCAGGAATGAGCAAAGAAGTTCAAAATGGCATTAAATCTCAGGGATTTTATACCTTTTCTCCCCTAATTATTCCAAAGACCTATCAGTTTCCCTGTGATTGGCTGATGCCACTGTACTAAGCCTCACTGTCAATTTTTATTTTAAAATTGTTTTACTTTCTCTCAGAAATATCCCATTACTTCCTCATTTTCCTTATACCAAAGAGTTAACTGTTTTGAAATTGGTGCCAGTAGGCTAGACCATGGCTAGTTCATCTCCTTTGGAATTTTCTTTCTTTGTGTCATTCTCCTGGTCTCCAAGGTTTCTTCCATCTGCCCAGTCTCAGTTTCAAATACATTATGTAAATGAAGGGACTGCATCTTAATCATCTTGGTATTATCCGCAGCATCCAGAATTGTGCCAGGCAGGTAATGTTCAATTCAAAATGATTATGGAGTTTCTAAGTAAAATAAATAAATAAATAGATAGATAGATAGATAGATAGATAGATAGATAGATAGATAGATAGATAGATAGATAGATAGATAAACAAACAAACAAACAAATAAATAAATAAGTAGATAGATAGATATATAGATAAATAGATAAATAAATAAATAAGTAAATAAGTAAGTAAGTAAATAAATAAATAAATAAATAAATGTGTATTGCAGCTATAATTCTTTTTTAAGCCATGAGTCTCATTTTTTTTCCTAATTATCTACTATTCAGGCACAGTCAGAGCTTTCTAAATGTCTCTACTGCCCTCTGGCTTAAATAATCATTTCCCTGCTTGTAAAGCCACTGTTTTCTGCAGTAAGAGTCAGTCTGTAATGGGACAGCTGTGTCTTGTCACAGTGGTGAGCTGTGAGCCTTGCTCACTGTGTTGTGAACCATCACTACTTCAGTTTCTGTTTCTCTGATTATCTTAATTTTGCAATATTTGGAGTGAAATTGCACATATATCAGAAAAAAAATGACTAGAACTTTAGCAGATCCTGCTTGAGCTGTGCTCACTAAAGGAATTATCTTGACCTATGGTTGGTGAAAGAACTATGGGTGGTGACGTTTTGGCTCATGGATTTGAACTGGAATCTTTGTTCTAGCCAATTCAAGACTGGATGACTGAATATATAACATTATATGTTATATATATATAGAGAGAGAGATAGATAGCTATAGATAGAGATATATAGATAGTACTCAGTATATATATATCATCTATAAACTGTGCAATATATTAATTCATAGTGCACCTATTTTGAGGATTATATGAAATAATATACATAACACGATTAACATACAATTCATTTTCAAAACTGTTCTTTCATTTTTATTTTTTCTTCATTTCAGATTTTTTATCCTTACTTGCTTGTTATTTATTATCTGTTTTGTTTTGCTTTTCATTTTTGCTCTTGGAGCATACTCTTAAAATTTAGCATGAAAAACTAAATGGAAGATCTTTAATCGGTTAGGAAAATATCATCCTTAGAGAATTTAGGAGAACTTGAATTGAGGATTTACTACCATTGACTTTAGTAAGTGCCCCACTTGTGACAGGCCTTAACTTTCAACAATAGTCTCAGAGGGGCTGAAAGGAAGCATTGTCAAGTTATTTGTAGTGAATCAATAGTCTACCAATGGGAAGGACTATCTTCATAGTTCTTAAAGTTCATTGGGTTTTTTAAACAAGAAACATGAAAAGTAGCATCATTATTTTTAGATACACACTGAGGGGAAAATAGATCCAGTTGCATATCAAGCTTTCTCTAAGAACTGAAATTATCACCTCAAGGAAGGTTTCTAGGTAGCTAGTGTATAAATATTTGCTGGATAAGTGAATGAATAAATAAATACATCAACTGATTAATATTTTCTTGATGCTCATGAGTATCTCTGTGGTTTTGTTCTTTCAACAGCCACTTAGCAGGGGAAAGAAGGCTAGAGAGGCAGCCTTTTGAGGTAAGCAGGCTATGACTAATTTCTTAATCTTGGCACTCAAACTAAGAATATGTCATTGTTTTGTTACCTGTTGCCATAGTAATCCAAAGTGAGACCATAATATTCAAAGACTAATGTCAATATTTCTCCCCATTTTTCTGGTTAAATTTTTACCTCCTCAAACTCGAAACTAGTAAAAGGTCATTCTTCTTCTTATCGTCTGTGCATTCTGCAAAAAAAAAAAAAGTTCTGCTATAATTAATGAGAGATAGCATTGATATAAATAGGAAACTCAATCTTTTATGAAAATTGAGTTTCTTTGAGTTTACTGCAGTCATTCTTTGAATTTCATACAATAATTCTTGGTTTAAGACTATCTCTTTCAAAAAATAAAAGAAGTGACATGAGTATTCTGTTGAACTTTTGCTGTTGATAACTTAAATTGAAATTTCAGTCCTTAATACTTGAGGTCTTCCTGTCAGCATGCATTATTTCTTGTGATGCGTAGACTACTTTAATGGGGTTGATAATGCAAATATAAGAAATCTGTAATATTATTTAGTATAATGCAAAATACTTTATACTTTTTCTAAAGAAATTTATTTAGCAAAAGCCCAGAAAGCTTATAGGTTTACTGTCAAGACATTTTTTAACAATGACTCCAAATAAAGAAAAATCATGATTTTTTTTTCTTTTCCCAATCCCTGGTGGCCTGGTGCTAATTTTTATAGTTTGTTAAATATATGTGTTTCTTCATTACAAATTATTATCAAAAGAACTACATTATATGTTGCAATTAGGAAGAAATAAATTAACACACTTGAAATAATTGGAAATGCTAATTATTTTTAGAACTGAGTGAAATAATAATATTTTATTTTTTAATAGATTTTCCTATTCCATGAGAATAAAAAGAAAAGCAGTTCATCATTAGTTCTGCCAGCATGCCAGAATCTCCTATCTCAAATTGTAGCCACTTGACTTTTCCTGAACTTTGTATTTTTTAAATTGCGTTCTAGTTAATCGTTCTTGAAATATTCAAACTATTGTAAGCTTACAGAGCACAAGAACTGCATTATTCATTTACTTTATTATTCAAAGCATCTAGAATATCACCTTGTGGAAAAAAAAATGAGTGATTTAAAATATAGTAAATGAATAAGAGCTGTCACACAACCTCAATACCTTGTAAAATGTTTCTTCATGGAAGAGTTATATATTTGCAAAAGTAGTGTTGGTGATAATCTTAAATTAAAATTAATCACAACTTAATCTTTAAATTAAATTAAGCTTTCCGTTTCTTCCAGGAATTATAATGTTTAACAGAAAATGCTGCATTCATATCTTGGATTCCTTAATATAAAGTTATATAAGATAGGACTATCACATATGAGAATCAGGGAGATATCTTTGGCAAATTCTTTGTTATTTTAATTGAGATGCTTAAATGTCTTATCACTTATAATTTTAAACTTTAGAATGATTGAAATAAACTATCATTCTATTGAAAAATAAGAAAAATGTCAATCTAGTACATTTTAGGTAGCTTAGTGTAAATTATTCACATGAATACATTTATTTTCTATTTTCTGCTAATTGTTATATCATCTCCAGACCTGCATAATACCAAGGAAATAGATAACTGTTCAGGAACACACACTGTAAGATAAAAAGATCTACACTAAGGAAACATGCATTTTATTCAGGGATACACAAATTGAAATCAGTCTAAATTTTTACATCAAAACTGGAAGAATAATAGGTATCTGATTTTGAGTAAAATTTAAATTTTGCATGTGTAAAATTAAACTTTAGAAACCCCCACTATCCTCCACATACAGACTTTCGATTAAATCTAGGCCTCCAGGAGCTCCGAGACCCTGTGCAGACATTTACTCTTCTCTTTTAGAAGGGCTGAGAGGGAAAACAAGAAAACACATATGACCCACTTACTTTACTGATTTCACCCTGGAGGGGGGAAATCAATGAAAATAGTAACATCAGCAATTGCACAGGAACAAAGTCACTATGAAAAGAATAACATAGGTGTAATACAACAAATAAACAGGAGAACACAATAATAGGAACAATTGAAAACCATAACTACCTTAAAACACCCAAATATGTTAAAATGAGGACAAAGAATCTTCTCTGAAAACTTGGAAAATCCTAATGACCTCAGAGTGCCTTAGATCAACTTGTCAAGCATTACTTTACAGTGAGGTTTCTTAGTAGAATATTAAATTCATAAGTTTTGAACTTTAGAAGCATAATGATTTTCACGTATAAATATAAACTGCTCATAATCCTTAGTGACTCACTTAGAAGATCACTCTCTAAAGGTAAGATATGTTTGAATATAAAATAAATGTCTGTGGAACTCCCTGTCCTTTTTTATTCCTAAATAATAAAAAAGCAGATAATGTAAAGATCTTCCAGCTTCAGACTATGCTATGAAGCTCCAGTCCAGTGGCTTAGTAACTGATAATATGCACTTTGTTGCCACCTGCTGGCATGATATGACATAAGTTTATAGCCAGAGTTGTGCCAATCCTTGTACTAGGTACAGGAGTTACAGTAGGTGGCAAAACAGACACCTACATCTTCTACTAAAAGAGAGAAATAACAATCAAATAGTCACAAATATGGGCCAAGAGGGAAAGGTCCTAATCTAAGGATCAGGGAGTGTTAATGTTGAAGGCAGGATCAGAATTCACTAGGTAAAAGTAGGGGGAGGAAGGAGAGCATGCTGGGAGTGGCAGAACAGAAAGAACTTTACATCTTTGAAGGAGTGAGGGAAAGTCATTCTGACTAGAACCTAGAAACTGGAGGAAAGATAGGGTTAATGGTGAGAGAAGAACCTGAAACAGTAATGATAATAACTATTATTATTATGTTCCCAGCAAATTTTTTAAGTGTTTACCTTTTTTTTTAAATTTTCCTAAATTTCTATGAGAGAGGGATCATCTATTAGCCTCACTTATAAGAAACCAAGACATAAAGAAGTAACTTCTCAGGAGGATTCTGCTAGTGTTAGGGGCAAAAAACTGAATTCTGACAATCTTGGCTCTGGTGTCCACACTCTTAATTTCTAGTTAAACTGCCTACGTAGCTCCAAATCATATGTGCTTTGTGGTAACATTATTTTCATAACAATAGGCAGCCATGGGAACTTTCCAAAGCAGATATGGCATCATTAAAATTGTTTTTTGAAGAAATCATCTTAGCCATGAAGTGCAGAAAAGATGGGGAGGGTAGAAACTAGATGAAAAACTATTTAAGTAATCCTAATCTGAACAAGATGGTGACTATGTAGAAAGAGAGAATAGACATATTTGGAATAAATTTAGAAACTACAATGGACAGGATCTGTGGTGGATTGGAAAAAAAACAAATGGAAGAGGATTAGTAAATAACCAAATGGAGGAGGTAGCCAAAAAAAAAATAAATAAATAAAAAAGACATTTTGAGAATCTGGGTACAGAACACCATAGTCTTTGCAGAAAAGGGTAACTAAAACAAGATCTTATTTTAAATTGTTTCATCACAACTTCAATATTTAAATACTTCCAGAAACTAAAAATATAATAGTTTTTCCCTGGAAGATAAGACAGTCTGATAAATTACACTAAAAATTTGAGTGGGGAAAAAAGTGTTTCTCAATTGTTCTTTGAAAATTAATCTTGTCTATCTTCTAGAATTATTTAGCATTCGTCTATCTCATTCTTCCTGCCAGAATTCTCCAACTTGAATATGTCAGAAAGAGTAATAGGGCAGAAAGAACTTATTCAAGGTACACACACAGGGCAAAGCCAATTCAGCATTACCATGAAACTTTCTTAGAGGATGCCATATTGACTCTTCATCAGAGTTGCTTGAGGTATGAGATGATTGCTTCAGTCTAGTCAGAGAGCAAATGCTTCTGGGAAGAAGTGGGTAGATAGAAAGCATATTGAATGGGATTATTTCTAACAATATACTATTAAAATAAAAACCATATAGATCTAGAGTACTATAGAGCAATTAAACAGATGTTTTAGAAAACATGTAAAAGAGTAAACAAGATAGATCATCCAATGAAGAAAATAGGTGACAAAATAATGAATAAAATTAAGTTAAATCTATATTTAAAATGTAGATATGGGTGGGGGAGGTAGATATATGTGTATAAAAAAATTAGAAGACATGTTTCAAATTTTAGCATTGGCTTTATCTGAGCAGAGATATTATTGATGACGTTTGTTTTCTTATAGCTGTTTATACATATTTAATACAATGAACAGGTATTGATTTTAATAAAGGTAAAATATAATGTTTTTAGAAAATATAAAAACAGATACTCTGAGATGGATATAATTACCTAACATAATTTTGCATGACTCATCTATTACTATTCAATTAATTGCATTGAACAGCAGTAACAGATCATATTGACAAGTTGCAATGTTCTCATCAGCCTCAAGGTCATTAAAAATACTGCTATCCAAATCAAAGTTATAATCACATAAACTGACACACTCAGGATTCAAAACTATTTCTTACAATCAGAAATCCTGGGCTGAAACCAAAAGTTGAAACTTATAAAAAACAAAACTGTACAAAAGAACATGGGAGAAACCTGGTTTATAGAAAAGACATGAAAATTCTAGTTGAACTTGGGGTCAATATATGCCAAAAGTGTAAAAAGACACAGAATGCTAATTTGCGATTTTTTTCTGTATCAGTAAAGATAAGAGTCAAAAAGAATCTTTCTAGTTCTCTGTACTGTATTTGAAGGACTTTGACAAACTAGAAAAAGTGAGCAGGGTAATGAGGAATTTTAATGCATATTATATGAGAGCCTTAGCTTGGGGGGAAAGGAGCTATAGCAGATATGATAATTTTTTCAAATATTGAAAACCCATGATGAAAAAAGAATGGATTCTTTCATTGTGAAGGACAGAACAAAGACAAATGGATAAATCTGACTGGGGAATGGAAATTATAAGGTTCCAAAAGACAAGCTTAAACAAATAAAAGCTGTTTTGGGAATGACAATGGTGACCTGGGAGTGATTTCAAAGCCAAGCATCATGCATATTGTGAAGTCCCAAGGAAGGTGGAGAAATTCAGCTCCTGATTTTTCACTTTTTATTTTGATATAAGTTACCAGTGATGTTATTATTACCTATCCAACTCCTAACTTCATAATAACTATGGAGAATAAAGCAAAGAAGAGGGAGAACAATCTAATTATTATATAAGTCAAGGATAGTTACAGAAAAGGTAAGCATGAACAGAGAACAAAGAAGAAATAAATTTTCATTCACTTTGAGTTTTTAAAGTTTTCTCTTGTGCCTTTTTAAGCCATGTTCTAGGTTCATTCTTCTTAAAGAATGGATAGAACCTGGCATAGTGAATTCCAGCACACCAGGGGATTTAAGGAGACAACAATAGGACCTCAGTCACCAAAAGTTTGTTTAGTACTAAACATCCCAGATATTGTACAAAGAATAGCAAGCATTTAGCTAGATTGAATGAATATGAACCTATACTACGTCACGGGAAGCAGTTGGGGACACAGCCTGTCCAGGTGACATCACTGAGCTCACGCTGCTGTCTTACACAAAGGCCTTCCATTCTTTCCCAGACATTGAAAAAAAAAGTTGAACCCCTGATGTGCTAGACCTAGTATATAGCTTCAGATGTTTCCTGTTCTGAGCAAACATCTTAGAAGAAAGTATTTCTTAGTAGATGTGTCCACATCAGCTTGCGTCACCTATCTTGATGAACAGAAGGGTTGCAGCCTTGGTTTGTTAATTTAAGCCTAATTAAAAATAATGAGTAGATAAAAATAAAGAGTAGCAATCAGAGATAAAAAGGATACTATTGTTGCATCACAAGCACAGATGAATTCTAGTCAATTTTAAAAGACAGAAATAATTACCAGTTCCTAAGAAGCAAATAGTCAGTTGGTGAGTATATTACTTTTTCACAGCAGACATTGGATAGCATTTCATATCTTAGGTAAAGTCACAAGGATGATATTACTTTGTATAAATCTGATGATTTTGAATAAAAGGAGAAATCAGATCAGAAACATCATTTCTGATAGTTCTTGTGTTTAGAAGATTAAAAAAACTGTGTTAAATGTGTTTTTATTTATTTATTTATTGAAAACTATTTGAAAACTATTTGAATTGAAAACTATTTTATTTATTTATTTATTTATTGAAAACTATCCTGGCTGTGTGAATAGATAGATATCATCCCTAGTGGTCTTGGCCTGTATCAATTGTAACTTGCATAAAATTGTTAGGCTAGTTTATACTGATGATCTACTGTTATTCTTCTGACACACAGATTAGAAAAAAAGGTTGGAAAAGAAAAACCTAAAGTAAGAGATGACTCTGAGTTAGTGCAGTTTAACCTGTAGGGTGAGAAGAAATATGAATCTTCACAATTATAAAATGATTTGTCAGCTCATCTTGCATGACACATTTCTGCAGTTGGAGATGGTCTCCATTACTTTATGTATTGCAGTGGAGCATTTTCCCAGTACATTTTTAAAACTACTTTCTGTAGCTCATAAAGGAAGCAAGAATTAACTGTCCCCCCAAATTTATATTTTACATTACTCTCCAAGAAGAAAAGGATAGAGTTAATACAATATAGATTAGAGAGGTCTTTTACGAAAGAGACAAGTGACTCTCACATTGCCAAATTTGACTATCTCACTCCCTAACCCCCATCCCCAAATAGAGTAACATAGAAACAGAAAGAAAAAACTGTCAAGGGGATATCTTGTCCAGTGCAGGAAACCAAATTCACAACCAGGGAAACACTCTCCAACTATGGACCCCCATTTCCAGAAAGCACTACAGAATTTACTCTCCCTCAAAAGAGAGGGCAAAATATCAGGCACTTGCCACTGATCCTCTTTAACTCAAAAGCAGACCACCCTGGCTACAATTGGAGATGGAAAAATTGCCTCCTCAGCAACTTCTCAAAGCAGGAGACTGAACCACTACTTCTTGTCAGCAGAAAACAACCCAAAACATCAGAAAATAGAGACAATTTCAGTTTCTATCTTTCCCAAATATTGCACAAATGCATCTCAACATAGGTATATACTTCATCTCCAGAGCCCAATTTAATGAAAAAAATGGGTGCGGTCAGTGTCTAAGTGCCACATTGCAGAGATGGCCCCAGCAGGGGGTGGAGTGGGTGTTCAGGCCCACAGCCACCACATGCCCTCTAAGAAGCCAGCGGCCCTCCAATTCTGAACACAGAGATGGATATTTGACATTAGTTCAGTTTGGTTTCATTCAAAATTTATATAAAAAAACAATTCTCTGATTGGATTCCATGTTTACCCAGCAACCTTTTGATATTATTTTACTTCCTGCATACCTTGCCTGCTGGGAGTAATATATGGGTGATCCTAGGCTTCTTGGAAGAGATATTTTACATTTGCACTGCATATTTTCAGTGTTATGATATCAGTGATAGCACTACCACTTATTTTAAATGAATCTTAAAGAGAAATAAATAAAACAATATCAAATGAGTTTTTCCATCATAAGAGCCATCTTCATTTCAAAGATATTTTAGTGCTTTTTAAAAGCTATAAGCTACCGTCTAAGAAATACAATAACAAATTTGTGCAGTAATAAGTTTCTTAGTCTTACAACTTATTCCCTGTGGCAAACTACATCTATTCTAAGCATCAGAAGGATTTCTACCATGTTTATCTGGTCAGATTCCTAAGAAGACACAGCCAAAGGTCAGACTGGACTAAGCTACCCTGTTCAGGAAAATATACCCTGTGTGGGTCCCTCTAGGAAATGAACCCCTTTTGAGAAGATGACATCTGTGTCTGAGCTTTATTACATCACTTGCTCCACTTTAGACTGCAACCCTTTTTATTGGTGTCCACTTATTCAGTGATAGCCAGCGAGGACAAGATGGCGGGTCAAATTCAGATTCTCCCTCTGTAAACTGAAATAATGCAATCTCAGATGAAATCACTATGTTTATCGCTGTATTTTAATTACTTTATAGTTATCTTAAGCAATTATTTTAAATGGTATATAAGCTGCCATTCTAAAAAAACTGAGTCAAATAAGGTAAATGAACAGATCTTCATGACCTACTTATGAAATACAGTCACCAGCACCCTCTTTAGTTATTTTCCAAGAAGCTAGTACTTACAAGTTGAAGAGACATATAAAAACAATATATCAAGTCGATTTACAGGTTGAACAATCTAGAAAATTTAACTTAGGTGATTCCACAGTTGTTCTATGTGCATATCTACATTTATTTTCCTAAATGGAAATAAGCCCAGTTTTGCCATTTCCTATCTGTATGACTTGTGACAATATCAAATAGTGTTACTAACATCAAATATTTGTTCCTTCAGTGTTAAATGAGAATGATCTACCTTATAGAGTTATTATAAAGATGGGAATAAAGTACTACAGGTAGAATGCTTAGAATTGAGTTTGGCAATAAGACACACTTAATAGAGAGTAGTTATTGTTATAATTATTAATAAGCACATAATTGTTTGGGGAGGAAGCTGACACACAGCACCATAAATGATGGAATATCATTTAATGGAAGAGAACATGTAATCATGAAGGAAGAACTCTTGAGAAGAGTCTTCCCTGGTTATGTTGTGAGCATTCCATTAAGTAGCTATGACTGTATGTGGGCACAAGAAATTTTTCCAGGCATCTAGGAAATATGTGAAACAGCAAATAAGTTTTGTTAAGAACCTTGAAGTGAATTACTTCCTATTATACTGCAATAATAATAATTATAACATTGTCTATGAATCACCTACCAGAATACCTAGTATTGCGCTGATCGTATTTAAACCTGCCAGTAGAAATCTGGGGATTTCCATTTGCATTTGCATTTGATGTACAGTCCAAAATGAGTTAGATACAAATAACATTTAAGTTAAGAAATTATCCTACTCTCATTTGCATATCTTACATGTTTTGCCTCCAATTCTGAAGCTAATTAGAAAGCCAGCATCACCACAGGCATTTTTCAAATGCAAATTCATAATAAGGTTGACAAATTCTGACAAGCCAGAAAAAAAGAAGACAAAAACACAGGCTTAACTGAATCAAAAAACGCAGTAAGGGCCAGGAGCTACTGAGTGTTGCAGAAAATCAATATCTTAAATGGAGTCATCCTCCCATTGTTCTGTGTGTGGTTGCCTCTCAAGCCTCAGGAAGCTTCAGAAAGGGGAAAGTGCAGGCTTCTCCCTGAGTAGAATGAAATCCTTTTCTCACGTGAGTCAGATCCAGCAAATTTCTTTATGTACTACAATTCAGTGAGGACATTTCCATTTTTCCTTTGAAGTGCCTGGCCACTGCTAGGAATATCACTGTGAGATTCTTCAGTTCTACTTTAACTATGATTTTCATCTGAGCAACAGTTTTATGTATTCATCTAAAGGTTTGTAGTTTATATAACTTCTAAAGGTTTCTGACAGTTTGGTTAGTAACCCATCCTAACTAGAATAAAACCAAACCAGATATTTAAGATCACCAGTCTTTCTCCCCCAAGAATAAATTTTCATTATTTTATTCCTGGATCTCAGTGTTTGTTTTAACTTCCACCACTTCCTTCAGTTACACAGGCTGACACCTCTCAACTGCATTTGACTTTCCTAGTCTTTGCCACCACAATGAAACATTATTCATACAATATTCCCCTGAATGTCAGAATGACTACTAAATCCAACCTTTCCTATATCCCTTGATCTTACTTTAGTTTAAGCTCTCAAAACACTTCATTGGATTTTATAATTGACTCAATAACTGGTTCCCTTTCTTCCTGTCTCTCCATGATCCAACCTATCTTCACCCACTGTCAATTTTCACATTGTATAAGATGTCAATTATGTGTAAAGATGTTCAATGCTTTCCATTGTTGTTGATCAATAAACTACAAACATCTCAACCAAGCAGTCAAGACCCTTGATTTTCTAGTTCTCAACTTTCTAGATAATCATCTTCCAAATCCCTATATTTCAATTAAAATTCTCTTTGATCTAAACTATAAATACTCACCATTTCCTCTTGATGAGAGTTTCTCTGCAGTTTGTGTTTTATATTGGAACTTAGAATTTTGTCAGTGAAATAAATCTGATCTCCCATAATAGTAGCTACTTTGGTGGCATACACTTTATTGAAGGCTTCCTTTCTTTGTCTCTTTCCCCAGTTTTTCATAGCATTTCCTTGGCTTTCCGTGGTAGACTAGATCTTTACCTATGACTATATTCCTTTTTATTTCCTTGTCATTTTGCCATTCCTTTCACTCAAGAAGCAGAATATATTTTCCTACTTTTTTTTTTCTTTTTTTGAGACTAGGTCTCGCTATTTTTGCCTGTGAAACCACAGGCTCATGTTGCCCAGGGTACCACAGACTCAAGCAATCCCCAGCCTCAGCTACCCAGGTAGCTGGGATTACAGGCATATGCCACCACACTAAGCTATATATTTTGGGAACTAGGTCTCGCTACATGCCCCCGGCAGGATTTGAACCATGATCCCTAGCCTTAGTTGCTTCATAGACTAAAGCTTACAGGCACCAGCTTATTTTCCTACATTTTAATGTGGGCTAGATTAAATAGGGCTGCTAAGACTGTGCACTTCAAAGACATGAAGTTCATGTGCCCAAAGGTTCCAGCCTTTTGCTGCTATGCTCTCAAATACATTACTTGTTTGTGCCATTTCTGTCAGAAATAAGGAGTCAACAGCTCACTCAACAATTGAGATTCACAATAGTGAATTTCTATCACCAGGGTCGATCACCAGTGTCTATTCTGGGACAAATCATGTTGCTCTCTGATCTTCAACAGATGTTCCAGTTTTCCCTGAAGTCACAGAACTCTTCAAGTGTGGTCTAGTGTGGATTATCTTTCAGATTATTTTCCTGGGAGCAAAGTAAGGAACCTCCATTGATGCCATCAGGATATTATCTTATAGTTGAGTATACTCCAATCTACTTGGAGTTGAGTTAGAGTATAATTCCGTAGAATTCCAGTTTGTGAATATACAATACCTTTATATCAACTCAGCTGTGGATGGGTACTTAGGTTGTTACCAACTTCTATCTATTATGAATAGTACTGCAATGAATAAAGTGCATATATCTCTCAAATTAGCATTTTTGTATTTTCTGGGTAAATACCCAAAAGTGTGATAACTAAATGACACAGAATTTCTGTTTTAAAACTTTTGATGAATCTCCATATTGCTTTCCATATGGATATATAAATTTAATATACAGTGTACTCTCTTGTCTCTACATATCCTCCCCAACATCTGCTGTAACTTACCATTTGAATGTTGCTTTATTCTTCCAATAGCTGCTTGTTACTCTCCATTATTTTTTCAATAGAAAAGTGAAAACTCTCTCAAATAAGTCTCTTGCTCACAGATATGTATCTTGGGAAAACAAAATCAAGACATTTTATGTGATACAATGAGATGTGTACACATTGGGATTTGAGACCCTTGAAAAATAATAAAATATCAGAGTTACTCTCAATTTCTATATGCCAATATGTGTCTTTACTTTCTTCCAAAATGATTTTGGATATACTTATTCTTTTCCCTAGTTCTAAGTTCAGATTCAGTTGTCACACTCACTTGCCTAGAAGAGGTGACCGTCAGTCATTGGGTATATTTGCTTTTTTGCTCAGGAGCACATAATCTCTCTTTGCCTGGGTGGGTGGTTTCCTGTCTGTATTTGGGTTGAACCTGTTCCAGAGCTTGTGGTTTTTGGCCAGGCTTGTATTTTGTATTATCATCCTATTGCATATTTAAAGATAGTGTTGATTTTGCAATTGGGCATATCACTCTTGCATTTCTCAGAGAACTGATAGAAATTTGTCAAATTCTGGTTTGCATGTCTTTTCTCTTTTCACTCTTATACCCACCAACCTTCAAAATTCATTTTATTTGCTCAATAAGAATATGCTGTAAATTCATTTCTTATCAGATACCATGCTAAACACTAGAAATTAAGATTCTTGTAAAACATGAGCAAGCAGGTAACCACTGAAGCTATTGACACAGCAGTGCAGGTAAGATAAGACGTAAGGCACCCAAGTGAGGCACTCTAGGTAGGAGAGTTACAGATTTTGCTTAGTTATTTCTACTTCCATATTGTGTCTTCTCTAATTGGTATTACTTTCTCTACTATGTGGAAAGGCACAACTATCGCCATGAAGACTTTTAAACTGTTAAAAAGTAGGAGGGAAAGGCAAAAGGATGTAAAAAAATAAAAGGATGTCACAAGATTCTACACAAGCATCAAAAAATTGGTGCAGTGGGCAAGTTATAGATATTATTTTATCTGACCATCTTACATGGACATCATTCTTTCTGCATTAAACATAGAAGATATTACTGACAGAAGGACTTGACTGCTTAAATACTTTGAATTGCTCTGTTGTTGCTTCAAGCTCAGATAATGCCTACTGAGATGATTTTACAAAGATAGGCTCCGTGACATTCAAGATTTAGAATCATCAATTTGCCCCAGTTTGACAGTGCTTAGGTTAAGTGGGGGTGATAAAAGGAATCATTCAAACACATACATACAGAGGCACACAAACACACACACAAATAGATGTGAAAAGATGGTTTAGACAATAATCCTATACTTGTATAGATTATTGATATTTACAGAGTCCTTAAACATTCATTATCTATTTCATATAACCTTTACTGTAAACTCTTGATTTGGTAAATGTTATCTTTATTTTTCTGATAAGACTGAAACTTTGGAAAATAATATAGTGTATACACTTACTTTAGGGTTAAAGTGACTATGGAGTATAAACACCTGAGTAACAAAAATCTAAAGAAATATATTTGAGTGGAAAAATGCATATTATGCATATTCTTTATATCAGTGTATATAAAGAAGTTTGTGTTTGAGAAAACTTAAAATATAGAAATCTTATCTGAAAGTAAATTAGCAGGATAAATTAGCACTCTATATATTTTTTGTTTTATAAAGAACAATACAGAGTTTCTTTAAATAATACATGGCATGTTAAGCGTGATTTTACTACTCTAACTTTTTTTGCTTAAAATAACACTGAAAAAGTGCCTAGTGGATAAAGTACACCATCATAATTCTCAAAAGAGGTCACTTTTGTGAGATTCAGTACTTGGAAGATCACTTAGGAAAACACAGTTCCTTGTTTTAAGTAGTCAGTTCTCACATTTAAAATATAAAACCATGAAACAAAAATATATCCTTAGATAGCTCATAAATAACAGTCTTTAATATAAAGATTGATTAAACATGCCAGAATGGAAATCTCAATGACAAGATATTATTATTCAGGAAATACTGATATTTTAAATGTTTACCTTAAAAAGACAAGATACATTAATGTAGCAAATTGGCGAGGTGAATGACTGTTATTAATATAGTAATGGAAGGGTTAAGGTGGGAGTGAACTCCCAACCACACATGCAAAAGTCTCTGAGTCATAAATGGTCAATGTACTCACCTATGGGCTCTGGGCATCCTAGTGGAACACTCAGGAAAGGGTGAAGTCAGAGTGTGGATTTTGTTAGCTCACCCTCCCATTTTTCAGAGGCAGCCTCAGCTAATGTCAGGTCACTAATACTTATGAGATTTGGAAAACCATCAAGACTACATAACTGGCCTGGTCATGAATATAGATAAACTCATCACCAACTGTTACTTAGGTGATGAACGCCCCACCCCCACCATTAACAAAAAGTTTTCACCTGTGTACCCTTTAATTTATTCCAGGAGCCTGATGAACCAGGAACCCTTCTTCTTCTAATGGTCCTAACTTCATTAAAGATTACTCTTTCTCATGTCACAGTTTTGAGTTGCGTTTCCATGGAAAATCAGACATGTTAAATTGTGTAATGCCTTTGTAGACTGAGACTATGAGAAATTCAAGCACAACTCCATTAAAGGACCTGTGAGGCAAAAAACAAACAAACAAAAAAACTTGAATACAAATTTTGTATTGTTTGATATTTGGCAAATGTACTTTTTCCCTTTGACTAGACATCAAAGACCAAAGAGTTAGAAAGGAAATACCACAGAAACTTGGAAATAATAACAACAACATTATTATCTTGGCCTGGAACTGAGCATAGGTTAAAATAAAAAAAGTTGTGGAGATGAAAGTTTTTGCCTATTTTTTTTCAAAAAGTTTAATGTGAAAACAGGAGTTGATAAATTATTTGGATAATCTTTAGTATATTTAACATTTTTAAATGTATGTGCTACATCAATGTAATAATATGATCATATTACAATTGTGATTAAAATTTATAGCTACAAAAATGAAAGTTAAAATATAAAAAGGTTATTTCAATGATCAAATGAGCTATATTGGGTAAACTATATCTTTAGGTATATTGCAATAAGCATTTTGGTACAATTACAGGTTAATTCCCCAACCCTGGCAGCAACATTTTTTCTCACCGGGGAGAAAATGGAATCTTATGGTTCTGATCCCTAGTTGCATCTGTTCTGGAATTCTCTCCTTAACTGCTAACACCAACACACTGGTTGTAGGAGCTATTTTTCTGTTCATATCTTTTGGGATTAGCATAGATTTCTGCCCTTTCACTTTTCCAATTTGAAGAGAGATTAAATGAGAATGTTGTAGTAGCAGTAAAAATAAAAATCCATTGATTCAAGAAGCTTAATGCATACCCAAATGATGAACAAAAATAATCCATACCTCAGAAGGAATCTGATAAAGATTGAAAGTAGAGATGAACTTAACAATGGAGAAAGAAATGTAAATTCCTCTTAAATTTGATTTAGAAGGAAAATACTGACAAATTCTAAAATTATTTTTGGAAACAATTCCACAGACAACACCAAATGATTTTTTTTTTTTTGTAAAACCAGTACTAGATGGTTTTGCCCAACTTTGTGTGATAGAATATTTCAATTCATCTACTTTCCTAACAAAAAGGAGGAATATTCCCCAACCCATTTAAAGTAGTTAAGTAGCCATGATACTGAAACAAAACAAAAAAATAAAGGAACAAAAATTTACTAGCTAATTTTATTTAAGAACACAGATGCAAAACCTTGTAGCAAAATAATAAAATCTAAATTCAGCAATATATAACAAAACCAGTACAGCACTAACAGGTGTAATCTAGCCCTGGAATGCAAGGATGGCATAACAAGAAAATCAATAAATGCAATCTGCCCTATTTAATGAATTGAAAGAAAAAAGTATATATTTTAATAATGGAATAAAATAATAAAAATACAAGCTCATTATAAAAAAAGATTAAGCTTTTTCTATGAAGATAACACAAAATTTCCCTAGAATGTTAAAGGACATATATCAAGTGCGTTCAGCAAATGTTTTTTCACGATATGACAAAAAAAATCATTGTATTTCTTATTAATACAGTGATGTTCATTGTTACCACTTTTATTTAGCATTGAAATGGATGATGTACCAAATTGTAAAGCCAAAAATGAAATCATGAAGTTTGGCAAGAAGTAAACAAAATATAATTATTTAAGTGATATCATTATTTATATACAAATCTAAAAAAACTTAGAATAGCATTTTAAAAATCTGAGTTCATAAAGAGACTGAAAAAATATTGGCATGTGAAAATTAGAAGCAGTCCCATGTACCAGTGATTATTAATTATTTTCTTTTAAAATCAAGGAGAATATAAGATAATAATGATATATATGGTGAATACTTTAAAACTTTTTTAAAGAACACAAAAAGCCTATGGATGAAAATATATTAGAAGTGACCTTTATCCTTAATTTAATCTATAAATTCAATGAATGCCATATGTGAAAAGTTGGTATCACCGGGGTCATTTTAAATTATGCTTTGATCAAGCCACTGCAGAAAAAGTTGCTTTGTTGTCTTCTTAAAATTGGGCCAAATCCATTATTGAACTGCCAACATTCTAAGAAGCATCAAGAATGAGAATTTCCTATTTTAAAGGACTGTTAAATGTGAACTTTATCTACTCTTATGAATTCTCCATCTGACCATTTTTACCTTGAGATTCTCCCACCTGTTGAAGTATTTATAATATATAACCAATAAAATATGTTTACAAAAGCTATAGTTGAAAAAGAAAGACTGTATAAAAAAGGTAAACATTAAATAGAAAAATAAGACATTAACATTAAGCGATTATTTCTTTCTCCATTTCCTCATTTTTTTTTTCCCTCTCTGGGAATTTTATCCCTTCTTTTTACATATTTTAACTTCTAACCAGAACCTGTATAAGAAATTCTTTGGTCTCAAATAAACATTCTGTACCTTACTAATGACTTCTTGAATATTTAAGTAACACAAACATAACACAAACACAAATTTAATTGAAAAAATTCATAATGTCAAGGAGAGCCAACAATATTTCAAAGAAGTTGAGAGACTTGCTCTGTTAGGACTAATAATTTTTAGGAAGCTGTAGTAGTTAAATCAATGTAATATTGGCTCAGATAAGTCAGTTAATCAATAGAAAAGAAGATAAAACTAGAAATAACCCCATTATATGTATAAGGGAAATTTGGTATAGTTTATAGGTAACATCTCAATTGTAGGAGGACAAACTATTCAACAATAAGGGTTAAGTCAATTTGCTATCCATATGGAAAATAAATATAAAATGATATATCATTTTCAAAAGTGATGTTTTTATTTTCATTTTCAAAAGTGATTTTTAGGTTTAAAAATAACATAAAAGACAAATTTTTCAAATGCTACTGTAATCTCACAGTAAGAAAATATTTCTCATGCAAAGAAATACTAAGATAGGTTGACAGTTTGGCTACATCAAAAGTATTTTCAAATATTTTTTAAATGTTATTAAGAAATTGAGGTTGATTACAAACAAGTTGAAATATTTACAATACATAATCAATAAAATATTTTCACTTAAAGAAAGACTATGTAAAAAGAAAAAAGAAAGCTTATATGACAAAGTAAACATTGAATAGAAAATTAAGACATTAAGTCATCAAGAAGTGGAAAGACATAAGCAACCTATGAGGCAATATAGATGAAAATGGAAGAACTTATAATAAGTGAATAAGCCAGAAGGAGCAAGATGCATATAGGATGGTGTCACTTATATGTGGAATATAGAGAAACCAAGCAAAGGATCAAATACAAACTTAAAAACAAGCCCTTGGAAATTGACCATTGATCTTTTATTTTCAGGGCACTAAGGTGTGAAAATGGCAGGAGAAGGAAACCACAATGGGCTATGGTGGACTATGAGTGTTTAGGCTATAGAGGTTGTGTGTAGGGGTGGCAAAGTGATGGCTTCTGAGTGGGGGAATCCTATACTGTCAAAACACTAGCAAGGGTGTCAGAAAAAAAGAACCCCCCTACATGCTGATGTATGCTAACTAAGTTTGCTGTGATCATTTTACAACATGCAAAAAATTCAAATCACTATGTATATGTGTGTATATATATATATCTATCAACCTCAAAAAGATTTGATTTTTTTTAATTTTTCTTTTCAAAATTACCAAAAATATCAAGCAATATGACAAGATTTTAGTAAAAATTGGAAGTCATAGAAAGGCTTGTAAATTATTAATGGCAGTCTAGCCTTTGGGAAACAATTTGTCATAATATGTTAAGGTTTAATATATGCATGCTTTATGACATAGTAACCACCTTAAAATCATTAAGGGAAAGCACCATGTATTTCCAGAAAGTAATGATGAACTACTAAGAACTACTAATTACTAAGAAACTGACTCAAGACCTGTAAAATTAATTTTTTTGTAGGAAATTCTATGAGGCATTATAGTAGGTATATGTCTTACTTAAATACAGTAGAAAAGGCAAGCATCTTTACTACTTTAATTGTCATTTAAAATTATCTTGAAAGTACTGTCAAAGTAAGTTCTAAAATATGTATTAGAAAGAGAAGGCATGTAGTTATTATTTCCAAGCCTATCTATATGGAAAATTGTTTAAAAATTGTTGAAAGCTTTATTTGAAATGATAAACACTTAACAGAATGGAAATTTTCCAAGTAAGGAAACAAAAATCCAATACCATGTAACTTTCTGAAAAGGCATACAACAGAAGACAAATGTTCTTGTATCTTTACAATGGAGAAGATGAAACTTAAATCTGTATTTCTTTGTCTACTCTGTCTTCTCTGGTAACCTCACTAACTGATGTCCCTTCCCTGCTCCCTCAACCCCCATAGTACTATCACAGGTAAGTTATTTTGCATGTAAAGCAAGTTAGTCATTCAATATTGCTACATCTCTCCCATGTATTTATAATTATTAGGCTTCTTTTCAACTTATTCTTTAACCAAAACAAAAACAAAGCATTTCTTTAAAGATGTTTGTAAAGGAAAAGAAAATACAATGAATGTTTAAGAATAAATTTAGGAAACAAAGTCCTCCAAAATGTATAAACTGTAGGAACATAAAAAACAGAACTGGAAAGAGACACAAATGACTTATTTGTGAATGAAATGAGTTAATAATATGTAAATACCATCTATTCCCAAATATACAGCAATTTAAATCAGAATCTTAGTGTCCTACTTATGTACCTGACATTCAATTTTGTAGAGTAAAACGATGACTGAAAATAGCCAGGAAAATATTTTAAATATTAGGGTAGAACTTGATTTTCATATTGTGAAATATATCATAAAAGCATTTGATAAAAGTTTTCTGTAATTAGCACAACCATTATTTCAATAGAATAAAAGTGAAGGACCCAGAAACAGATCACACTTATATTTGGGAAATTTCTTCCAGTACTTTGTAAATATTAATAATGAATTTATTCTCAGTTGGAGCTGTTTTCTCTGAGTCCTTCAAGAATTTTTGGACTGTGAGCAGAGGGGCTAAAATTTAAGCTAAAATATTCTAATTCATCTATGCCTGCCACACATTATTTCCCAATAAACACAAGGCTAAGTAAGAATATTTTAGAAAGGGTGACTAAAAAGATTGGTATAATAAACATAAAATAATTTATATAGTTACAAAAAGCAAAGTAATGTGACTTTTGCAGGTAGCAGAATACCTAGAAAAGAAACTGGCATTTAAAACTTATGAGTTTAAAATACTCATACATTTGTCAAATGAATAATTTTACCAGATTCTCAACCCAAGGGACAAGATCAGTACTTGTCAAACCTTCTAATGTGATTAGAATTCATTTGGCATGTTTTTCAAACATACAGATATTCTCCTTCCCTTCTGATCCCACCCACAGGAGCCTTATTCCAAAGATTCAAGGTAAAAAATTTAATTTTCAACTAACTGCAGGTAATTTCAGATGCAGGTGGGAGAAGAAATAAAATCTGAAATTATCCCTCCACAGGCAGAAAACAGGCAATCCAGATACTGAGTATATGATTGACTGAGGAATTTCATTTCCCACAGTAAATGCATGTGCTAACATTCTGGTTTATAAGAGAGTCTCCTCTTTGGTTATTAACATTATCTTCAAGGCATTGACCAACTTTAGAGGTCAAACAAAATTAAATTTCAAGATCTAGAGCTAGGCACCTTGATTAGTGTGTGTGTGTGTGTGTGTGCGTGTGCGTGTGCGTGTGCGTGTGCGTGTGTGTGTGTGTGTGTGTGTGTGTGTGTTCAAACAGAATAGCCAGTTTGGGATAGTCTGAGGACACCTCACCTTGCTGTGTATTTCTTTCAACCTTCAATAACTAGTGAATACTCCACATACATTATTTTCCTTTCCTCTTTTCACTTGCAATCTTGGTAACAAGATCTACTGATTTTGTTTTCCCACTATGGGTATCAGTTCAGTTTTAATGGTGTATTTTTCTGTCAGTTGCTTCTTTTCATCTGCAAATAACTAGTTGCAGAGAAAGCAATAAACCTTCCCTCTCCTCCACCCCCAACTGTCTACTCTTTGAACTGCCCTCATCTAAATTAGAAATTGTCAAGATTGGGAAAAGATTGCTCCACTCTTATTTTTGCTATACTGACCAAAGACCCAGGTCTCTCATCTTGAAAAAAAATAATGACCTCGCATTCTTAATGACTTGACATAACTCTTACTCAGTACTATTTATACAAGCTCATTCATAAAAATCAAAATTTTTATTTCACTGTGTTTATAATTGGGTGTGACACATTAAAGCATCATGAAATTAATTTTTTAATTTAGTGGATCTTGATAAATTTATTTCTTCCAATTAAATAAAATGGATAAAGAAAATAAATTGCTCAAAGGTAACTAAGGTAAATATTTTTGATTATATATGGATGAATATATATGCATTGAAGTAAGAAATGAATTTTTTATTTTGAGTCACTTCTGATTTGATAAAGTTAGATGAATTCTATGACCTGCACAGTGTTTTTTTGTTTGTTTGTTTCTTTTTTTCCCTCTAAGTGAATTCACATTAGAGTACAAGCCTATTCCATTGGTGGCTGAAAACAGTCTTGCTAATTTATGGTAATTTGATCATTCATTTAAAGCCTACATCACAGGGGCCTGTTTAATTTAGTATAGCCACACTGAGTTTCGTGGGCTTTTTCATTGTTTTTTGTTTTTGTTTTTGTTTTGTTTTGTTTTGTTTTGATCAAGGTAAAATTGGTTAGTACACCTTTTTGGCAAACAGTTTATGGTTTTTCTATTAAAGTTGAAAAAGTTCATGCAAACAAAAAAAGATAAAACCTGGATTTTTCTATTTAAAGAAAAAGTCAAAGTCTAGTCTCTTATTCCCTGATACTTTCCTCCTTTTCTCTCTTCCAAGGTACTGTTAGCTTATGGGATCTTGGTATTGACCTGGCATTCTGAGAAAGACATCTGATCCACCTAACTTTTTCTGTTTTTGTTAATAACTTCTGTGGGTCTGTGGTGTTGGTAGTCTGATCCCCTCTTTCAAAACCTGTGGCACCCTACATGACCCATACTGATAATTTGCATATTTTGTCCTAGCCACCATCATTATGCTCACTGTTCACTCAGGATACTTGAACACTCTCTTTGGGAGGTGAAAAATGGAATACTCTCTCTTTCAACAATGCCTAATCTTTGTAGGTTTCTGTGACAATGGAAATATACAATTTTCTGTACAGTAGCAGTACAGTACAGCTCTTTAATCAGCAAGTGTGACTAAAGAGCTAAATTGTATTTAATTTCAATTTATTGGAATTCAAAGAGCCACAGAAGTCTAGTGGCTCCTATATTAGACAACACTGTTCAATCTGGAACTCCCCACTGGGATGATCTTATAAAAACGTTATGACTGCTGCCAAAATCATGGTCTAAGTAAACAGAAGGGAAGCAACTCCAATATCTCCTCACACAATCCCTCCAACTTAATTAAACTTCCTTCAGAGGTTTTATTAAGGTAAAATTTACATAAAAATGTACCCTCTTTAAGCATAGAGTTCAGTATATTTTTATAAATACATTCAGTCATATACTATCATCATGATTAGGTTTTAGATTTCATTATCCCCAAATTCTCCTCTCCCTACTTCCCTATCCCAAACATTGATTTGATTCTGTTTGTCTATTCCAGAATCTTAAATAAATAGTCATACCCACATGGTCCTCTGTGCCTAGTTTCTTTCAACAAATACGATTGTGCATTGAGATTTTTTTGTGTTATTGCTTCCGCAAGAGTCTATTCCCTTTTTGTTGCTAAGTTACATTCTGTTATATGGACATAATGCAATTTGTTTATCCATTCATAAGCTAATTTGTCTACTTTTTTGTTCAGTCTGAGTTATAATTTAAAAGTTAGTGTTATAAAATAAAGAACATATCTTCTTTGGAGATGCATCTTCATTTATTTTCCTTTGAAAATACCTATGATGGGAGTGTTGAGTCTAAGGGTGAATATTTATATAAGAAATTGCCAAACTTTCAAAAATGGGTTGCATCATTTTGCATTCCATACCAGTATGTGAAAGTTAAAATTGCTATATATCCTTACTGTCTTTTGGATCTTTGTTGTCTTACTGTCTTTGTTGTTCTTTTGGAGTTTGGTCATTCTTGTGGGTCTTCAGTACTGTCCTGTTACTGCTTTAATTTGCATTTCCCAGGTGACCAATGATATTGAGAATTTTTCAATACATTCATATATATCTTCTTTTTTATTAAATAATTTATATATGTATATTTCACATATTTGTATTCCCTGGGGTTCACCTACCACCTCCCCTCCCTAATCACGCCCCCATCTTCCCAATTGTGTTCTTTAGTTTGACTGTTAGCTTGTTTGCACTTTTCCTCCTGGTCTTTTGTTAGTTTTCTCTATGTCCCATATATTAGTGAAACCATTTGGTTTCTGTCTTTTTTTTCTGACTTGTTTCTGCTAATGTGATTTCTTGTAGGTACATCCAAGTTACCATAAATTCATCAAATCTGTCATTTTTAATTGATGAGTAATATTCTGTTGTGTATATATACCACATCTTTTTCATCCATTCATGTGTTTTGGGTCACTTGGCTTGTTTCCATGTCCTTGCAATTATAAATAGTGCTGCAGTAACATCCGAATATAGGTGTCTCTTTGTATAAGTATTGAAGTCTCCTTTGGGTAGATTTCCAGTAGAGTGATTGCTGAGTCATTTGGTAGTTCCATTTTCATTAGTTTGAGGGTCCTCCACACTGCTTTCCATAGTGGCTGAACCAGATTACATTCCCACCAGCAGTGTAAGAGTTTTCCTTTCTCTCCACATCCACACCAGCACTTGTTGTTGCCTGATTTTTAATGTGGGCCATTCTTACTGGCATTAGGTGGTATCCTATCTCATTGTGGTTTTGATTTTCATTTCCCTGATTGCTAGTGACATTGAACAATTTTTTTGTGTGCCTTTTGGCCATTTATATTTCCTCTTTGAAGAAGTGTCTTTTTAGTTCTCCCCATTTCTTGACTGGGCTTCTTGTTTTGTTTTTTCTAAGTCGTGTGATTTCCTTGTGAATCTGTGTTATCAAACCATTATCACTTCTGTGGAGGGCAAAAATTTTCTCCCATTCAGTTGGGCTTCTTTTTGTTATGTCTGTGGTCTCTTTTGCTGTACAGAAGCTTTTTAGTTTGATGTAGTCCCAGCTGTTTATGTTTTCCTTCATTTTTTTGCCATCTGTGGATGTGCTCAGAAATGGATTTCTGAATTATACTTTATAGAGGGTTTTGCCCAAGTTTTCCTCTATGTATTTCATTGTTTCAGGTCTTAATTTCAAATATTTTATCTATTTTGAGTTGTTTTTTGTACATGGTATGAGGGAGGTGTCTTAGTTTATTTTTTTTTAATGTCTTCATTCATTTTCCCAAGCACTATTTATTGAAGAGACTGTCCTTGTTCCAATGTAAACTTTTCACTCCTTTGTCAAAGATTCATTGACTATATATGTATGGTTTTATTTCAGGACACTCAATTCATCAATTCATCATTCATCATTGGTCTGATGGTCTGTTTTTGTACCAGTACTATGCTGTTTTAATTACTAAGGCTTTGTATTATAGTTTGAGGTCTGGTTTAGTAATATCTCCATTCTCTCTTTTTTTAGTCAGGAGGCTTTTTGATATTCAGGGTCTTTTGTTAACAATCTATTCATATATCTTTTTTGGAGAGATATCTGTTGAAATAATTCCAAAGTCAGGTTACCCCCCTTTTTTGGTGGGGGTGTAGCATTTATTATTTAGCTATAACTCAATAAATATTCCTTGAAATCTATGACCTTTAGTTTCATAGTTTCTTTACAACATCTTTAATAAAAGAAAGATGGGTTTGCTCTAAGAAAGATTTGTCTATTCAATGCTATAAATCTTTTCTCTTATTATTTGTTTTAGGATTATAGTTTTTATGTTTAGCTAAATTTTCAATTTTGAGGTAGTAAAAAGGTTTTTTTTTGGGAGGATTCAAATTAAAGCAAGACTCTAAGTTACTTTAATATTTATTACACATCTCAGATCACTGTATAATCTGCCTCATAATTTTTATAAGTCTGACAGATAAGAACTATTAGATAATATTAGCCATGTACTTAATATATATCCTTCCCAAATTTTCTTATAATGCAGAAGATAATCACATTATTACCAAATAGGTAGGGTGATAAGAGTTAAGAAGATGTATGCAAGGAAGAGTTATAAAAACTGCAAAGAACATCTAAACAAATAGTAAAAGCAAACATTCATTAGTAGAGGATAGTTGATATTGTTGTGTGAAGCTACCCATTCTCAATTTCTTTTGTACTATTCCATAAATCTGCTTTTTCATGTCGCTGATGTGTCTGATTTTAGGATCACATATTAATGGAAGCCTAAAATGTTCTGATAGTTATTTGGTTGCTATGATCCTAGTCCAAACATATATCTGGAAATTGGCAGAGAACAATGAGACTTCACAGAGATAAGAATACTTTCCTACTGCTTTTCCTTAGAGATGAATCTTATATCTTAAAAATTCCCTTAGATTATGACAATAGAAAGGAATTTGATAGAAAGGAAGTGGGTGTGTGAGGTGTAGATGGAATGTGTAGAGGAGGTGAATTAGATGGTGGGTGATAACCTGACCTTTGATGTAGTGTAGGCATGGTGTGGTGTACACATCTGTCCAGACATGAAGCTATATTCTTGGAATTTACATGGCCTTGTCATTCAATGTTATCTTAATTTTTAAAAATGTTATTAGATTTCAGGTGTGAAGAAAATTAGATACTTCTTAATAACTGTCAGAGTAGAGAATTAGCCTTCTCAGGTGTGAGTTAGATTTTCCAGAGTCTAGTCAAAAGCAATTTGACCAGGGATCCTCTGAGGGGAATGTTACGGATAACTGAGGCTGCTCACAGTCAAAAAACTTATAATTATCCCATAAATAGTTTAAATGTAGTAAAATTCCTACAGTGTGTCCTCTGTTCTCTCCCTTCACCCACTGACTGAAAAAGCAGTAGCTACACTCCTTCTCTGTCTGGTAAATTATTTTTTTAAAATTATGTAACAAGTACATGATGTATCTGTTCACATGGTCTAGTGAACCTGTCCAGTGGTTTACAGGTATTTTCAGGGACATATGGTCATACTTTCTGTTTTTCAAATTGCTATACATTCATAAGTGAAAAAAAAAAAAGATGATTATCAAATGGGCCTGAGCTCATTAGAATAGATTTTCCTGTTTTGATCTGCCCGGACATCTGATGCAGGAAATTTTCTTAATCTTAGCCAAATGAATTCTCAACTCCAAGAACTGTGTCAGAATGTAAGTTATTTAATTAATTAATTATTAATTTTTATTCATTCTTTAGATTTCTTACAATATCAGCAAATGGTTATTGCAATGCCTCCTTCCCTGCCCCCACCACTGACCCCCACTCTGTTCACTCAGACCCCTCTCTCCTTGTTGTTTGTTGATCTATGTTGAGTCCTTTGATCTTTGTTTTCTATGGCATTGTCTTTTTCTTGGGTGAGGGACTGTGTTCCTGGGATACAACAAGCCAGTCATGCTGGTAGATGTTCAGTCTTAACTTTGCATTGGGCAACTGGTCCATGCTCTTTGGAGTCTATCAGCGTTTTCTCATTGCTGACTACTCCAATATGTTCTTTGTGCCATTCAATAAAGAAGTTTCTCATTGTCAACAGGAATCTGTTGAAGGCCTTCATTTCCTTTCCCTCGGGTTGTAGCTTTGCTGTAAGGCTGATGCCCCAACTCTGTGTGATCTTCTTCTCCCGCGAAATGGGGAGGGGTACCTTGTTCTCCTGGATGGCATATCAGCCCTTAGATTTTGGCTCATCCACTCCTTGTGGGACCTTAGGTGTGACTATATGATAGGTCCTCTCCATGATCATTTCTGATCATAGTCCAGTATGCAAATGGCTTCCTTGATATTCCTTCTCTTGCATTCTGCTCAGGTGTGTGGGCAGAATTCTTATCTGGTCCCTCACCCATTCTATCCATTTTATGTGTTTGTATTATTTGTTCTTCATTCCTTCTGAGGATTGAGTGGAGTGAGAGTGAGAATGAAACATCCCCTCCCCACTTCATCTGTGGCACCAGCTGATCTAGTCCCCACCTAAGCCAGTTGACCACTCCCCAGTCCCCAGACAAAGGTGGAGAGATAGCTGCACCTGGGTGTGGGGGCAGGGAGGGAGTGTGACTGCCCACAGAAGCCAATCAGCTGTGGGCACGAGGCCTTATCCAGTTTGCACTGGTACCCCTGTGTGCTGGCCAGAATGTAAATTCTTTTCCAATGAAATGATGTAATCTCTAAGTATTAGTTGACTGAGATTTAACAGTAAATATGCCAAAATCCCTATCCTTTTCAAATGGGCTTTTGATAATTCACCTGCATGAAGAATGATGATTTAGCATTTTCATTTATCCCATGAAACATGACACAATAGGCAATAGTATTACTTTAATTTTTTCCCCACAAACTCTGCTTCTTTACATTTCAGAACCTAGCAGAGAAGGTAAAATATTAAGTTGAGGTTTTTATAAAGCATGTCCCCTTTGCCAACAAGTTCTCTCCATACAGTAGAAATTAGAAAGGGACTGATCCTGAGAAAGGTAAACACATCTGGTTCTAAGTTGGACTTCTCTCCAAAAAAGATTGGACATACTGGATCAAGCTTACTGACTTCAGCTAAAGGAGAGGTGCCATTCTGGTATCTCCCTTAAATACCTCTTTGAGCTCAAGGTTAAATTTAGCTTATCCCCTTCAGACCCAGGCATCAGTTAGGATCATTCTTTCCATCTTGATCCTCACAGCTGAAGATATTTGGGTTATATCCAAAATGAACTCTTGGCCTACTTCACATTTGATACTCTCTTACCTATGCCTGTGTCACTCTATGTTGACATGAGGCTGCTTGACCCTTGAGCCAAAACTAAGGACCCAGAACAGACTTCGGAGATCCTTGGGGCATAGTCTAAATGAATCTGTGTTCCTGAATTCCAGGTGCATTAAATAGAGCATGAGTGACTAGAATCTAGCGAAGGCTAGTTAATGAAATGAAAAAAGACAATTTACACTGGAAAAGAGAAGAGGTAAAAATGAGTTGGAGACGTATAGACAAGTATATATCAAATTTAATGAAATATGCTTTAATGTAAAAAAAGCTGTATGAAATATGCATGTGTATCTATATACACATACATATATTTATGTATATGTGTATGTATGTAAATAAAGACATTTAGAAGAAGTAACCATTACTGCTTTCCAGGCTTAATGGTCTAAACCTGAAGCTTTTAAAAATCTACACAGGGATTTCTCTGATTAACGGAGGAGGCCCCATTTTTTCAGTTTCCTTATTGCATCACCAAGCATTAAATACATTCTCTGCAATAAAGGAGAGGAAGATGAATACCAACACTACTGTGAGTCACTTCATAAACAGAAGTTTCCTTTGAATAGGAGATGGGGAGAGTAAGAGGTTCAATATGCCAAACACAACTCTATGCTTGTTGGTACAACAAGTAAACCTCCAAAACTGAAGTGATGTTTCACATTAACATTCAAACTTTTAATTACAAATATCTTTGAAATATTCTACCCTTCTAACCTTTATCCATTCAGATAAGGCAGGGAATGCAAAAGGAAACCTCAGTCTCCAAGAAAAATAGTAGTTAATTTCTCTAAGAGCCAGTCAAAGGCAAGGTTGAGAAGGGGTAGTTTATACTAGCTCATTATTCCCAATCAACAGTACATTGGTCACCTGGTCTTTACATTCTCATACTGGCTTTGCTCTTCTAGAACCTTGTTTGAAATGTAGGTGGTAGGTCAGTTTCTACACTTTCCAATACCAAATTGTTTAATTTGGTGAAATAAGAAATGTTAAATGAAAATTGCTTTGACCCAAGGGAACTCTTTAGAGTCAATTAAATCTTTTAGCTAGTGAGATTTCACGAGATTTTTTGGACCACCGTGGTTTCTCAAATTTGTCAAGGTATATTCTTTAACATGTCCTATTCTTTTTTGTTAACTGGCAACAAACTTGTCAGTGAATGTATGCTCACTTTCATCTATGTCCAAAACTGACATTATGCTTTGGCGTGGCCTCTGAACTAATTGCTGTATATGCAGGGTGACTTTTTGTTGTTCAGTAGTAGTGTGATGAAGGGAGCTATTCACTTGTTCACCAAATGCTTGGTGAGCTCCTCCCAAATTCATGACTGGGATACACAAAGTGAACAGTTGGACAAGCCTGTTGGTTTAATAAGACTTTTAGTTCACTAGTGGGAAAAATAGAATAGCTGATAAACAATAAAAAATACTGTCTCACTACAATAAGTGTTATGCAGAGACCAGATCAACTAGATGGCTCAGTGGCGAAGTCACTGCTTTTGACTAGGGGCCAAGGAAGACATTTCCGAGAAAATGACATTTGAATGAATACTTAAGTGACATGAAGGATTCAAAAGTACAAAACTTCAAGGTGGAGGAACCAGCAAGCTTGCTTCAAGTGAAAGGAAATTTTGTGTAGCCAACACTGAATAATAACTACAACCAGATGTCACTGTTCCTAGACTAGAATGATCAAGAATGAGAAGTAAGGCCTTGTGGCCATAACAGAGCTGAATATAGTCTAAGAACAGTGGGAACTCCCTGAAACTATTGAAACAGGGACATGACATATTTACTATGTAACTACTCATGGAAAACTTACTAGTTGAGAAAGATAGGAATAGTTTTCTGGCACCAAATTCAGATCCCACCACCCCATAGTAAAACAAGTATTTTGTCTTTTTTTGTTGTTATTATTATTGTCTCATTAATGCATGTCTAGCACAAAGCAATACCCAGTATACCTATATGCGCAAACATAAATGTATGATGAGTCCATGAATGGACATTCAATACATTAATCAAGGTCAAATATAAGTAGAAAAAAATTCTTCCCAAATTCTAGTCTTTCCTTTTTATTAAAGCAGTTTAAATCATACCATTCTGAGACTTAACACCTTTACTCATTCCATATTTAGGAAGGTGATTGGCTTATTTAACTGGTAAATTTGGAACAAGAACTAAGGATGTTTAACTCCCAGATTCTCTTCATGAGAGTGAATTTGTACATAAAGGTACAAATTCTGCTCTGTGCCTCAGCAAAGTATTACATAGTGACCTACCTCTACCCGCGCTGCTATGACTAGGTCAGTGAGTCAACCTAGATCTGAATTTAACTTTAGAAAATCTGTTTAGTTTTTCACTTTTCCTAACTTTGAAACCTTTAATTCTATTTAAATTGAGATAGAAATGGTTAGCAACTCTGCATATGATGCAAAGGCGTAGGGTCACATTTCTCAGATTTATGTTACCACTCACATACCCCTGGGAAGGCACTTATAGCTTTACAGGATATCTGAAACTCAGTTCTATGATTCAGTCTTTATTTAGAATAAAAGTGATATTTTGGTTCTGTATCTATTGCTTTTTAGTTGATTTAAAAATAGAACATGAGGTGCCATTTTCACTAGCTTTTAGATGATCAGGGACCAGCTTTTAATACCTTAACACAACACTGTAGTAGACTTTATCAAAAGTATAAAGAAAAGAAGTACTGAAGAATTGAACAGTCACCAAAAAAGAATGAAGAAATTCACACAAGGGCAGCTATGATATGGAAGAGAAGACCTAAAAAAACAGATTTAAAAAAAACCAACTGATTCATTTGGATTTTGCCAACACTCTAATCACATATTCTATGCATAGAACTAGACAACCACACAACAGAAACAGAGCAAAGAACCAAAGCAAAGAATACTCACATTTATGCTTAGCATTCTTCACATCTGTTGGCTTTTACTCTCCTCATCTCTGCTATTTTCAGCTCTGTGTTCTCCATTTTCTCTCTCCCATTCCCAACAGTGAAAGAAACTATTCTTGATTCCTTTTCCCGTCTCCTCTTACTGTCCATTTGAATACAATACACTGCTGAAGTTCTTGAGCTTAACATGTGAAGGATGGTTGTGTGATAATTCAACCTCATCCCAAAAAGAAGCCCTCCAATGTGACCTTCTGTCTGGCTGTCATGTGGAAAAGGGAAGAGATTAATAGGTGAATTAAAACTCACGTCTAAGAAAAAAAACCTAAGTGTATAGAGATGTTTATGACAGAGACTCACTGTTTTGTCAGCTTTACAATGAAACTAAATATAGATCTATCCATCTTCATTTTAGGGGACAAAGCCCTGCATCTCTTAACTGGGTAAGATGTAACTGAGTTGAGCCTCACACAAAGCTTGATTTGCCTCTGCATATTTTAACACTTTCTTTTTACTTTTTTCAAATAAAATAAACAATCATGTTATGGAATTTTAGAATTATAATAAGACAATTAAGTGCACTAAAATATTATATAGGAGCCGTGTATAGCTGTTTCATTTTTTGTTTATTTTTTTTAATTTCTTAAGTAAGCCAAGTTTCATAGTGAAACTTATGAAAACATAGTTATAGACATAGTTTCATAGAAAAACATAGTTTGTCTCAGCTTAACTGTACAAAGCAATCATTATACTTAATCATACCTGTGTGATTTGGGGTCCTACTCTAGAACCCTTTTCCAAGAAATTTGGTTTCTTTATTGGATCTATTTCAAGAAAAAAGAAATAGAAGCGATCCTAAGTCTCAGTTGATAACCTTTTTTTTTTCCCATTCAGAAAGTTGGCCAAAATGTCTTAGAAATGATGGTCATTTCCTATTTTCCTGATAATGTGCCCATATCCAACACGTTAAGACAGGAGTAGTGTGTTTGATTAAAAAATTAAGGTCAACTTCCTGTCATGTCACAGGTAGTAAGCATGCATACACCACAGTTTAAGCCATTACCCTCACAACTAAAGTTACAACTTTTAATTCTCTAATTGTCCTCCTCCAAATTGTGTGGAATGATTCAGCTATTTGGCATCCTGCCCCACTTCTGACTGACTCAGAAGTACTTCTACAGTAGCTACCACACTTTTGGGGGGAAGGGGGAAGGAAGGGGTGGAGTTGCTGCTATGAGTCACAGGAGAATGAGAAAGACAGCAACAAGGTAAAAGGTGAGATGGATATTCCAAATTCACTTCACAAGGAATGGAAGAAAGTTTTAAAAAACAAATCAAACTTGCCTTAGAAAACTTTAAAAGAATTAGTAACTGAACAAATACTAGAAACCACCCTTTCTTAGTCTTCCCACAAAGAGGTAACAACCAACACCCATATTTATTTGAGAGAGAACTTAGCTATCATTTCAAACACCTCTACAGCAAATACTTTGCATATGATTTTTCCTGATGATTCTATTATATTAAATATGCTATTTAATATTCTGAATCATGGATTATAGATTAACTCAAGGAAATGAAGCTTTTCAACTTGGTTCTATCAAACATACTCATGGTTTCAGAAAAATTAATTTAAAAACAAAGAGCACAGTTTGCTTATCAATAAGAATATGATTTTCACTTTTTCAGTGAGGGAGTATGGTCAGGGGAGAGTCCTAGGTTCTAAGGCCAGAGAACGGAGTTTTTAAAAGTTCAACCAGAACTCAGTTTTGAGCCAAGAAAATGCAAAATTATTCTACTAACTTAGCTTAAATTGGCAATTTAAGATTCCTTGAACAATATAGCAGAATATGGGTTTGAGGGTATAATCAGGAAATATGCTGAGAGTACAGAAATCATTAATTGGGGGCATCAAACTCCCAGAATACTTGCCCAGTGTTGACCAAAGCAACAGGCTTAGAATTTAGTCATGATGTCTCATCAATATTTTGCAAGATTTCTAGGAGTCTTGTCACTGAAAGTCAGTAATCTTAACATCGTTAGCTCCCAGGATAACAACAAAGCTTTAGAAAGAACTTTCTTGCTCTTAGCTATTTTTGCAGTAGCAATATCTAATTTTCTATTTATTCAAAAGACTTGATATAAATTATAACAGAAAGAAGTAAATGGGCTCTTGCAAGAGAATTCTTGGCAGAACTCTTAGCAAACGGTTTTACTGGTGACTTAAAAAACCAAGTACATTTGTATTATCTGGTCTTTGGGTCTCTGATAAGAATACATGCTATTAAACTGAGTTTCATTATGTGGATTAGGGACTGACTGGGTAGTGGCTGGCATGATGGCATGCCCTGGTAGTCAAGAATGCCAGCTCTGTGCTGAGTAGGGCAGGACCCTGACTTTGCCTCCTCTACCCTCAGACAGCTTCCAATCTCTTCATGCTTTACTTTTGCCATTCTAAACTAAAGATAGAGCCAATACTTCCCTATAACATTGCAGAGCTTAAGTTGTAATGTACTTGGGATGGGGTCATATACATAAATATTGTAGAACACATGATGGCTTAGAGAGCTTGGTGACTTTTCCACGTTAGAGAGCAGCAGAACTAAGATTTGAATCCACATCTCTGAGTCCTTGAACTACAGCCCAGACTTGCTTTGCTCAATGCTATTTCCCTAGAACTGTGTGAATAATTTCACACTGATTAACTGGTAAAAATGTCACACGTTCACCAAATCAAAAAATTGTACTAAAATTTTGAGTTTTTTCCCACCCCTCAAGTACAGGGTAATGGCATAAAGTCTTCTGAGATTTTTTAAGTTATTAAAATAGTGGGAACAGTAAATAAGTAGATACCTGGAGTGCTGACTTTAATACTGTGACTACTAGATTATTCTTCCAGGATCCATTTTACCTGTAAGCTTTGAAGCTTTGAAGGGTTATGCCAGAGACCATGATACTATTTGTAAGATGACATTTTATATTCCAGAAAAAGGCATTAGAATGAAATCATTATCTTTATTTTGTCTCCCCCACAGAGCTGGCACTCTTTGTTTCCCCACAGAGTCATCATACTATTGTTAGTTACTGCATATTTTTACCTCAAAGGAATACATTTTTGACCCAAATGTGGAAATTAGCTGCCATACAAACTCCTAGTCAAACATGTCTGTTTTCACTTGGTACAGGATAAAACAAGCAAGCAAGATATGTGCTGAAACCTAAGTATGAAAAATGTCAGTTACTGAGATTCCCTCTTGCTATGATTCATTCAGGCAAGATAAAGGCCATTAGTTTCCACATACTGATCTTCTGGGGGCATAACCCATTATAAATCCTTACAGGAAATTCTTTGGCTCATTCTATAAATTGTCCACTGACACTGGAGAATGCCCATGAATGCCATTTAGGGGGCAAGTCTGAATGTGACTCACTCTATCACATGTAGATTTTGTGTAAAGAAAATAAATTAATCTATAACAAACATGTTTGATTTCCACACACACCCCACCCCATTCTTACTTCCCAGAAATCTAGCCCAATCTTGAGTTCTTGTGATGAAAGTGCTCTCCAGGTAAAATGACTCTTGTGGCAAAATCTGAGTAAGAGTTGTACCACTCTCTCTTTGCCCCAAAGGGGATCTACTTGATATAGAAAACCTAAATAACTGATGACTTCATTTGTTCCAGAACATCACTTCTGCTTAGACAAATGATGAGTTGGGCTGGAGAGCACATTTTAAAAGAGGTCTATCCTTCAATAGTGTGCATCCTTATCAGAGACCCAATGACCAGATTCTATATATTTACCTGGTTCCTTAAGTTACCTATAAAACTGTTTACCTAGAGTTCTGCCAAGAACAATCACAAGGTGTAAAGTTCATGATTGTTGCTGTTTATAAAATCCAAATAAATTGAAATAAACCCATCTCCTTGGAAATAAAGTACCAGTAGAAATACAAATAGTCTTAAGTTACTATAAAGATTGAGTACTTAAGTTTATTTAAGAATTAATCAAATATTTTAATAAAAATTGGTTTGTGTTAATATAAAGACTTTGTTACATAAAGTTAAGGTAAACAAAAGAAGATAAAATGGTAATGCTACAGTAATATGGAATACACATATTATAATGATAAGGATTCAGAATGAATTGAGAGTTTTAAGAAGACAAAAAATTCCGTATTTTATGGAATTCTATATTATACATAATTGCAAATAATGTAAATAATTGACTGTGTCACTAAAAAATTATAAATTATAGAAAATTCTGTTACAGAATTTTATTATATAAAATAGCTATTATACAAAGTAATATAAGTGGTCATTTTTATGATGATAAAATAATAAATGGTAAAAATTTACTGCTGCATAGTTTACATTCATTCCATATACCTGGGTGGACTGGCTACTACCCCTGTTTTCCTATAGTTTACAGTCTATGGAAATACAGTCAATTAACAGGTGATAGCATTGTGATTGCAGATTGCAGGGTGTGAGATACCAGAGACATGGGAACACGTGAGATACATACTCTGTGTGTTTCAGGTAGCTAACTATAAGAAGAAATGGAAATTCTGAATGATAGCATAAAGGTGATTTGGGGGAGAAATAGAAAAAGGAATTTAGAAGAAAGGAGATATTTCTGAAAGATGGAAAATCAAATACTGAGAAGGGGAGAGCATTTACTTTGGAGGATGTCTGTACAAACTCTCAATTTAAATATCAGAGTACCCTAATGTGATCTACACAAGCATAATCACAGGAGAGAGTTGGCAGTTAACTGTATCTAAAGGTGGTACTCTTGAGCCAAAAGATGATCAGCAAGTATATCAGCAGTAAACTTAGAGATAGTCTAGTACCAATGATTATAAAGTTATAGTTAGAAGTCAAATATTTCATTTGAATAAAATTAAAGATGACACACAAAAATGGTCGAATTCAAGATCAACACCAGAGTCTTTGATCTCTAGATCAGACATTAGGTGCAAAGGAAATGAAGTTCTTTGAAAGAGTGTTACACATACAACAGGTCTTCACTTAAAGTCACTGCTAGGTTCTTTGAGCTCTGATTTTAAGCTAAGTAACATGTAAGGAAATCAAGTCCTCAAATAGCACATTCAGTTCAACCTCAGCATGAATTACTTGTTTTTCATCCCCAATATTAAAACAAAATAACATTATTTGAGGACCTCTTGGGTTCACTTTGTTAAGTTTAATCTTCCCTTCTCTACAATTACTCAAGCAAAAGGTGTCAGTGCATGCATAGGCTATAAAATAACAAATACAAGAAGAGTTGTCATTTTGGGCCCTAAAATGGATTACAATTTTCTTGAGTAAGAAGATCCATCAACTTTTAAAAAGTTGAAGAGAATGCGTGATTAGCAAATATCTAATCCAGTTAATATAGCCAGAAACCATAGTAGCTGTTCTATATACTATTAATATTTTATACCCATGACTAAATTCTATATGATTTCCTTGGAAAGAAAGGTTTTATAGAACTAGAGGGATTTGTATTGGCAGGAGCAGAGACAGAAACTAGAGAAAACATTCTCGATAAATCAATACGAGTAAACCTTTACATATAGGTGCTGCCCTAGTACAAATAAGTCAGCAGGCTGAGAAAACACTTTATAAATAGAAATCAATTTCTTTAAATTAATTGGTTTAGATGAGATAGTGGGGAAGTGGAAAAGGGGCCATAGAATTTGAAATGTTAAGGAAAATTATATTTTGGGTGCTCAGTTGAAGAGTATGGAACATCTTTATTGGTTATTCTAGCAATATTATTTTAAAGAACTGTAAAAGGAAAAAAAATACTGCCACTGGAGTCAACATAAAAACATTTTTACATGGTTACATAAAAAAAAAAAAAAAACATACCTGACTGAGTGGAGAGATCTTGAATGTAAAGTTAAAAACTGGAGTCAAGGTCAGAGGCATTCCTAAAGAAAAAAGTGAAAAAAACTGATTTGATGCTACATTCTGAAAAAGGGAACAGAAGAAAGGAAGAGACAAGTCAAAAAGGACTAAGTAGGTATATAAATAGAACCTTCAATTCATGTAGATGGAAAGAAAGATGATCAAAAAATGATATACCAGTTACCAGTGAGCTGAATAATGAGATATTGAAGCAGAAATATTTACTTGGTTGGTTTAACTAAAAAAGAACTTTATATGTCAAGTGAAAGGGAAAGCTTGGGGTCATAGGTGATCTTTTCCCTAAGTTTTCTAAGGAAAAGAATAGGACAGTGTTTAACTTTTCTGTTCTTAACTTCAAACAAAGCCTTAAGTCAAATGCCAAGACTTGCTCACTTTTATAAACAGAAAAGGATAGGTAATTTGCAGGAGTGAAGGTTTTAGAATTTCTTCACCAATCCCTCACTCCGTGGTAACTTGGACTAAGGAATACAAGTAGGGAGGACACTCCTGGGAAGAGGCTGAACCAGCCTAGAAGTTCTTCATTGAGAATAAGCATGATTGGAAGGGAGAACTGCCAAGAGGGACATGGGGGAGCGGAGGAGCCCTGCAGGCTCGGGAGTGGGCTGGGCCCTCTTGGAAAGGAGCAGGTGCTCAAGAATCCGGTCAGCAGTATGAGTCACAAGGCACAGGAGGGCCAGTCAAGGTGGGTTAGAGCCAGGTTGGCAGTTCAGAAACCAGGTGTTAATTCTAGTGAAAGGTCAGTGAGGTCATATGCAATCAGGAACCCAGCACAGCCAGTTGGGCACTGCGGGTCAGTTTCCTGGTAAAGAGGGTACTTGGTCCTTCATTCAAAATGATGTCTACTATGGGCCAGGAGGTCTCCTAGTGCCCAAGCTGCCATGAGGGGAAAAGGAAAAGGCACGGTTCCAGTTTTCATGCACTCTGTGCAAGGACATTGCCAAGATTCAAAAAGTTCTGAAATCTCTTGTTTCAGAGATAATTCCTTAACCAGTGTCTACTTACCTTCATCCTGTGAGTTATAAATTTCAACCTAGTTTTTTTTTTTTAATGATATGTGAATTATAGCATAATAAACTTTAAAATATCAAGACCGGGCATGGTGGCGCATGCCTGTAAAAGGCAGCTTAGGAAGCCGTGGCCAGGGCCAGGGATTGCAGTTCGAGCCCTGCCGTGGGCATGTAGTGAGACCTAGCTCCAAAAAAATGTAGCTGGGGGTATATAGATCAGATATATAAATGGGTTATAACTTTTTTTGCTCCTAGCTGGCAAATTTTTAAAAAATGAGTAACATTTATTCCTTTCATGTCAAGGGCTATAATTGACACCTAAGTAATTTGAAGTTCAGTTAATCATCCTCTCCAACTGTAGAAGTAAATACCCGCTGAATTTTTATTTCACCTAAACAACTGCTGTAGCAAGCCAACTACTGTTATCAAAGCATGTACCCCAACTTCCTACCATTCACATTACTCCCAGCCCTACTGACTTTTAATCATATCTCCAATGAGAACAGACTAGTGTGTGAAACAAGCAAAACAAAATAAAATGAAATTAAAAAGCAAATTTGGTGAACTTCATTAGTAGAATTTCATCTCCAACAACATAATGGTTCAGCTTTTATGAGAGAAACTGCAGCCTGGCTCCTGTGAAGTGTTCTCTTGTGCTAAAAGTTAATTATGCTTCTTCCCAAATAAACTGGGGAACCTCTGTCTCTTTAAAGATAGCTTTATGTTTATAAGCCCATGGAAATGTTATGTGATATTGAACCATGCATCGTAGCTCATAAAACCCATGATTTGTTAAGCAAACATCCCCTACCTAATAAAACTCGGCAAATGTTCCAACAAAAAAGGCACTGCTCGATAGCACAGAGGGTTTGCTGTTCACACATCTTGGCTTTATATTGATAAAATAGTCATTAAAGCATGCAAACACTTTTCAATTACGGCTGTGAGGCCAGATGAAGTTTATCTGGAGGATGATTAAATGGAAGGGTTTTCACCTCACATTCCAGGACAATCACTGGGAATACAGCAATAAAAATAAGAGAGAGAGTCCAGAGTCCTAGGAGCAGGGGTTTGCAGTGGGCTGTTCTTAAACCTTGTGCCAGACGTCTTGGGATGAAAGCAGAATGGTCTCTGAAAAATGTTTTAAAGGCCCTCACTTGTCAAATAAGTATCATGTTAAAAACACAATACTTTCATTTTCTGCTATGTCTTTCATATGAATCTCAAAACTCAAAACTCATTTCTGTTGGTTAAAATTTCTAACCAACATGGTATTGTGTAATCTTTCAGAAAATATTTTATAATTAGAAATGGCAACAGGTCCATTCGTGTCATTCAAAACAGCAGGTTTAATTGTTTAGTTTTGTTTTCTTTCTTTCTTTTTCTTTTTTTTTTTAGTATAGCTGAATAATTTCCTAGGGGGAATTATGTTTGTATAGCTGAATAATTTTTGTATAGCTGAATAATTCCCTAGAGGGAATTATGTTTGATAAAATAAGTCAGGTAGAAAAACACAAACACTGCATGATTTCATTCAATGTGGTACATAAAAAAAACAAGCAAATAGATGAAACAAATGAGAAAAAAAATAAATTTTTGGACTATAGGGTAATTAGTAGTTATCAAAAGCAAAGGGGAAAAAGGAAAGTGGAAAATTTGGGGAGAAGAGGGCAATGATATTTTGAATGAGAAATTTGGACTCAGTGATGACCTTAATGTACTACATATACATGCTGATTCTCAGCAATAAATACCTGAAATTTACATGACACTATGAAGTGTTATTTTAGTAGTAACAATAATAAAGAGTAGTACTGTCATCATTCACTAATGAACGGTTCATAGATTGAGTAGGAACAAAAAGACAGTGGGGACAAACCTTTTAAACTTTATGAGATGTGATGTTTGAAATCATAATAACACATATTAAAATACAATTGGGAATTTCTTTTGTCTAACTGTTTTAAGGCAAATAGTTTAGAAATACAAAGTCTAAACCTTGTAAAGTCCAATAAGTAGATGCACAGAACCATTAAAAAACAAACAAACAATAACAACAAAAACAAAAAAGCAGTGACAGAACATTAGAAATTGGAGCGTAAGTATTCAGAAGAAAAAAATAGCCCACAGTTATCTTAACATTTTAACAATCTGCATGATCACCTGTGACAACTCAGGTACTCACTTTTATGCTGTATTTTCTTTTATTCAAAGTGCATTTTACAAATAAGTATTTATCTACAAATATTGCATTCAGTGTATAGTCTCCTGAGATAGGGGAAAAGGAAGCTTCCATGCTCCTAGTTTTTTTAAGATTAGATGAACAAGTGGTAAAAAAAATACTGAAAAAGAATGTTTGAAAAAATATTTTGATCTCAGTAACAATGAACTAAGTTTAGTGTAGAAGAGGGAAACACAATCACCAAAGATTATTAAGAAGACTATTATTTGGCATGGGTGACAGTGAAACAGGCTATTGTATTGGTTGCGTGACAGAATGAATTAGAACGTGCTTTTTCAACACAGCATTGACAGTCCTTATGTAGATTCTTAACATGTCACACCCTTGGAAATAATAATTCCACCTCTGAGAATTTATTTTAAAGGAATGATTAAAACAACAAACCGCTGTTGCAACAAAACTTAAACAGCCACAATCTTGAAACAACCTAGCAATCTAATAGTAGAGGATAGTCAAGAACATAGGATGCATCATTTAAAATGGTATTTATGAAAATCATTTTGATATGGGAAGTGAAAATATAATCTTGTTTACTGCTTGCTTTCAACTAAGTAAAAGGTCCTCTTCCTTCTCCTACTAATTAGTAATTAGTAGTAAAAGCCAGAGTATACCTACCTCTAGCTCCCTCCTAAGCACTTTACTTGTATGTATTTATTTACTTCTTAGAACAACCTGGTGAGGAGGTAGGTGCTATTACTATCATATTTTACTGATGATGAGAGTGAGACACACTGATTAAATAACATGTTCCAGGTCACAGCTACAAAGTGGCATGGTTAGCTTTTGATATTTTAAAGTTTATTTATTTACTTATTTATTTTGAGACTAGGTCTTGCTATTTTTGCCTGTGGAACCACAGGCTCACGTTGCCCATGAAACCACAGACTCAAGGAATCCCCAGCCTCAGCTTCCCAGGTAGCTGGGATTACAGGCATGTACCACCACCCCCAGCTATATTTTTATATATAATATACAGTTATAATATACAAACCTGGTGCTGCATTCTATGAGGAGGATTCAATAGCATGAAGACCAAATTCTGCTTGCAAACATTCAAATCTAGTGCTTCTTTTCACCATCTTTCTTATAGTTCTCCTCTTCCATCTTCTCCCTTCAGTGTCCATTCTAGACAGGCTGTTGCAAGAGAAAGGACAAAGCATTGGAAGGACAGGAAAGAACATTTCCTTAAAACTTAACACTCCCTGCACCTCAGTTTTCTTTATGGTAAACAGAAATAACAGCATTAAATGCATGTATCTCATTAGGAAAGGGGAGAAGAGTTGCTCCAGCTAAAAGAATGTTCTGAATAAAAGGTACAAATGACAGATTTTGTTAAGAAACATTACTGTTTCCTCATAACTCTGTTCAATAGGGAAATGATACCAGATAAAGATAGAAAAATAGATTACTGGTAAGGGCTTTTTATTTTTTCCTGTTTTGGAGTTTTCATGTGATACCAGAAGAGAAGGTTTAAATTAAGAAGCTACAGAGAAGGGGGGGGGGGGAATTAAATCAGGAAGCTAGTGATGATATGTGCTGAAAGTGAATGAGAACTAAGGCAGTTTGAGCAGCTTGAACACTATTAGAACAGTGAAAGTCAATGACAGACTAAACTATAACAGTATCAGAGGGGATAGAGATTTGGGGATAATTAAGAGAAAAATATATCAACCTTGCATAAATACATGTTAAACCAGTCTTCAAAAAGTGCATGGGATATTTATGGAAAACAATATGAAGCTCTCAAAAATTTAAAGATCTGCCATATGACCTGCAATTTTACTCCTCTCTACTTGTAGAACACAAAACCATGAATTCAAAGGAATTTATTCAAAAGAACATTTCTATGTTCGTTGCAGTACTATTTACAATAGACAAATTATGGCAACAATTTAAGTGCCTCCGTACAGATGTAAAAAATTTGTTAATTATACACAGTGGAATATTACTCAGTTATAAAAAAAAAAAAGTATGAGCTCCAGCTATTTGTGACAACATGAATGGAATCAGAGGGGCAAGTACTAAACAAACGAAGTCAGGAGACAGATAAATATCAGATGGTTTCACTTAGACATGGCATATTAAAAATAAAGGACAATAAAAGATCATATGAAACCAAATCAATTTTAAAGAGTTTAGAACTCTGATAATGAAATTGGGGATAACAGAGAGGGAGAGGGAGAGGGTGGTAAACTAAGTGGTGGAGCATTGTGGGTGCTTAGGTTGTAGTTGTGGAGTGGTAACAATATCCTATACCTCTGACTGATAAACAATGTAGTAAATCAATGTAATCTCAAATTAAAAGAATAAGTATAGACCACCAATAGAGCTCTGGTTCTGTGTTTCCTCTGATCCTAAACATTTTCAGCATCACCTCATCCTCAGAAACAGCTGAGACTTGTGAAAGTCTGCGATGTTTACATTGTTTCACACTCTTAACTAAGGAAGGGTGGTTCCTAAGTCTCCATTTTTATGACAAGCCCTATGTAGAAGGAATTCTGTTATTCCTATAGGAAAATGTCTGGTCCTTAATAAGAACACAACCCTACTTTGTTGACATTATTGGTGCTATCTCACAATGAGGACTGAGGTTCAAGGAGATTTAGAAACTTAGGAAGTGATAGAACCAGAATTCAGAATTAAATTTGTAAAACTCCAAATATTAAAACTTTAGAGTCAGAGTCCGGTGCTCAACACTCACTCAATATCAAAACTGTCTTTACGTAGTCATGTCTAGATCCCTAGACTGACCAGATCAGAAGTTCCTTAGGGAAGTTGGAGCATCTATGTTTTTCACATGTAATTCTTAAGAAATTCTCACATGGAAACCGAGTGGAAAAGTCCTGGGGGGTGTTTTAGAATAGTATTTTGCCCACTCTGGAAAAAGTAAATGAAATGAAGGGATTTACATCCATGTTAACTGAAAGGATAAGGGGGACACCTGATAGGCCTCATGTTCCTCTTTACAAGCAGTCCATCTCGTTCCAGAAACAATGAACTACAGGGATGGAAATGAGTAAGCCTGAGACCTTCTCTTCTTAGATTAACTAATAATTCTTTGATTAATTTCCTCTAGATCTACACTAGTAATTCTAAGTACAGAGTTCATATCTTTCCCTTTCTTTCACTTTGCTTCACTTGACTACCTCCGCTTTCTCCTCTCAGGATCACATCAAAGGAAACCCCACTTGAACTCCATGCTGACTCAGAAGTCAGAGCTCTGAGCTCCCACAATGTGCAGCGTCTACTGCTATTACAACCTAAAACACACAGAAGCATCTTCCTTACTTGTATTTGCAATCTCTGTTTAGACGCTAAGATCCTGGAGCACAGACTCTTCGTGATGCCACCCAGCACCCTAACACAGAGTCAAGAACAGAGTTAAGTAGATGATAAATATTGAGAATGAATGAATAAAAAAGAAGTGAGAGAAGTAAAAGGGGTAGAAGGAGGGAGAATGGAAAGGAGCAAGGGAAGGAGGAAAGAGGCAAAGAAGGAAAAATAGAAGGAAGGGAATGACTAAAACTTCTCTTGGAGATTGTCAAGGCAACCCCTCTCCAACCTTACTGACCGTGAGGTAACATATTTCTAGACCTAGAATAAAGCTGGAATTTCCTACCAGATTTCTTCTGCTATTATGTATGAATTACATTTTATTACAGCTAAATAATTTAAAGACTTAAATAGGTAAGAAAGGACAGCGATGCCTCCCAGAGGTCAAAGACAGGAACTTCGGGGGCGTCCAGAATTTTTCTATTAGCAGAGAGCTGGGGGGATCCGGCCAAGACAAATGGCAAGCTTTAGCGAAACAAATTCTCAGGCTAAGAACTGAAGATACAGAATTAAGGAGTGCATAAAAAACCATTGTTATTCTGTTACTTGTTGACTTTTAAAGCACTAAATTCAGTTAATCGTAACTCAAAATATATATAGCCTTAGTAATTGTAATTAAGCAGCACCAAGGATAGAATAGTAAACTAAACACAACACAAATAGTGCATGAGTTATATGATACACATGTAATATTTAATTTCACTGTTGGAAATTAACTGTATTCATATAGTTAATTCATATAGTTAATAGTATATATTCATATACATCCCTGGATCCATATACATGAAAGTGTTTTCTCCTTAGTGGTGAGGACTGTTTTTCTGTTGCTGAATCCTCATTGAATGCATAGTACCTGGCATAAAATAGTTGATAAACAAATGTACTGAATGAATGAATAATGCATACATATTCCTACATGTTTAATTCAGTTGAAACTAAGAAATATAGATAAGTGCACCTGCCTACCTGTCAGACAAAATGCTTCCGCTGACTAATGTGCATCCATGATTCTCGATTGGGAGGCTTTGTGCTGAGGCTTCTCTTCTTAGCATCATTGTGTATTATGCTTTCTTATTAAGAGGTTAAAACAACAAAATAGCATTAACAATAATGAGCCTTGGAAATAAGAGTAAGCCAAGCACAATTTAGTGCTTACTAACAGCCCATGATAAAGGCAGGAATCATCAAAAATAAGTAACTCATTAGGTTGAGAGTATAATTGTCAACAGAAACACTATCTCCTCATCTACTGGGCATTAGTCAGTCAATGGACTCCAGCTGAAGCACTTGTGTTTGGAGGATAATCCAGTGTTTCTGTTCCTCAAATTTCCTGCCCAACCTGTGCTCTCATCAGCTCAGTGTATGACCTTAACATTTAGTGGTAAAAATACAGATTGTAGAGAAATTTCCTTACCTCCAGCCTGCCATGCAGATGTTGATGAGTGTAACCATGAACTCCACACTCCCCAGGTTCCAGAAGATAAACTTCCTCATGTGAATGGGCTGTGTCCAGGATCTCGTTGCCCTGCAGCTTCTTTCTGACAAGGGCAGTGTTCTTCAAGCAGCTTCCCAGCTGTTCTTAATGCCAGCTCTTTCAGTTCATTTCTTAAAAACACCTACCATTCCCCCAGCCTTATAAATGTCTTTCTGACCATGTTTTTTCTTCTCTTGCTCAGTCTTTCCAAAAGAGGAACAAGAACAATGGCTCTCCTTCCAACCCTTCCAATCACCCTTCAACTCACTGCATTCTGGCTCTTCAACCATCTCCCAAAACTACAGTGATCAAAAATGTCAAGCACTTCCATGCTGACTGCTTGGAGTAAAGCTTTCTCAACTTCTTTGCCATGTTTTCTGTCAAAGAATGCAATATTTAGAAAGGTCCATTTCAGTTGACTCTGAATTCCCAGATGGAACAATTCACCTTGTGTATTGAACACATTTTCCTTATGCGATTTACAGCTATATTCTAATCCATTTGTTTATATAGTCCATCTATTTGTTTATATTTCTGCCATCCTTTTTTGATTGTGAGTATCTTGCGAGAAAGAAAGTACCTGATTCATCTGTTTTATAAGTGCCTGGTACAGTAAGTGACACATACAAAGTGACAAAAAAACTTTTAATAAAGGAGTGTGAGAGAGAATGACGTGTGAGATGTAAGTAGCTCAATAGATCCATGAGGTTATATAAAGTCATTGACTTACAATGTCTGTATATATACAGACTATATGTATAATGACTATATGTCTAATGTCTATGTGTATATAGAGATATGTACATATAATGCAGTGAGATATATATATATATATATATAAGAGATGGCACTGTTTTAGACATCATAGAAATTCAAGGCATTGAGTTAACTTTAAAATAAAGAGGAGGACAGAGTTAAAATTATTTGGTGAACTTCATAGAGCAACTTAGTAGAAAAACTAAATCAGGAATCCACAACTTCAAACCTAATACTTCTTTGTTATAAAACACACTTATTTTCTTAATTATTAATCTGTTAATTAATGAATTAGAAAACACTAAAAATAAAGATTTGAATGCTAAGTGTCAGTATTTTTCCAGGTGCTCAAAGAATTAAACAGGAATGTTTTCATGAGGTGAACAGATAACAGTACACCAACAAAAGCAACACAATATCAAATAAATACTATTAAGAAGAAAAAGAAAGCAATATAGAAGATAGTTATTGACTACAGAGGTCTTGTATTTTTAAGATAGTCTAATCATAAGACTTCTGTGAGATGTCATTTGAACAGAAAATAAAATTATATTTAAATGATTTAAGAAGCACATCATACAAAAATGTAGAGGGAAGTCCAGAGTAATGGCCTTGAGATATAATTGATATTGATATGAAGACAAGCATCATGAAAGATTGAAATGAAACAGGACATCAGTGATTACGGCCAGAGTCAGATGATGGAAAGTCTTAGAGACTACAGTCAAGATTTGGATTTTTCTATGACATTATAGCTCGAAGTTAGTGATTAATGCTGATTTCTGTTTGAAGATCAGTCTAGATGTTGGGGGAATAGATTTAAGGGTCAAGAGAAGAAACACAGAGATCCTCTAAGAGGCTATTAAAAGGAATTAGGAAGTGATGGGAATCCAGAGCTCGAGGGGCTGAGAGGAGTCAGATGTGAATGTATTTTGAAGGCAGAGTTGACTGATTGCTCTTAAATTGATTGAATGGAGGATGGAGAAAGGATCAAAACAGTTTGTTCAGAATTTGTACAGAGGAACTAAATCAGTGTTGGTGCCATTCTTGAAAGTAGCAAGACCAACAGGAGTAGCAGTTTTGTCTGGGTGGGCTAGGAAGGAAATCAGAAATTCTGTTTGAAATATGTACAGGTCGAAGTAATTTTAGGACATTTGATAAATACAACATTGTACACCTTGTATCTCTTATGACTGAGAGTGGTTCAGTCTTGTGGGTGCTTTTCAAAAATTTCACAACATTTTCTTGACCGATTGAGTAGCAATCTGAACAGGAAAAAATCTTGCTTCCCAGAAGCATTCAAATAACTAAGAATCAAATCAGCATTTACAAATTAGTTCACACTTCATATATACATGAAACCTCAGAGCACAAAACACTTCACTTTTGCTTCTTACTGTCCCTTATCCTTGATTCATGAGATCCTCCCTGACCCTGGATAAAAAACTGAGAGTCCATGAAGTTTCCAGTTGCCCTTAGACAAGATTTCAAACTTGTCATAAAATCCTAAGTTCGGAAATTAAAGTGTCCAAATGTTAACTCAATAGTCAAAATTCTGAAGTTGGTTTTCAATTTTCTCCCATTCCCGTGGCTCAGAATTGATTCCGGTTACTCTTTTGCTCAGTACCAGGAAGCAAGATGAGAAATGGAGCTTGTAGAGCGTGGAGAGCCTCTCACCTGCCTGACAGCTTCAGACTCTGCAAGCATCAGGAAGCTTAAGCAACCCCTCTCAGGAGGCTGTCTTCAAAACCTTTAACCAAGGTCAATATTTCTTCAAGTGAACCGGTCACTTGAACTCGTTCCTTACTTCTCAGGCTTCTCCCTATGAATTTCCTAGTGGAAGGTTACCACACTCTGTCCTTTTCAGCTTTCTGGCATAGGGTGTTGTGCCTCTCAATTGAGGCCCTACTAACAGTTTTTCACCTAACCCCTTGAAGTTTATTTCTAGACTAAAATTTGAAAGCTAAAAACGTCATGATGGGGATTCACAGTAGAATCTATATTGTAAAATGAATGATCTATAGTGATGGGGAAAATTACTATAATATTAAGATAAATATACCTCACATTAAATATATTAAATTTAATAATAAAATAAAACAAATCCTCTTTACTAATCTCATATCCACAGTCTTTCACTGGCATATCTCTCACCTCTGACCCCTATTTATTGTCCTGATTTGACTATAATGGCCATATTCTTTGACACCATGTTCTTTGTAAATATGTATATACAGCAAGGGAAGTCATCTTGCATTTGGTTGACTATCTCATGTCTACTTGTTCCAGTGTCATCAAGTATCTGTATATGTGTGCTGCTGTAGAAGCATCATCTCACATGGAGGTGAGGGAGAGTGGCTGGCTGATCCCTCTGAGATGGAATCCCAATCAAAACTCTTATTTTTTTTTTTCTTTTTGACGACATGCTTTCTTTTCCTTGATTTGCTTAATAATTACACATTTTCATCAAAGAACTTACAGGAGTTTAAAAAACTAACCACAAATCTATCCTTCCTAATAAGCATTCTGTTAGAGTAGTGGTTTACAAAACAGCGTTATTTCCATTTATTTTATATTCTCATTTCAAGCTTCTACCTGTTCCCTTTACCCCATAATAGCTGGAATAATTGCGCCCTCTTGTGGTAAATTTCAAACCATGCAGAGTATGAGACGCTCTCCCGTTTTTTAAACCATGTCCCATCTATATTTTACTTACTCAAGGATATTTGGGACTAACTGGTTCATGGTGAATCTAAACTTGAATAATAAATGTGTTTTTAAATGACTGTTTGAATCTCTACACATCAAGTAGCTATCATGTGAAGTGTTTTGTATGAAATGAATGTTAACACTAATCTCAATTCCAAAGTCTTTAAAAAGGTGTCATTTGTCTCTTTTCTATCATCCTAAGACATTAAACAATAAGCCAGCCTCTATTTTCAGTAACTGCCTTATTTTTAAATTATATACAGTTGTAAGCAACAACACGGATAGAATCTGTATACCCTTAGCTCAATTACCACCAAGGGTAACATCTTGCAAATCTTTTAGGATAATATTCCAAACAGGGGATTTAAATTGCTTTCAGTATAATCACACACACAAAATTCATCACCACAATAATTTTGCCCTCCAGGCTTCACCCTCTATCTGCAAAACTCTAAGTTTTTCTACATGTTTATAAGCCTATAATTTCAAGAGTGTTATTATATAAAGGAATTATATGTATCTGACCATTTGGAATTGATTTTTTTCCCACACAGATAGTTTTTGGCATCTGAAGAATGATTCAGAATATTCCCTTTATTACTCAATAGCATTCCATGATATGAATATACTATCATTTACATAAATATATACTTAATGAAAGATATTTTGATAATTTCCAGTTTGGGACTATTAAAAATAAAGTTACTGTAAATATTTGTGTGCAGAATTTCAGTGAGCATGAGTTTTTATTTCTCTAGGATAAATACTTAAAGTACAGCAGCTGGGTTGTATGATAGGCACATGATTCATTTCTTGAGAAACTATCAGACTCTTCAAAATGGCTATATCATTTTGTATTTCCACCAGCAATATATTGAAGGATCCAGTTTCCATGCACTTTTAGCAACATTTGGTATTGTTGCTGTTTTTTATTTTAATCATTCCAGTATGTGAGTAGTATTATCAAAACATTGTGGTTTTAATTTGTAACACCCTGGGCTAATGTCTTGAACATCTCTTCATGTGATTATTTGCCATTATCCCCTTCTGTAAAATGCCTCTTCATGTCTTCAATTCATTTCTTAATTGAATTGCTTGTTTTTAGTTCTTGAGTCTGAATAGTCATTTACGTACTCTAATTAGTACTTTGTAAAATAGATGGCTTGCAAAAATTTGTTTCTCAATATATAGTTCATCTTTTACTATAATTTTTATGGAGGAAAAGCCTTTCTATTTTGATAAAATTAAATATATCAATTTTAACTGGACCATGTTTTTGGTATCTTATCTAAGAACTCTGTCTAATTATGGATATCAAAGATTTTCTCCAGCTTTGTTTTCCTAGAAATTTTATGTTTCATAATTAAAATGATGATTCATTTTAAATTAATTTTTGTATAAGACCTGAGGTTTCAGTTGAGGTTCTTTTGTCTATGAATGTTAAACTGCTCCAGACCATTTGTTGAAATGGCAATATTCTTCTTTCAAGGAGTTTTGCATCTTTGTCAAAAATCAGTTGGGCAGGACACATCAATGGAGTGAAAAGACAACCCATGGATTACATTTTGCCATCTCCTTTTCACTATGACAGTTCCTCAGGCTTCTCCTTGTGCTAAGATATCTTGACAGTTTTAAAGAAACTGGTCAAGTATTTTACAGAACATCCTTTCACCGGGTTCAATTAATGCTTTTCTTACAACTAGACTGAAGCTATAGATTTCAGAAGAAAGACTACAAAGTACTACTCTCACCACATTACAGTTGGTGGGCATACTATGAAAACTATCATCACTGATGAGATTCATCGCAGTTACCTGAACTAGTGTTTGTCCTTTTCTCCACTGTGAAGTCACCTTTTTCTTGATTTCAATACTGTACTCTTTGAAATATAATCAACACTTGCAGTCCATGTTTTAAAAATGTTTTCTACCTACCTGAGGGTAGAATATTTGGATGGGTTATTGGAAAATCTTCATGGGATTCTTTCTCATTTCTCTTATTTATTTAATTTATTGATCTACTTATTCAGTCAATTATTTACTTATAAAAGTTTGAACAAAGTATTTTACATGTTGAGCTATAATCCAATACCACATCATTTGGGGAAGGGGTCAAATTACTCCAGATCAAGCACTCTTTTGAGGGGCCTGTATCTCTCTGACAGACCCTCATCATTGTGAGGGTGTTGTTATTTGTTTAGCACTTTACCTTCTAGCACTACAAAATGCCTCATCCTCTCTCTATATATTTTTACCCCAGTCTTAGAATCAACCTTTTCTCCAGGAAACCCCTTTATTGGGGAATAATATGGAAATCAACAACTCAGTACTGAGTTTACTCATTGCCAGTGTGGGCTTATCAGCTAACAAAGCTAGGCAGTAGATGTATGTATGATCCACGTAGGTTAGTTAACCTATAAATATTTCTAAAAGGGTCCATTAGGGACTACTGGAGTGTATACTAATGTCTACAACTTTATTATTACATCAGACAGTCTGACCTTTACCTATTTCTCCAACAAGGAGAGACCTGACTCTTTGGGGAATTTCATGTTGAGTCAATAAATAATTTTGAATACCTACCATGTAAAGACTATTACCTATTACCTGTTCTAGGTAGAAAGGACAAAGCAAGAGGAATTTTCCTTGTGACGCTTATGTTCTAGTACTCAATGGAAGTAAATGCCAATCTTCTTCAGAGGAATTTATCTTCAACCCAGGTCTCAACAAATTCTACAGTTCTTTCTTTCTTGTTAGTTCAGTGATGTTTTAACTTTTTGTTGTTAATGAAACAATACCATCTTACAATATTATATATACTTTAGGAAAAAAAGAGCTCACGTCTTTACAAATGTATGTTGTTATAGCACACACAACATCAAAGCCCCAACAATCCTCCACCTAAACCGTTGGACTCCCTTACCCCTTTGTTCCCATTCTTCTATCCTCTCCACCTGGTAATCTCAGTTCTGCTGTCAGAACTGTGAAATTCAGAATTTGTTTTGGTATGTTTTTGTCCTTTTGCTTTGCTTTTTTTAATCTTCTATCTAAGAGTGAAATTATCAAGAATTTGTCTTTCGCCTTCTGCTTTATCTTGTTAGGCACAATCTTCTATAGTTTTACACATTCCATTACAAATAGCAAGATTTCATGTTTTTTTCATAGCTTTTTCTATTGTGTATATACACTACATCTTCTCAAGCTACTCATCTGTCATTTGACACTTATGTTTCTGCATCTTGGTTATTGTAAGTAGCAAGGAATACAGGAGTGAATACATTCTTTTGAATTGGTGATTTTGCAATCCTTAGCTAAATACTTAGGAGTGGATTTGCTGGATCATAATGTAGTTCTATTTATATGGTAGTTCTATTTTAAATGCTTTGAGATACCTCTTTACTTTTTCCCATAAGGTCTCTAACAGTCTTCATTTCCACCAATAGTATACAAATGTACATCTTCATTGGAAAAGTATTTAGTTTTTTTGACTATTTTTTGATTGGGTTATTGTTTTCTCTTGTTAAGTCATATGACTTTTAAGAAAAATAAATTGTGGCTATTAGCCCTATTTCGAATGTATGTTGTGAAAATTTTTTCTCACACTCAGTAGTGTGTCTTTTTGTCCTAATGATAGTTTCTGTCAGTAGCTTTTGAGTTTGATAAAGTTCCATATGCTTACTTTTCTCCCCATTGCTGTGGTCACATCTTAAAAGCATCTCTGAAGTCAGCGCCAAGGAGCGTTTTGCTTGTTTTTTTCTTATCTAGTTTATGATTTCATGTCTCTGAAACATTTTGAATTAAATCTTATGAGTCACATGAGATAATAATTTAGGTTTTTTTTGCATATGAAATGAAATCAAGTTTTCCCAACAAAACTCAAAGACATATTTTAATTTATCCAGTATTACTTTAATAGGAGGGTTGTTCAGAGTATGTAATCTATCATTTTTCCAGAGGCCAATAATTCTTTATATATGTATATTACAAAGAAACCAACAAAAGCCAAGAAAAAAGTCAAAACTAACAAGTGTACTGTAGAACTGAGGCATACAGCAAAAGAGGTATGAGGAGGGCAAAATAGCGGAGGGTTGAACACAGGGGAATATGGTGATGGTTCATGGGTGATACAGTGGCGGGAGAACTATGAGAACTACAATGATATAAGAAAAAATTAGTTAATAAAATATTTTTTAAAAGTTAAGTTAGTTTCTTTTAAAGAAGACTTTATCAAATCAGCTCCAGAATTTAAAAACAACACCTCACATATATTTAAATGCATTTACTACTTAATATGACATCTTACTTTTGTGCCTTTCCATTGTCATTTTCATGTATATGACCTTTCTATTATTTTTTGGAGGCATTTACAAAGTCTAAAATTAAAGTAATATAGTTGGAACAGAAATTAAATGAAAAGAGTATGTGCTGGAGGATGGTGTGGTTGGTTTCATTCTAAAACAGCCTTTTGGTAATCAAAAGGAAAGCTCTTTAAGAAATGCAGAGAATGTATCACAATAAAAGAATGGGGAAAAGAATAAGAATCAAACTACCTTAGTCTCTGTGCTCCTTGACCCTGGAGTCCTATCCCCTTTGTGAGGGAGGATGACATGACTAAATGTCAGGGATATAAGGGGGGGGTGTCATTTGGAAAGAAGCAGAGTCATCGGTAGAACTTTTGTCTGCTGGCAGCTCAGGCCAATTGATGCCGTGAAGTCTAACAACTTCAGACATTAGATTCATTCATTGAATCTAACCTAGATTCAACCTCAGACATTTATTCTTTGAAAAACAGTCACATCAACTGTTGACTCTTAGTCCTGGGTATGGACTTTCTCTGGTCATTTGTCTGTATAATCTTTGTGATACATCTAGTGGAAAATCCCAATGCTCAAAGATTTTGCTAAAGCCCATCCAAACTTCCTTATATGGATACCATACCCTTTCATCAATGGCATATGATACAAAACGAAGAGTGGGACACTTAAATGAACAGTTGAAGGGAATGTGGAAATGAATGGGGAAGCAATAATGCCTGTGTGGAACCAGAGATGCACATGTCTATATAATCTATGTTATATTTGTATGTGTATATAAATACGGGGTTACATGCACAGACATATACACCTCCCTATTCATTTAGGCAAAGCGATGTGTGTGATCCAGGTATCCATTTTCACCTTATGTTAAATAAAGAAACTTGAGCCTATTAACCACGTGTATTTTGGATGCAGGAGGAGATGAACTTGGTAGCTGGAAGAGTTCTTTCTACTCTGGGCCTACTAGGGAACAACTGTAACCAGGAAGTCTCTAATAGATACTTTTTAAGATGAAGAAGTCTGCATCCCTTAGAAATACATTTAACTACATTATTTTTAATCATAATCATGAATTTCAGTTCTCAGGACAGTCTACACATCAGTCCTTTGAAGGAGTAGGGAAGGTCCTGGAAACAGTGAGGCTGAAGATGCCAGCAGCTATCCATGGCCACTGACGCAGCCAGTGAAAATGGATTTTCCTGAAGGAAATGATTTTCATAAGAAAGATGTGGACTATTTTCAATACAAGCCAACCCACTGCTGTCTTCACTTCTGCTAACCATAGGCTAAAAATGCCAAGTGAACATCAGTAGCCTCACATACCTCATGCATCCCTGTCCTTCAAACAAAGCCAGCAAATTGTGTCCTTCTAGGGACACATATGACCAGAGGAGGCAAAACTCCTGTGCAAGAAGGTGTGGAAATCTGCCCATACAAAGATTTCCAAAGAGAAAAGATTTCACTAACAACTTTTTAAAATGTCCCTTTTAATTGGAAATCTGAATGCTTTGAAACGTGGGGAGTTTTAAAATATAAGGGGTAACATCTCTTTATTAATAATAGAAGAAAATCTGTGGTCAGTTTAAGGAGAATTTTATATCCAGAGCTTACAACTTACCAGGAGGAATATATTTGGGGTGTATCTGCCTGTACAAAGTGGGAAACATTGGGAAGTGTTTTTCCGGAGACTGAAGATCTAGGAGCTCCTAAACATGCAGTGCGGTCACTAATCATCCATCCTTTCATTATTAGCAACTGCTTGCCACGTGAAGTAGATTCTGTCAGTAACAATGATGCTGTTCCTTTCTGCTCTCAAAGGGAAGACTTGCATTTAAACAATTTAAAGTGTTAAGTACCTGACTAAATCACAAACTAAAAGACATAATTAATTCTGTTTTTGCTAAATTTAGGGAGGGGATGCTTTTAAACATTGATATCTTTTGCAGAAAACTTTAGAGGTTCTTTATTTCCTGTATTAGATTTAATCCCTTTATGAATTGTCTTCATTGTTCATATCTAGTCTATTTCCTATTAATTCCCATCTACTAGGGTTAGTTACTTCCCTCTTCTAGCAGATAACACCAAGAATATCCCCAGTTTATTTCCAGTTGATCCAAACATATCTTTGCTTCCAGGACTACTCTGAGCAAATCAAAGGTGGATCTTGATCTCTCTTCCTACACCACATTTAGAGAAGTAGACCAGTGTAAGTAATGCAGATGGCTACAAAATACTGTCCCCTGAAAGAGTCAACTTCTCCTAAGACATAAAGGAAGAAAAGGAAAAATCCCCATATCATATACAGTAAAACTCCACACTACCAAATATTGGAGAGGGAATTTAAATTTTTCCCAGTTTACCTTTTTTTCATGCTGACCCTCCCTTCACTTTGTCTATTCACTAATGGATATTTTCCTGTTTCTCGAAGTATCTAATGTACCAGCAAAAGTGAGAGCAGACAGGAATCTACATCTCAGCGCAGCACAACAATCTGCTTGAAACCCACCTTAACTGTCCTGCTCACTAGGAACAATTTTTATTCCACCTCCTAGCCCTCATCTCACTGTTTCTGGGGAAAGGTCTAAGATATAGGGGACCAGAAGCTATAATATTGCAAGATGCTTGAATAAGACAATGCAAATTAAGTCTACAAACTCATCCAGGATCTTAGGAAGCTCGCAGGCATAAAGGTGTGATGAGGCTGAAGCTTCAATAGCTTCATTTGTTCCTTGTCTATTTCCATATTTTTCTTCCTCTTAGAAATGCTTGTCCCCCAAAATTCAATTCCTGCTGTTTTTCTTAAGAGGAATCAAGGGAGATTAACTTTCTTAACTTTCAAGAGTCAGAATATCTTTTGAAAATTTACATAATTTTCTCGCCAATATTTTCATCTACAAATTTAAATGTACCATGCCAACTCCCATTGCACAAGCACAAAGATCCCATCAGCTGAAATAGCTGGCTGTATTATTAACTGTCCCCCTGGAAATTATTGACAGTTCCTAATCATGGGTTCAAACCTACTGAGTGGCACTGGAGGTGACCCAGTCTTTTGTTGAATAAAGGGGAACAATTATAGAAAAGAGGTTTGACGCTGCTTTATGAAATATGAAATAGAAGGGACATCAAGTTGGGATCTGAGAGTAAGACCTAAAAGTGTTCCTGAGTATCTTTGATTTCAACTGAGTTTCCAACAGCTGGGGAAAATGAATTCAACTTACGAGGATACATGATAAGAAGACTTAAGGACATACGCTTCATGAGAAGGGTTCCCTGATCAGTATCTTATTGTTAATAATAATTGCTAATAACAATTACACATGATAACAAAATTAGTTATCGAGTATTAACTTATTATAACAGAAATTGTGCTAAATATTTTGATCAATATAGTCCTATATTAATCCTGAAAGGGGCATGTTACTGTCCTCCATTTTATGGTAAGGGGGTGAAGATTTGCGTAAATTAAATAGATCTTCCAAATTTATCAATCTGGCAAAGAAAGGAAGCAAAATTCAAATCACTTGCAAACTCTAGAATATTTTGGTTTAAAATATAAGAAATTGCTACATGTGTAGATCACAAGTAGCCCAATATGGACAATTTTATATGGTTTACTATATACTCAACTCTCCGCTTAGAATTTTGTTAAAAGACTGAGAAACGTCATTGAACCAAATGTGGAGTTTCTAAATTTACACTATTAATATTGACATCGACCATACAGAGAAGCAAATAGGTTGGATAGCTAAGGGGCCATCACCTGAAGTGACACAACAGATGGCAGTATGTATGCAATTGAAATCAGTTTCCCAAGACATTTAAAACAAGTGCTGCACATTTTTCCTATAAAGATTCAGTATTTGGGACTCTGCAGGCCTTATTGCCTCATTGCCCCACTCAACCTGGCAACTCTAGTGGGGAAGTTGCATGGACAATAGGCACAGCTGTGTTCCAATCAAATTTTCTTTACAATCAAATTTGTTAATCCCTGTTGTAGGAGAGTGATCTCCCCAGGTTTCCTTAAGGAAATTAGAGCAAGGGAAACCCCACTGGATGCAAATGGCTTGGAGGATAGCATGCAGTAGCATAGATAATCTTGGCTCTAATCTTGGGTCAAATTGTCAAACTTTGAATTTCAAGTCAATACTTGTTATCATGTGACTTTAAGTGAGAACTTCAACTAAGCTTCAATTTTACCATCTGCACAATGGAATAACAGTAGTATGTACTTTGTAGGATTGTGATCAATAAAAATAACTATGCAATATCTTGACTGATAGTAAGTTCTCAAAAAAGGTTAGTTAAACATTCTAGGTGACTTTCCCAGGTGTCCTACACTTTCTTTGTTGGTCATATTCATCCCAGCAGTTAGGGTCACTAGTAATCATTCTGTATATCCTCTAAAGAACATCTTCTTCTAACAGATGTTAGAAGATGTTCTCCAGAGATGCAACCATTAATTCGTCTCGACTCTACTGAGCAAACTCAGCCTTCAAAAGGCGGGTTACCAGGAAGGGAATTCATAGAGTTAAAGTGAAAAAAAATGGAATTTCACTTCCCTCTGCCTAAGTTAGCAAGGGAAGACTTCCAGATTGCTTTTAGGGATGGAAGAGGAGATGGACACCAGAATACAAAATGCAAGTCAAGATGCTTCCATGACAAAAGAGAAAACCTGAGTATGTTGGGGAAAGGATTCCTTTGAACTTAAGGATTATAAAGACAAAATGTTGGCACCTGTTTTCCACACAGAGCTTAAAGGCAGGGTACTGCAGGAATTTGGGAAAGGAGGACAAAAGAGACTCATCAGCAGTTGACAAAGTTACATTTCTACCTCTTAATGATGCAGGATGCCTAAACTTCTACCTGATGGCACAGAATATGGTCATGCATAAGTTGTTATATGTGTACCCTATTCCAAAGGTGCCATTGTTAGATGGGGGAGCTATATCAAGGGTTAAGATGTAAATCTTGGAAAGAAGGGTCACAGTCATCAGCTGTGTTTTCATTACCTGCATCAAGGAGAGACAGAAAACACAGGCAACTTTATGGCTACAGCTTCAGGAAGACACAACTATACAACTCTACCTCTCCCCTTAATTCCCCCTTCCTCTACCTTAACCCTGGAGAAGACAGAGCAGGAAAGTATATAGATGAAAAAAGAGAAAAATATAAATAAAACAGGCTATGCTTCCTTTCCCACAGAAATTCCCAAACCAAAGGTCATTTACTGGATTTCCAAGGAAGGCAACAGTTTTTAAATGGACATTAAATTTTGATTTTCCTTCACATTATAATGCCTACAAGTTAGAGTGACCAAAAATAGTTACTTTTAAGAGATGAAATTGACTGAAAATGTGTGGGAGCTGCCTAAATTATCTAAAGTTTGGAAGGGAGATCAGGAACTGAATATCTGCAGGGAGTGGTAGGCGAAAACAAAAACCATTTTCTGTTTGAGTTCACTGACTTCAGCCTATACAATAAACTGGGTGTGTTTGCTACTGTTGTGAAGGTTGGGCATATGAATGCACCTGAAAGGAAAGAATGGTATTTGTAGAGAGAGAAGGAGGTTTTTAGCAAAGGTCTGTACAGGGTGTTGAGTAAATATGGGTCGTGAAAGATTGAGATTTTGCAAGGGAAAAATCTTCCCTTTAAAGTTTAAAGTTTGGAAGATAGACAATGAATCTGCAGGGGCCCCTGTAAGAAACCAGGCTCACCAAATGGAGACTATTTGCCTCATAGTCTTAACACCAAAGAGATACTCTCAGCAGGGAAGACCTCTACAAATAAGCCAGGGGCTGTGAAATTTTTTACATAGAATTAATCCAGAAAAAAATAAATAAAAGGCATACTTAATATTTAAGAAAATAGAATGACAGAGGACTTCAGGACTGACTGACCCTAGCTTTGTGAGTGTTTAATCCGTAAAGTTTTTTCAACTCCCTCATCTATACTATTGAGAGGGCGCAGAATAGAAATGCAATTGCCAAGAAGATTGTCGTCTCTCTGTTCCTAGGACCTAATGGGTCATGAGAATCATCACTGAGGCAACACTATACTGCCATTTGGGTTAACTAAGAAGTATCATCCCTTCAAAGGAAATTCTTGCAATTCTCAAGTATATTTGATATTTACTACAGCCCAAAGTTGTCTCTGTTTGCCATTATGCAATTTCACCATGTGAAATGTTTTCCCCATTCCTTCTTTGACATACGCTATTATGCTTGTGGGATTTAGATAATGCATCTTTTGGTTTGCCAGTCTCTGAACCATGAGCTCTTCAGACTTGATGTAGTGATAGCCTATCACACAGCTCTGACCTCTCGTGTTATGCGGTAAGTAAATGAGACTTTGGCTCATTTGGGCCATTGGCCATTGGCTCATTGGCTACTGGGAAAGGCAAGTATGTGTTCAGTTATAAGAAACAAAGCTTCTGTGGCTGCTGAATAGCAAAGAAATGGTTAAAGGCAAATATTTGGTATCACCTACCCTTAGCTTCCTTTGACCTGTCTTCACAGAGGCTAAAGCATGACAATGTCCACCTTCCTAGACTTGCTTGCAGCTTGAAGTGACCAAGAGACCCAGAGCTGTACAGTGAGACACAATGGGAAGTCATTTTTGAGACTTCCATGAAATATTTTTAAGGTTTAAGGTTAATTTCAGGGTTGAAGAAACAGTTGTGCCTACCAGTCGCTTTAGTCTTTCCATCTTTCTCCTTCCTCTTTCTCTTTTTCTTCTTGGCCAATGGAGGAGCAGTCATTTTACAACAAGATGAATTTTAATGCAAAAAGATAAATCTTAATGCAAAAAAAAAATCTTGAATAAGATCTGAGCATTAGAATGAAATAATTTCCTGGCTTTAATAGGATTATTGTGGCTATGTACAGAATGTTATCATTTGAGGAAATGCACATTAACTTATCTGGAAACATCAGTTTGGAAACTTTTTCTGAAATAGTTTTTAAGACAGTTCTCTGGTGCCTTAGTAACATTTCAATAAGTTTGTGATGATTTCAAAATATAAAATATGTATTTTAATGATGATAAAGGATAAATATGCTGAATTATATTCTTAGTGAAGTAAGTCAAAGAAAGACAAATACCATCTAATTTCATTCATATGTGGTATACAAAGAAACTAAACAAACAAATGAAAAAAATTAACCTACATCCTATAAGACCAAATTAGTGGTTATTAGAAAGGAAAGGGAAAGGGAATTAGATAAACAGGGTACAAGGTGTCAACTGTGAGTGAAGGATAAAATTGGACTTTTAGTGGTGAATTTGACATAGTAGATTCAGATGTTGATTTGTAAGGAGGCATAATTGAATATACATATATATAATATTATAAAGCAGGGTTACCTCAATAAAGATGTTAATGAAAAATAAATTGATGTCACCCTTTCCTTTAAACCTGTCTCAGGTTGCTAGGATGTGTCAGTTCTGCAAGCTGAAGAACTGAACTGATTTGTAAATGGCTATACTAGGCAGCATTGCTCTAGAAAGGCATTCTTTCCATATAGTTCTCTCTGAGACTCTGGTAAAAGTACATTTCTATGTGAAGACAGAAAACAGTTTATTACTTAAATAACTATTTTCACCAATGAAAAAATAGTGGAGATTACTACTGCAGAATCCTTTATACTTTCTAAGGCATTTCCACATACCTTTCATTATTAGGTTGTCACCCTGGCAGGCAATTTGCAAGAGTGGGAAAATAACAGGTCTTAGACTAGGGATTGCATGGACTGTGATTCCAGCTCCCCTAAACCAAGCTGTGTGCCCTCAGAAACATGAAACACTTTGAACCTTTTTCACTAACTGAAACTTCTCCACAGAAATTGCTACTTACAAAAATTATTCTTCCTGCTTTGAAGATTGAATGAGGTATGGATCACCAAGTCAAGGTCTAAATCATAATCAAGGATCATTCACTTGTTTGACTGCTGGGTCAAGGTGTTCTAGGAACTGTTCTAGGTTAGGCTATAACTGTGACCTACAAATGTGCTCTGTGCTGCCCTGCAATCTATGGCTGACAGTAACAGAGATGGAAAGGGCAGTCAAGGATGATGGTATGAAGCAACTGGGGTGAAGTAAAGAGTGAATTAGTGAAGGAAGTCACAGGAGGCTTCTCTAAGAAGGGTTGACAGTGATTTAAGCATCTCTGCTAAGATCTGGACAAGTAGCTCCTTGAGATCCCATCACAGGCTGCTCTTTAAAAAGAAATGTTGCTTTTGGGAATACAGCAGTGCTGACCAAGAGCATGCTTCCTGAAGATGGTGGAGCCATTGATCTCTATGGCAGGCTTCAGTACTTGTGAAAATAGTATCGAAATCCCCTGTATTGAGATACTCCACAAAAACAGAATATATATATATATTTGTGAGTGTATGTGTGTATAGAGACAGAGGTGTCACGCACTGTGTATATTTAGTTTATATGTGATTTATTTATTTTATTGCATTATTATGAGAAATAGGCTTCCGCAATCTACAAATTTACAAACTGAAGACCCAGGAATGGTAGTGGTGTCATTTAGTCTGAAGACTTGAGGAACAAGGAAACTGATATATAGCCCAGTGTGAGGCAGAAAATGAAATGAGAGGTCCTAACTTAAGCAGTGAAGACTGGGGAAAGGGGCAAATTCATCTTCTTAAAATCATTTGTTCCATTCAGGCCCTCCATGGACTGGACCTTTCCCACCCACAGGTAGGGTAACTTACAGAATTAGCTGATTCTCTTTTGGCAACACTCTCTTACACACACCCAGAACAATGTTTAATCTGGAAAGCCCATGGCCCATTCCAGTTGACACATAAAATTAACAACCACACCCTTCAATGCCCATTTTTGTGGCATAGTCATGGAGAAGCCATATCAGGGTGACGGAAGTGCTGCATTGTAAGCACCCCACCCTGCAAGTCAAATAGAAGGAATTCAGCTGAAGCATGTTCCCAGACTTCTTGAAGGTATTTTAAAAAGGTTTTGCGTGTGTATGTGTGTGATTATTGGATTTTTTTACATGATAACATTTTATGAGAATATCACTTCTGAAACCAGTTATTTTCTATTCTCCTAATACAAACATTGCACTCCCATTGAAAAATTACATTGGGACAATGTGATTAAGAACTGGGGAAAAAAGCAAATGAAATCTTTGTGATGACACGTAGGTAGATTACATTACATCTGAATTAATTCTCTGACCCAAATAAGAAGAAAGAAAAGAAAAATAGTAGTTATTTCAGCATCCTATTCTAACATAGACTGGACTACTCACAAACACAGGCTGTTGGTTGTATTGCCATTTGTTTCAAATGCCCATTTCAGGAAAACTTTCAACACTTGATTAATGCTTCAAAATTATTTAATTAAAAGTTTGTATAGATCAAAACGGAAAAATTCTAAATTAGTAAACCTTATACATGCATATAGTTGTCTGTTAGTGCTGTAAATGATTTCTCCAGTCAACATTTACATTCCAAGTTATAATTGCTCTCAGAGAATTCTGAAATGCTTTCCATACGTAGACTTTTAATTTTAAGAAAGCATATCATGTTTTACATGTAATTCTTGTTCCCTGTTCTTTTTACATTTTCCTTCCACAGAAAAATTCTTTTAAGTCCTACTGATTAAGACAGGCCTTTTAAACTCAAATTAAAAATCTCCCAAAGGCCATTGACTTCCTGAGAAAATGATGCATCAATCACACCAATCACCTATCTGAGAGGTGCAGACACAGTATCCTCTGGGAGGGAAGGACTGAAACCAGATTCTTATTATCTTCTCCTTTCCATCTTATCTGTAGTCTTAAGAAGTGTGCCATGTCACAGAGTAAGCATTGAGGGAATATTCTAAAATTAGCAAAGTGCACAGACTGCTAATTGTCTTCTAATATCATTATCCCTTCTTCCTTTTATTTCCAGGTGTTTACTGAACAAATGGTTGCACATATATTGGCTGCCCCTTCCTTCTGGGTAAGGTCATGTAGCAAGGTTGGCAAGTGGATTTGAGTGGAAATTATCCCTCAAAGATAACTGCATATACTATACTATTCCTCTCCTCTTCCTTAAGAATAAACAATTTTAGCCCTGCAGATGAAAGGAAATTCCAGTCACAAGACAGAGGATCCAAGAATGATATCACTAGTTACGTCACCTACTTCCAAGTCACTACAGGAGAGAAAAACACACCTTCCATTTGATTGAGTCACTATATTTTGACTTTCTTTATGACATAAGTTCAATTATTGTCCCTGATAATAAAAGCAATTAGTCCAACAAATATTCAATTACCTCTATTCTTGCACCATTGTGCTATGCACAGTGAAGAATAAAAAAAAAAAAAAAACAGGTGACCACACACAGTTCTTACCCTCATGGAGCTTAGAAACCAGTAAAAAGGAAAAACAAAGATGTCCACAGAAGTGACTACAGTGCAAAGCCAACACAATTGTGCTTCAGAGAAGAAAGGCAGCAGACTATTTTCTGTCAACTTTTCAAACTGCTGACAAACATTTTTTGAGCATCCAATATGTGGAATGATGTTGGGCTCTACATATTAAAAACAGCAAAACTTACTTTCACTTTTCTTTCCTACCTATTTCATGTTCCTACTTCTCTCCCTGTGTGCTCTGAGTGTTTATGCAATTATAAGTCCCCCTTGAAGAGCCTGGTCAGCTTAGGTGGCACCCTCTGCCCATTGCGCCATCAAGAAGTATATCTTATGCCCATTTAGGATTTTACTATATGAATAGCTTTGAAATATAAAAATTGATATTTGAAATATAAAAATTGTGTTGAAATTGGGGGGTCATGGACCCAGCACAGTAATGCTGCATTAGGATAGCAGCCATTGTGCACTGGTGGGCAGAGATTTGGAGAAGGGAAGCCAAGGTTTCTCATGAGAGGAACAGAGGGGGGGATTTAAGAAGTACAACTGGAGAGTAGAAGGAGGGAGGGGGAAAGCTGGAGAAGAGAGGGAGCAGAGGACCAGCGAGGAGGCTGGAGGCCTCAGAGCTGCCACTGTCATATATGGCAGCAGGGTAGGAAAGGAAGCCATGCTGTGGGCTTCTATCCCCAGCCTGGGCTGGTGAGGAGCTCAGGGAGGCATGTTAGTGAAATGTGTGACCTGTGTAAGCTAACTTGAAGACTGGGTACTTGGAAACTTGCTTTAACTTTGAAGCTGCACAGTTTGGGAATTGTCTGGAGACCTGAAGAGAACTTGGAGAGTTTTTGTTTTCATCATGACATGTCTGGAGTGGTTGCTGCTGTTGTTTCAAGTGAATCTTGGTGGTTTGGGGTCACTATAGAGTTGAAGCAAAAACGAATGCTGGAGTTGTGCCTTTGGAGGAGGATCAATAGCATCATCTTGGTTTTCTTCACTTGGTTTGAAGGTAGGACAGTGGCCATTTTGTGGACACATATGCCCAAGTGACCCACATGCAGTTTTTTGAACTAGAGGCTGGACTATGTGGTAACGTTACCAAAAGAGTCCCTTGTATTCTCAGTGACATTTGTCTATTTTGTCCTCTTAGTGAATAAAACTTGTTTTTGCCTACTCTTAAGGTTAGTGCGGTCTTGCTACTGCTTGCAAGGACTGGGACAAACCTGATGAGTGGCTGTATTTAAAGGGTCAGCTGCTCTCAGTTGTAAGTTTAGTTTAAGTTCTCTGTTTCCTGCCAAATTTCAAAATGAGCCCATGTGTTAAAGATATACAGGGCTAATTTCCTAGTGATAATAGTTAGCATTTATTAAACATTATGTACCAGGTTCTATATTAAGTTACTTCTTTGTAGCTCATTTAAAATTTACACCAATCCCATGAAGAAAGTACTTTGTGAAAGGAAACAAAGGCTCAGAGAAGTTCATCAACTTACTCAAACTCATATAGCCAAAAAGTGGTTATTACATGAATGCAAGGTGTTTGATATCTGAATTTGTAAACCTTGTTCTCTTAATCATCATGTTGTATAAATTTAAGTTTTTCTAATCTGTCACCCTTAAAAAGTAAGAGCTGTGAATGTTAAGTGGTATCATCATAAAGTTAAAACTTCCCTGTTAGAAAGACCAAAAGAAATCAAATGGTTGCCCACATCAGACTTTAGCAATGAGAATCTATTAATTATATTTTAAGCCAAGCCAAATATCCTCTTCATAATGAAGACTCTTATGAGATAAAAGACATCTTCACTCATCTCAAGGAATTGCTACCTGAAAAATATATGGAGGCTTTATGTTTGTTCTGTGATTCTGTGAGGAGTGAATGACCTCCAGTAAATTGTGTAAAATGCTAACATCTGTGATTTCATTCTCAAAATGGTTAGCAATTACAGAGAAATGGCATTACCTGTCTCTTTTGAACATGGCTAAGATGTTCAGAATGAGCTATAAAGCAATTGTCTTTGGAAGCCTTCAGGAAAATGATTGTTCAAGAAATTGTTCAAATTATGAGAACTGATGATTATGGACATTCAGTTGGAAGATAGAATCACTTCCCTTTTCTTCCTTTTTAAAGAATCAGTAACCACGTAGGTATAGCCAAGGCCAGTTTAAATTTGTTAACACTAATCAACTTTTTAACCACTTAGCCCATCTTCCTTTTTTCTTCCCTTAAAAAGCACATTGACCTTTATTGGGGCATGATTTTTGGTTTTCTATATGATCTGTGTACCCTGAATTGAAATTCTTGGATTCCAAATAAAAAACCTTGCATTTTAAAGGTTTCCTGAATTTTAAGGTTAACAATAGGAAGTGAATATATTTGGACATCATTCAGTAGAATGGTAGCCTTTTCCAGAGTAGGATAGTTTTAATCACCTCCTCTTCAGCTCATTTGGTGAGGAAAAGATTCCATCCCTGGGATCACAGGGATCATTGAATACAAAACACCTGACACTGAATGAGATCTTGGAAGACATCTATTTATTTTTTAGTATAATTGTTATTACATATATATTTTTTACACTATTGTCTACCCCAAGGTTCTCCCATCACCTTATCACCCATGAACCATCTTAATCTCTTGTGCCCATCCCCCTCCTGATTTTACCCTCCCCCCTTGCTCCATGCTTCAGCTCTGTTAACAGTTTTAAACTTTTCTTGTCCATTTGTTTTCCCTATATCCCTCAGATAAGTGAGACCATTAAGTATTTCTCTCTTTCTTTCTGACTTATTTCCGCTAACATGATTCCTTCTAGCTCCATCCATGTTTCTGAGAATGACATGTTTGTCTTTTTTTGATGAATGAATAATATTCCATGTGTACATATACCACAACTTTCTGACCCATTTGTCTGTTTAGGGGCATTTGGGTTGTTTCTATAACCTGGCTATTGTAAATAGTGCTGCAATAAATATCCAAATACAGTGATCCTTTTGAATTATTGTTTTTGTACCCCTTGGGTAAATTCCCAGAAGTGGGATTGCTGAATTGAATGGTAATTCCATTCTGAGTAGTTTGAGGCTCCTCCACACAGCTTTCCATAGTGGTTAGGCCAGTTTGCATTCCCACCAGCAGTGTAAAAGTTTTCCTTTCTTTCCACATCCATGCCAGTATTTGTTGTGGCCTGTTTTTTTAATATGGGCCATTCTTACTGATGTGAGATTGTATTTCATTGTGTTTTTAATTTGCATTTCCTTGATTATTAGTGATGTGGAGCATTTTTTCATATGACTATTGACCATTTGTATTTCGTCTTTCAAGAAGTGTTTTTTAATGGCCCACATTAAGAAAACAGGCAACAACAAGAGCTGGCGTGGATAAGGAGAGAAAGGAACACTCTTACACGCTGGTGGGAATGTAAACTGGTCCAGACACCATGGAAAGCAGTGTGGAGGACCCTCAAACTAATGAAAATGGAACTACCATTTGACCCAGCAACCGCTCTTCTGGGAATCTACCCAAAGTAGGCCTCAAGGTGGGTACAAAGGGACACCTGTTCTCGGATGTTTACTGCAGCACTACTTATAATTGCCAAAGACGTAGACACAACCCAAATGTCCCAAAACAGATGAATGGATGAAAAAGAGGTGGTATATATACACAATGGAATATTACTCATCAATTAAAAATGACAAATTTGATGAATTTTTGATAACATGGATGCACCTAGAAGAAATTATATTAACAGAAACAAGTCAGAAAGAAAAAGACAGAAACCAAATAGTTTCACTAATATATAGACAACCAAATGAAAATACACAACTGGGCGGGGAGGGACCAGCTGGAACAGCCAGGGAGGGGAGGTAGTGGGTAACTCCTGGGGATTACAATGATGTTGAAATATATGTACATATAAATAGATTATTTAAAATAAAAAAAGATGTGTCTTTTTAGCTCTTCACTCCATTTCCTGACTGGGTTGTTTGTTTTGATTTGTAAAGTTGTGTGAGTTCCTTGTGGATCTTTGTTATCAGACCCTTATCAATAGTCATCTATTTACAGTTTGAGGGAGAACTCTGCACTCTACTCAGGATTTTACCTGACTACAAAATGAGCATGGAAGGTTGGTATGAGGCATATTTTGTAATAACAAGAAGATGAAGTAAGCCCTGGTTCCTGTGGAAACATATAATTGACTTATTTTATTAATTCTGTTGACAGAATTAATAGCAGAATAACCGCTGTCATTGTGGTATCAGTAGACCCTGGTAACTGTTATGATGAGGGCAGTTTGACTGGAACTTTATCCAGAGAGTACAATGGGGAAGGGGAATTATTTAGGTCATTTATGATCCTCCCAGTTTCAGATACTAAAGCAGTACAGAATATTAAATCTTAGCTTCAGATCTTATCCCACAAGAAGGGAGGGGAGTTGTGGATGGCAGTAAGATGAATACAGTTGGTTCACAGACACACCCATAATCACATTAAATCACCTGGTGAGAAAGTTACTCCCTCTTTAGATCTCATTCAATTCTCAGATTTTGTCAAGGAGGAAGTCTCAGGTTAGTGCCAGTGTGCATTTACCACAATTCTAATACTTGCTAATCTCCCTTTAAACAATAAAAGAGCTAGCCTAATACCTGTTACTGGGACAAATAGCACTATTTAGTCAGAAATTGAAAACACTGCTTCTTTTTCCAATTACATTAATGTTTGCTGTTTACCTTCCTAATAGAGTAGATTATACTAATTTTTCTATTACAGTGGTGATAGCTATCTTTAAATTTAAATATAAGTTTAAAAGGCCAGGGCTAGAGGAATATTGATGAAATTATATAGTACAAAAAGGGGTAGGATTATTAAGCAAAGCATTAACATTTAAGAAATTCTTCTATAAGGAACATGAGTTTACTGATTCATATATTATGAACACAATAATAATGTCTCAATATTAACTGACCCCATCAAAACAGGGTCTTAATGCTATCTGAGGAAGATCTATTTGTTTCTTGAAATCAAAGACTAACAACCACACCAAAAAAAGTCTTCAAAGATATAACTCACTGTCTTGAAATTGGTTATATTCAGTTGACCAAACAGCACAACACACACACACACACACACACACACACACATACATACAACACAGAGAGAAAGAGAGAGTTAAGTAATGGTGGTAACTCTTCCTATCACCCCAGAATAAAAACAAAGACTAATTTGAAGTTACAGTTCAAGTCCCAGTCCTTGCCTAACTCTACTACCTTCTGAGAGGCTAGGACTTTTAACTGCTTTGGCATATGTTTTATGTACTCTTTTCCTTGTTTCCAAAATTATACAGCAAATCACATGGAAAGGAGTTGGAACTTTATAACTAGACAGACAGGAATTTAAATTCTGACTGCTATCTACTTGCAGTGTGACTTTAGATAAATAACTTAGCCCGCTACTCACTTGTTGAGTGATGTTGGTCAGGAGGCGTTACCTCTCTGCACTTGATTTCCTTATCTATGAAGTGAGACTCACATGCCTCATATGAAGTGAGACTTACACACCTCATTGTGAATATTAGGACCAATTTTTGGAAAGGGACTACTAGATTGTCTAAGTGCAAGTAAATTCCTGAGAGTGAGGAAATACTACCAATGTATTGGTATAATATAAATGGTTCTCTACCTGAATTTTAGCTGACATCTAGAGCTTCATTGCCTCTAAAATTCTCTCATTTGCTGCTAAAGAAACTTGACTCACAAGGATCTGTTAGAAAGATAACTCCTTCCCTGCTAAAGCATCCTAGAAAAATGTTTCTTAGAAAAACACCTGCTCCAATCATCATGCAAATGTTTCTGTCAACAAATTTGGTATAGAACAAGGAGAAAATCTCTTTCCCAAGCACCCAGCTATTAGCTTTTGAGGAGCCCCCTGAATGCTTCATATTGGCATCACATAGAAATAAAAATCTAATGAAATCAAAACTGGTAACAGTTTACAACTATTTTTATGCTGCAGTGGATAAACAATGACCTGAAGATACTGGGTGCTAATACTACTCCAGAAACTAATAAATGTTATTTAGAAAAAGGATCCTAACATAAATGAAGAAATTTGAGGAGACAATTTTGATTTATCTGGTGGGCCTAAAATGTCACTGCAAACACATCCATATGAGAGAGATAGAAGACTATTCAGCCAGAGAAAGATGCAATGTAAAAATGAAGCAAGATCAGCATCATGTAGCCACAAGCAAAGGAATGCTGACCTCCAGCACCAGTTTCTGGTGACCTCCAGAAACTGCCAGGAAAAGCGTAAGATTCTCTCTAATGCACCATAAATTAGTATAACCCTGCAAAGACAATTTAGATTTCTAACTTCCAGGACTGTGACAGCATGTGTTCCTAGTGTTCTAAGTCATCTGACTTATTATTGTAGTTATAGAAAGCTAATATTGATACCTGTCACCTGTACTGCAATTCTTTGTAAAAGATTAATAAAGATTATTTCATGTGACCTTGAATTATTTACACCACAAGACTTTATAAAAGATGTTGCATAAATTTATAGTCCAAATTGATATATAAGTAAAGCCAGTATATTTTAATATACTTAATATGGTGAAGAACAGAACCTCCAAAAACAATAGTCCAGGAATGTGAGCATCAAAAACAAGTCAACATCAATTTAATACCAACTGTAATATGTGACAATGGATAATTTGTTTCTTTCTTATATAACTTTTAATATAAGTGGCTTCTGATACATTCTCTTGCTTCCCAGAAATGTCCCAGTGACATCTCCTAGAATAAATAATTGGGTAATAGGCATTTTATTATTTAGCTACAGGTCTTTTGCCTTCCCCCTCAAATAATAAATTTGGGGAACTAAGCACATGGCTGAAGAAAAAAAATACAGTTTTAATAACAATGTACTTTTGAAAACTATGTCTTTTTGCCTTGTTTTATAACTAGTATTTTTATAAAGACAGTCCCAATTAAACAATACAGTTGGTAATCACAATCAGAACAGCTCACACTTTATAACTCAGAAGTGTGTTTGCTTTCTGCAAGTTGTTGTTCTCTAAGAAATTTTCAGTATAAAGAGATTTAATGATTTCCCTGAAAAGACAGACAGAGTAATTGAACAGAGAAGACAGGGAGATGCTGTCCTCAATGAGTTGTCTACCAAAGTGGGTGCCCTTGGCTTGAGCTGAGCACAGACCCATTCTGCTCAGCACAGACCCATTCTGCTCTTATCTGCAAATCAAGGAGCTGGCAACGTGAACTCTAAGGAGCCCTTTCCATTTTAAAAGTCTTATACGTGTGCATCAGAAACATGTCAACACCAATTTAATGTTACCTCTAATGTGTGACAATGGATCTGTCCCTTTCATATACTTCTAACATCTTAAAATTTTCTAAAATGAACATTCCTCTTCAAAATCAGAAAACAAGGGGAGGGGATAAAAAATTAGGAAACAATAGAAACAAAGGGAGTGCCTGAAATTGCATTTACTTTTTATTTATATTTTAAATGGACCTCTGTTCCTTAGGTTCTTGGCATCAATCCTCCTTTGCATTGCCTGATTTCCAGACTTGTTCTCCAAGGTTCACTGGAGATAAGCTTGCCTGCATAGAGTAAGTTTATTCTAGGTTGCTCCCCTTGATAGTCAGTGGGGTGCACTTTAAAGGAAAGGCACTTTAATGTCTGGTTGATAAAGAACTCTATGGTGATAAAACTGAGCAAGCCAACACTGAAAGGTAGTCATTTACATGAGGATACCTTTCTAAGACTAGTTTGCCCCTTTAACTGGGAAGATAGGCTGAGGAAACTTGTTTATGCTGATAATGACTTCTAAATTATTCTAACTCTTTAATATTCTTATCTTGCCCTCACAGGTGATTCCTGATTCAGGAAGAGACTAATCCTCAAGGTTTGGCAGTGGACATGTGGGGAAGGGTGATTAACCTTCCTAAAGAGTTTGTCACAAGCACCAATGGTTCCACCTTATATTAATATTGAAAAACCCAGCTGATAATTGAAAATCTACATCTTCAGCATCATGTCCTTGCTATTTTCTCTCTCTCACCTACCTAGATAGTTGTGAAACACAAACCGCCACACATCCTCAAGAGCTGTCACAGATCATTATGGTAGCATAAACTACTGAAAGTTTTGTTGCCATGGAGACAGATTCCTACCATATCTTTCTTTTCAACCAAAATATGACTGGAATATTTTTAGCAATGGACAGTATAGTCTGTTAAAGGTTGGTATTAATTTTGTACAAACAAATTTCTGTGGGTTTTAAGCAACTGTAAATCACATATATCCATGTTGCCTAGAATTTTTTAGAAACATGAAGTGTCTACATCATTTTCACTATGTGATTTATTTCCTTCCAAAGCTAATTTCTAGTGGAAGCAGGGATGGGTAAGAAGAGAAATAAGTAAACCAAGAGAAAACAAAGGTTAAGCATTTTTCCTGGGATCAGAGAAATCTCAGTCACGTAACAATGATTTTTACTCTGCTCTGAGAAAAAACAGTTTCACTGACATAGATAGATGCTTCAGAAGAGAACTTGGTCAGTCAATCACTACCACCTCTGGCACTCATCTCTCTCAGCTGTGAGAACTTAGACAAGCCTATGTTTCCACACTGCAGGTTGTAGAATTAGGAGAGCTTTGAGCATATATATTAGAGGTAGCCTGAAGTCCCCACCCTCCAATTTTTAACATTTATGTACATTAACCCCCTTAAGACTTTGCTAGAAATAAGTAGGATAGGCAAGGATGTATTGTTGAAGAATAAATGAAAAACAAACTATATTTTAATATGCCTATTTCCATCCACTCTCCATGCCAGCATTCATCACTTCTATTCCTCACAATGATGCTGCAAAAAGGACAGTGTTATTTTCTTTCTACAGATGAGATTAATGATCTCCTGGCATCCCTCATACATGCATGCACACACCCACACATAGTTCTTTTTCCTTATAAAGAATCCCACAAACTACAGATGAGCTCATTGTAAGGAAACACGTCTCTATTGAAACCAGGCCCTAGCTGAAACTGGGTGCTAAGAAACACTAATAGTAACTGAAAAGAGGAACCAAAACTTACTGGTGCTGAAACTCAACAAAAAGAGAAGCTAATAGCTAAACCAAACATTCTTTGGGTTCTTCCATCCACACACACACAGTTGCAGACATTTCAAAACAATAATAACAATACTTATTTACAAACAAACGGAAACCAAGAGTCACTGGGGCCCTGAGTGGCCAGTTATCTCACCCCAGTTACTGTCCAGTCTCTAAAGTCCCAAAGCAAAACAACACAATCCCAGTTCTCAAGGTCCTAAAATATTTCCAAGATGCCATCCTCTCACCACTGCATACCTAAACAGACATTTACACAAAGTTAAGTTTTCCAGAAAGCTGTCCAAGTTTCAAGTTCCAGGTTCCAAGTTCTCCAGCAAGCTATCTTCTCATCGGAGGTACACAGATTCCAAGTGTTTGGGGTTTCAACCTTTTCTCTTATCAGAGATCTAAATTCCAATTACTGATCCAAAGGCTTGCATTTGCATTTCTCAGTAACTTTCCATTTTCTGTGGGATGACCAAATCCCAAGGTGCCAACCTTCCCTTTAGCCTTTCCATTGTGGACTCTCTCTCATCTTCTCATCCAACTGTTCTGGTCTCTCTCTTGGTCTCACCCTTTTTCTAACTGCTGAATCCCCTGTAAGTTTAATTGCCAGAAGGCAAGGAAGGAGGGTATTTTCCATCAGCCCCTGTGCCCAAGTACCCAGTTACACTATGACCAGCTCCTCTATATTCCTGCATAGTTTCAATATTATTCTCCAATCCTAATTCTGTATCTCACTACTTTTCTCTCAAGAAACTTAGGATGCATTCTCTCAGGACTGGCCATAGGTTCTCTGCTTTTGCTTAGCATGAATCAGTGGCTTAAAACAAACCCTGCCTGTATTGGGTATATGGAGTCAGCATTCATTCATTCCCCCAAAAAATGTTTGCTGAGCTTAATTTATACAGGCACTGGCAATATGGAGCTCTATCCTTAAAGTTCTAAACATCATGATAAAAGCCTTAAAACAGAGTCCAAAAGTAAAATTACTGAGTGCAAGTTTCTCTTCAGCACTTTTCTTGAAGGCCTTGGTTCTCCCAGCAAAGAATGGAAACTATTGTTAACACAGAGTCACTCACTGGGTGATGTCATCACTAAGCATTACTGGGCTCCAAACACTCTTGAAACAAGGAGTTTAGAAGTAATTGGATTTTTCATACCATGTGAGGGGGTATGTAGACAGTGGCAATTTTCTCACATTCTGCCTGCTGTTTTTTGTTTGTTGTTTTTTTTTTAGCCTGACTCCCTGGAAAAACAACTTCCCCATCTTTATCCCACCTTACCCCCTACTCCTGCCAAATGCCCTGCTAACAGCTAGCACAGCAAGTCAGAAACCTCCTGAGAGAGCAACTGAAGCCAGCAGCAGGAAGGGTAAAGTACCAGACACAGTCATATGTTAGTCTTGTTATCACATTTTGGGTGTTTTCCTGTCTGACCTATAATTTTCTCCTCCCAGAAGACAGATAGGTAGATAAATAGATGACAGATAAGCAAATCTATATTGAATATCTTCCAATCTAGTTATATATACCAGGAGAATATATTTGTTTATATTTAATATGTATGATTAAATATAATAGTAATGCAATAACTAATATTCATAATTTTTAACAAAAGATATATTTCTATATACATATGTAGCTATATAACTACTAAGATATAATACATTAAAACATAAAAAATATATAAAAAGAGAAAAGTATATATACTTATTTATATTTATATCTAGATCTATGGATATACATATGAAAAGTATCTGTTTCTAAATCCTACTCAAAGGCCTTTCTATGCACACACAATCCTCTGGTACATGGCATGACATGAGATACTATCTCTTAAGAGATCATCTTGGCAGTTGAAGGTACCAACTCTGCAGTCCTGAGCACTTCACTCATGAAATGACTTTCCACCGATCAGAAAATAACAGAACTATAGATAACCTGAAACTAATCCCTGCTCCTAAGAACTAAATGTTTTGAAAGCCAAATCAAAATTCCAGAATGGAAAGAAATCCCCCCCCAAGACAAATTACTTGAATTTTTATAATTGTTAGTGATGGTCCAAATATGACAAATCCATTAATATAAGCACCTTTAAAGCTGGGGTGGGGGGTATTAAAGATATAGAAACCAGTCCCTTCAACGTCAAGATCAGGCAATAGAAAAGAGAAGCACAGAGCATTGCTCAAGGTCACAATTAGTGCAAGGTGTGAGTCAAGGCTAAAATCTAGTCCTGACTCTGTAAACTGCTACAAAAGATAGCTAGATGAGTTTCAGGCTCATCTAGAAGTAGTAGCAACTTTAACTCTGTGACACTCAACCCAAATATTGTCAATTGCTTGTCTTTTATGAAGCACTTTAAATATCTAGAATCGTGTCTCTGTGTGTCAGCAGCAATATTGCCTGAGGTTTATTAAACAAGGGCTTCCTTCAGGAATATCACTATCATGAGATTCTTCAGCCACTTCAAGTTTAAGTGTTCATTTTCTCTGTCTAGTTGCATGATCATAATAGAAACCAACTTTACAGAAATACTCAGATTAGTTTGATCAAACTAAGAGTTAAGAGTCCGTTTTAACATTTTTAATAGCCAATTTAGAAGTAACTTTAAAACTGACCTTCCTGTGGGAAAAATTGCTATTTAATAGCAGCTACATTTATAGCTAACAAAGATTAAAACTCTGAAACCCAGATGTAAAAATCCCTTGATAAAAATATGAAAACAGAAAGAATAAACCAAAATTATCCATCTTATAATATTGTACCCCTTATGTCAAAATTGTGCCTGTCTTGATGGAACAATGCCCAAATAGGAAAACCTTTTAAAATATAACTCCATAATAATAAGCAGGTGAATTTGGACAATGCAGTCCTCTACAATATTTCCATTTCTTTTCTATACATTAGACAGAAAGAAGACTAAGGCCAATGACCCTTCAGTTCCCTCTTAACTCTAAAATGCTATATTTTGGGTTCCTAAACATTCCACACTGATCTCGGGAAAAAAGCAGTGTTCCTTCTTTGAACTCAAATGCTAAAATGTGAAACCTCTCCCTTAAACTAGTTCTTGAATAAATCAGCTTTTTTCTTCTTTGGTAAAGTGGTTTGGGTATTGGAAAATTTATATTCTATATCCCTTTTGTCACAAATAGGAATATAAGCTGAAAGAATATAGCACATGACTAGAAAAAAAAAATGTGTGTATCAGGACTACCTGCCCTCAAGAAAGAGTATGACAAATGTTCTTCCTCTGCAGCTAAACTCACTGTTTTTCAAAGTAAAACCCTCTCAGAACTTGGTTATTCCCTGAGGTGCTTGTTAACATGCAGAATCTTAGGGTTTTTTTTTTTTTTCCTTTGCTTAATGAATCAAAATGTTGGCAGGGGCAGGAGAAAGGGGTGATGTCTCAGCTTAGGCAGCCATAACAAAACACCATAGGCCTAGTAGCTTAAACAACACCACCAAAAATACCTAATTTGCTCCATAGCCATGGAAGAATCTGCAATTTTTAACAAATTCTCCAGGATATTCTTTTGCACACTGGTATTTGAGAATTACTGACTATGCTCCAAGGAGAATTAATTTACTTTTAAACAACAAAATTTGAATCACATTGGCTTCCCTGTTTTCAAATTCCAATGAATAAAAGAAAGAAAAATGAGAAAGAAAACAGAGAGAGAGGAACAGGGCACAGAGAAAATTTACTGGGTTAAAATGAAGTATATTTAAAGAGAATCTCAAAAGCTTACAAAGGAGTAAACAAGCAAAAGACCTCGCATTTTAGGAATATATCAAGGAGACACAGTGCTAACTGGAAAAGCTTCCATGAACAAATCTAGCAGTTGAAACAAAATAAATAGTGTTGTAATATAAAGTATATCCATATGTAAATATATATAAATTAATATCCATAAATGCAGGATGATATAAATAACTGATAATGTATGGTAAAAATAAGTGATTATGGATATATGTATACACATTTATATGAGATAAGAGGAGAGAAAAAAGATATAGATAAAGATCCTGTGTAAAAGAATCTCGAATAACGTATCAGCCATTCCATCCGCAAGTTAGTACAGCTTAACTCTAAGCCTTTTCATGTATATGCACAGAGTGGGTTCCTTCCCCCAAAAAAATACAATATGAAAAGTTGAAAGGAGGAGTATCTTTTCTTGGGGAAACCAGGCAAAAACTACCTCAGTTAAATGATCAACAGTGGTTAAGTCATGATGACAACATGCGCCATTGATAGTGTGATGAAAGCGACATTTTGCTTCTGTGTTCTCCTTCTAACAATTTATGATCCCCATGCAATCATGCTACCAAACATATTATTTCTCAAAACTTCATGTGTCACCATATACAAGGAAAGTATGAGAAATTATCTCAACCCACGGAAGTCTAAGTAGGTAAGAGAATAAGATACCTTGTTGCATTCTGAATGGGAATTTAGAACTACATCTCTCCCAAAAAGAACATTAAGCAAAACTTAAAAAAAAAAAAAAGAATAAATAATGAATTCTGGTTAATGAGAGTAGATTAATGTTGACTATAATTACAACAATTATTAATAGAAGATATTTTCAACAGGAAAAGCTGAGTGTAGGCACATATAAGAATTCTATGTGCTATCATAATTTTTCTATAAATCTTAAAGTGCTCTAAAAATAAAGCTTCATTTTCAAAAATGAATAAATCTCTAAATGTAAAGAATTTTAAGAATAATTAAATTAATTTATTGTATCATTTTTAAAGAACTATTTCAATAGGTACAATGAGCCTTTATCAGAAGAAACAGAAAAACCTTTGTACAGCTCTAATGCCTCCTCAACCTGGAAAAGAAGGAAAGGGCAATAAATTGTAAAAAAAAAAAAATCAAATTCAGGTATTTCATTCATATTGGATACCATATTGCAAGTGTATTTAAAATTAGCAAGGCATAACATTTATTTCCTTGATATCTGTCTTCCAAAGAGTTCATAGTGTTTGAGTGTCAATTAAAGACTGATTCATGTGAAATTTTTATTAAAGCAAATTTACTGTGAAATGACTGCCCAGATAAAACCTTATTTCGATCTTCTTGAGTTCTTTTCTAATTATTCAGTCTTTTAGTTAGAGCTTCCAAGCATATTAAATGTCTTAGAATGCAGAATTTTAAGTTGTGATTATAATACTGTAGCCTGGTAATATATTGCTGTTCTTTGCCCAGAGACAGCACACAGTAGGCAGCTAGCAAAATAATGAATAAGTTAAAGAATAAAATTGCTCCACTCAGTATATTGTTTAAATTTGTCTTTTAGCTATCTCATGGGTGTGATTTTCAGTTGGTTTGGTAATTTTTTTTCTAAATACATCAGCTCTCAACATAATCCTCACTAGGAGATCTGATTATTGCAGATTCAGAGATCTCTGTTCCTTGGGAAATTGTGTAGTTTTTCTAAACATGTATCAGCTAGAAGAGTGAGAGAGAAATTACTACAGCTTCCCTATATTGACAAATGCTACTCACTTAATACTACATTATTGGAAGATAGAAAATAACTCTTTCCTTTCTGTCATCCATTTGTTCAAATCCAACTTATAATAGTATGCTTTTGCTATGTAACAAATACTTTAATGGCTTAAGGCAGTGACCATTTCATTTAAAACATGGTTCTCTGGTTATCAGAGATTGATAGGGACGTTCTTCATGTCTAACTCATCTGTCAGGAGGCTAAACCAGGCTGTCAGGTGTGCAATTCCAGAACATGAAAGAAACAAGCCTTGTGCATAAGAACCTTTCAAATCTCTGCTGTTGTTACAATTTCTAGTGCCCCCTCCCCAAGACAAGCAAGCCCATATTTAGGGGTGGAATAATAGATTTCACCTTTTAATGAGAACTGCTAAATATTGTGGTCATTCTGTTTCTTTCTCAAACAGTTCACTCTGGGTATAATTTTTTTCCTGCCAATAAAATAATGTACACTGACTTCTCTTTGACCACTCCCAAATTGTCTAATACACTACAGCATCACTCTCAAGATCTAATATCTTGCCATTTGTATTTTGTTTAAATCTGGAAGAGATCCCAGGTTTTGTATCTTGGATGTACCTGCTCTTCATCCAGAGACATCTACACAACAGATAAAGTATCTGCTCCTTTCATAACTAACATGTAAAGGTGAAATGAACATAAAATAACAGAGAATCTCATTGTAGAAGGGAAGAATAATTCCCACACTATAGTTGCTGTTTCTTAACAAATTACTGAGAATGTATTGTCAAATATTTCTTCTGTTAGAATACCTGATTAGGATGTTATTTTGCTCCCAAGGAATGGTTACTTTGTTCATTGTACTTTATGCTTCTTGGTTTTACTTACAAAACACATGTTGACAACTAAGTAGTTTTCCATCCTGCTTATAAAAATGTGGAGATACAGACAAGTTTTTTGAACTATTTCATATATTTTGTACCAATTCACAGCTCTTTTATCAATACAACTCTCCTAAAAATACTTGGATTCCCTAGGAATCTGAGTCCAGTTTATGCTTCTCTATAACTACTTTCATGATAAACCTGTCTATTTTTTGTGTGTGTGTCTGGTTGCTGCCAGATAATTCCCTGAAGAATTACTTAACAGATAAAACTATATCTACTTAAATATCTTTTGTCTACTATGCTTTGTAATTTTTAAGTAATTTAATGAACTAATAAAATCTTTAAAATGTCCTACAGATCTTAACAAGGAATCTTCTCCTTTCATTTATGTTTATAGCCATTAATTGTTTAACTTTGCAGATCTAATACTTAATATGAAAATTAAGATGAGAAAGTTTTTATTTCCATCCTCCCAAATCATAGGCCCCTATTTTTCTCTAAATTCAACTATAACTTGGCAGTTATTCCTTTTATATCACTCCTGAAATACCTGAAATATTCATTCAGAATTGATTTCAACACTTTACATGGGAAGTTTCTTACCTAAATTTGATTGTCCATTAAATGTGTTCTATCTCCTAAGTTTATACCAGCAATAGTTGTGACAATAGTTTTGTGCCACATGATATCAATATCTATACATCTCATACCAGTTTCAATCTCCATTAACATTTACCATTTCAGGGCCGGGCACGGTGACTTGTGCCTGTAAACTTCAGCCTATGAAGCGGCCATGGCTAGGGATCAAGGCTCGAGTTCTGCCTGGGGCCTGTAGCGAGAACTAGTTCCAAAAAAATAGCTGGGCGTGGTGGTACACGCCTGCAATCCCAGCTACCTGGGAAGCTGAGGCTGGGGATTGCTTGAGTCTGTGGTACCCTAGGCAACGAGAGCCTGCGATTCCACGGGCAAAAAATAGCGACACTAGTCTAAAAAAAAAAAAAATTACCATTTCAAATTCAAATTTTTCAATACTTTCTACCAGATTGCTTTCAGATGTTCTGGGTTTTACTGACATCCAGACCCAAAGCCAATGTCACAAGTTTTAGGACTTTGTTATTAGATCACCCCACCAGTACAACTAAATGCATTGATTAGATTTTGCTCTTATAACCAATCACTACAAAATGCATTGACTTACTTATGAAAATAGTCAACATCACTAATCATCAGGGAAATGCAAACCAAAACCACAATGAGGCATCACCTCATACCACTAAGAATGGCCTATATCAAAAGAAAAACAAAACAAAACAAAACCAAAAAATGGGCAATAATAAGTGCTGACATGGATGTGGAGAAAAATGAACAATTTTACACTGCTGGTGGGAATGCAGACTGGTCCAACCACATTGGAAAGCTATGTGGAGGACCCTCAAACTACTGAAAATGGAACTACCATTTAATACAGCAATTCCACCTCTGGGAGTATACCCAAAAGATATCAAAATACCAATTCTTAAAGACACCTGTACTCATATATTTATTGCATCTCTATTTACAATAGCCAGTATATGTAAGCAAACCAAATACCCCCAAACAGACAAATCAGAAAGGTATGGTATATGTATACAATGGAATACTATTCTGCAATCAAAAAAGATAAATTTGATGTATTTTTGATAACATGGATGGACCTAAAAGAAAACATATAAGCAGACATAAGTCAGAAAGACTAAGAGAATTACTGGATGATCTCATCTATATGCAGGATGTAGGGAAAATAAACAAACAAAAGGACAAGTAAAACTTAAAACTAGCAAAATGTCAATAGAACTGAAGTTTAGTGCAAGGGAGGGGGAGTGGGCAAAACCAGAGAAGATATAGGCACAAGAGATTAAAATGTTGGTTCATGGTGACAAGGTGGGAGAAGCTTGGGGTATACAATGCTGTAAAAACTATATTCATGTGCAAACAAATAAAAAAAGTGAAAAAATTGACTTAAAGCAGTAATCATTGTATTTAGCTCATAATTCTAGAAGTGAATGAACTATTGGACTGCTTGGACTATGTTACAAGTTACCTTTCTTCCAGTTACCTGGTCTAGATGCTTTCAGGAGTTGTGTTCTTGGTGTTCCCAGAAGCAAGAGACAACAAGCCCTACCACATATACACTTTTCAAGTCCCACTGACTAAAGCAAGCACCTAAATGAATCTTCAAGGAATGTATAAAACAACTTTTTAATACTAAAGGTATGTTTTTAGCTGAAATCCATAATAGTAAAGATGTGGGAAGCTCTATTTCTGAATCACATTTAGTTTTGTAAACTAATGTTATCTTAACAAAAACTAAAAGAAACAGAACATAACAATATTACGATGATTCTTAGTAACATCTTTTGGTCCCTTACATCACTAAAAATAAATAAATCCTGAGGTGATTCTGAAATACAGAGAAGAGGGAATTCTTGTTATTATGATTTATTTGCACCAGCATAAATTTATTATAGCACTAAACAAAGAATACATACAACAGGAAACAAATATCATGTTTGAATTAAGCAATAAGATGTACAAAGAAATATGCATAGGTCCTTGAAGTACTCTTCATTTAATAAATAAAAAAGCTTTCTATCTCACAAAAAAATTGGTAGGATATTCTTAGACAATAACGAAACCAGGTGTGAACAGGAGAACAAAACTAAGCAGGGAGACAAACAGAAATACCAAGGGATATAGACAAATCAGGGACAGTGCCTGATATAGTGTCCATGGTTCCATGGGTTCTTCTACCTGCATTCTCAATTGCAAGAGACCCCAGGTTCTAACAATCATGAGGTTTATTTTACAAGAGAAAACAAAGAACTCAATGTAGCTACAAGAGGCCAGTTACTTCAACTAGTGAGTGTCCATCAGAAAATTGGAGTGCCAATCACCTGTCACCTGGAGTGCTAGACAACAGCAATGTTCAGGAGCGCACCACCAACAAACAGAGACAGCAGGCCAGAGGCCTTTGGTGGTCAGGCATGGTCAGAGACAGTGCTGGAGACCCAGTCTCTGCAAAGGTCTCAGCTTCTCTTCCTCAGTGGTCATGTGGCTGCTGGTCCCCCTTCTTCTCCAGAGGCCAGTAATGGAGACCTTATCTTTTCCTTTGGGACTGGAACAGTTCTCCCAAAGTCTGGAGCAGTTCTCCTCGGAAGGCAGAGTAGTTCTCTCTCAGAGCTTGGAGCAGTTCTCTGTGTGAGTCTCTCAGAGATTCATACAGTTTTCTTTAAGGTCAGAATTCATACTCTTTCTGAGGCTCCTGTGCCCCTTCATCCCTGACTTAAATCTGTCTGGGAGCCCAAATCTTGAGATTTGGGTACCTTAGGGTGGGTACCTTAGGGTGCCCCACCCTAGAGGCTGATTGAACTATCTCTCATCCCCATGACTGACTGGACTACTTTAACAAGACCACCACAGATATTGGCAGTTCCCATCTGGTATAAATCAGGGTCTCCGGTGTCAAAATGCTGATGGGAACTATTACCCAGGTCTGTCTAACTCAAAATCCCTCTCTAGTGGCATCTGACACCACTCTCATTTAGCATACTGCCACTGAGGTTTCTATTAACTCCTAGAAAAAGAAAGAGAGGTAGAAAAGTACTAAAATGCACTGAAACTTAGGTTAGAGATAACTTTAGGACTCACCCAGTATATATCTGAAAGGTAACTGTAGTTCACATTTAAGTAGACCAAGGAATTTAGGAGCTGGAAAAACAAGTCACTAAGCCAAACAAATTTTTAATATTCAGTCTTATCTTTTTATTCTTTTGGTTTGGTTTCCATGACAACTGATATTTATTGGGCAATTCTCTGTGTATTTCCTGAAGGCAAGAACTTGCTTTTGTTCAGCCTAGGGGAGGAAAAATATAGTCTGGAGAGAGGTCATGGGGAAAAAAAGAGTCATGTTGTAGTCCATGGGAACTTTTAGACTTAAGTTTTTAAATAATTATACTGACTTTCTTCAACTCCTTGACAGGCATTATCTGGAGGACTATATTGAAATCAATTAAGAGAAGATGGGGAAGGAGGGAAAAGGAGGAAAAGGAGAAGAGCAGGAAAAAAGATAAGAGAGGATAGGAGGGAAAGAGGGAGAGAGTAAGCACCAATCTACCTTGTAGATTAGCTCTTACTGCCTTCTTTGCTGCTTGCTTTCATCTGTCTAAGGCATTTTGTCTATATCTGCTCCTCTCCCCACCTTTCTCATTGATCTGGCTCTGATTTCTGGTCCTGACATTTCAGCAAAGCAGGAGAGGCTGACTGAGTTTCAGGGAAACAAAGTGCTAAGTGCCACCAGCACCACCTAGAAGTGAATTTCACAGCTTAGAAACTCCCTCCATCCACCTCATGTAATAGATAGGGATGCTGTGGTGAAATTGGGGGACTATGGCCCCAGCATGGTGCATTAGAATAGCAGTCATGTGCCCTGGTGGGTGAAGACTTGGAAAAGGGAAGTCAAGGTTTCTTGAGAGGACAGAGAGGGGATTTAAGGAGTGTGGCTGGAGAGCAGGGGACAGAGAGAGAGGGAGAGAGAAGCTGGCAAAAGAAGAGAGAGAGCAGAGGAGCAGCAGGGAGACTGGAGGCCTCAGAGCTGCTGCTGTCATGTGAGGTAGCAGGGCAGGGAAGGAAGCCATGCTCTGAGTTTCCAACCCCAGCTTAGGTTGGTGAGGACCCCAGGGAAGTATGTTGAAGAAACTTGTGACTTGTATAAGTTGACTTGGAAACATGGAACTTAAAAACTTGCTTTAATTTTGAAACTGAAGTTTGGAAATTTGTCTAGAAACCAGAAGAGAACTTGCTGTGTTTCTACTTTCATCATGAGATGTCTGAAGTGATTGCTGCTGTTGTATTGAGTGAGTCTTGATAGTTTGCGGCCACTTCAGAGTTGAAGTTGAAACAATGTTGGAGCTGTGTCTTATCCGCCATCTTGGCTTCTTCATTGGATTTGAATCTTTTGATTTTGAAGGAGAGATAATGCCATCTTGGTTTCATTTTGAAGTGAATAGCTGTGTCTTTGGAGGAGGATAATGATGCCATATTGGTTCCTTCATCTGTCTTGAAGGTGGGACAACTGTCATTTTATGGACACATATGGCTAAGGACACTTGTGCAGTTTTTTAACTAGAGACTGGACTGTGTGGTAAGATTACCAAAGGGGTCACTTGTACCTTTAGTGGCTTTTGTTTATTTTGTCTTTTAATGAGCAAATCTGTTCTTGCCTCTTTTTAAGATAATATGGTCTTGCTACTGCTGCATGGACTGGGATGAAACTGATGAGTGGCTGGGTTTAAAGGGTCAGCTGTTCCTGTTTGTAAATTTGGTTTAAGTTCTCTGCTTTGCTTGTTTTCTTACCCAATTTTGTATCCAGTTCTCTGTTCCTCTGCCTGAATGTTTTCTCCATGTTAGAGAGGGATTTCTCTACCCATGAGAGACAGTTCAAGAGTTGAAGGACTTTAATGCTAACAGCAGAGGTAAAACTCAACCAACAAACAGGACAGGCATATGTGGATAAATCCTCCATCCTCACATAAACCCTGATGAAGCACTTACAAAAAACATCTATACAGTTCTTTAAACGGAATTAAGCTTGGTGTCCAGAGCAGTGATTTTCTTACTAACATCACTTTCTGGAGTTTCTTTGCCTCATGTTCCCCACTTTTTTACTCATGTATTCTGGAACAGGTTCTCAAATAAACAGCTTTGTTCAAGCACTTGTGGGATTACTACCTCCCTACCAAAGGGTCAAATAGACTTTTCTCAACAGATCCAGGGTAGTACTTTTACCACCTTAGTATAGAAAGGAGAGGAGAAAGTCACAGCTCTGAAGGGTTATAGTAATTCTTACAGAATGCAGATTGTTTTGCTGGCAAACAACCAGGGAGGATCTGAAAGCTAAAAGGAGCTTATGTTCTTGCCTAAACCCCTTGTCCCTCCCTAATCCAAAAAGAGATCAATAAGTTGTGCTCTTCTCCTAATCAAAGAAGTAATCACTCTTATCCCCTTTATGATCTAGAAGAATGTAGTTTGGGGGTCTTATCCAGTTCTGAGTTTATCAGTAAACATGTTCTCTCTAAGAATCTTTAGTCTGAGAGTAAGGATGAAGTTGCCCCCTTCTTGTCTATCATATGAAGTCTCCCCTCTCTGTCTTTGATGCTCCAGGTCCTAAAACACAAGATAAATATTCCTCATAGGCTCCATTTTTCTTTAGAATGTATAGCCATATGATTTTCCATAAGTATGCTTTCAAGTTCATTATTTTTCTTTTGCTACCTGATCTGATATTATTTTGATTACTTGTCTAGCCTGAGAAGGACCCAGAGGGATACAGGGTAATTTATTCTGTACCCCAACACACTCATCTCAATGTCATTTCTAGATGAAAAGAAATGAAAACCTCTTGGCTTTAGCATATGTGGAAAACATTATTAACAATTAAATCAATTAATATTAAAAATTATTGATATTAATAACTAAACCTAAAGGATGTTGTTTTAACTTTTGGAGTTGCTGATGCTCCAAAATTTCATTCTGGGTTTTAGCAGGGATTTTCATGCAGAAAATTTGACTTCAAGGAATTAAGGGAATTCAAGGAATACAAAGCTTGGGTGAGCTAGGCAATCAAAGGTCAGGAAAGCTACTGGTAGAAGCATGTATTTCTTAGGAATGCACTAGGGAACCACTGCAAACTTTAAGCCTGTCATCTCTCTACAGTTATCAATATACAACTACCACAGGACAAGAACAGCTTCTCCTTTCTTCCACCTTGCAAATTCTATGCAAATGGGACACATTACCTAGACCTACAAAAAAGAAAAGAATATTGAAAAATAGGTTTCTAGGCCTCTGCCCTACAAAGCAATGTCAAAAGGAAGATATGAATACTAAAATTGTGGCAGATATTTCAGTGTGTGCAGATAGATGCCCTATAATTTTCATCATCCTTTCCCATATGTCTACCATAAGCACTAATACCTTAATTCTGTGCTTCCTTCAGCTTCTCTATTTTATTTATTTTTTTTAAATATATAAACACTTTTATTTTGTTCTTTGGGTTACAACCTCTCTGTTATATATTTTCCCCCTCCCTCCTTCCTCCGGTGCTCCCTCCATTTTCTCACACCCCATTCTTTGTAATTTATTAGCTGTGCTGAGTCCATTAGTCTCTTTCCTGTGTTAGTGTCTTTTCTCTGGGTGAGGGACTGCGTTGTTGGGTCCAGCGCACCTTGCTGCTAGATTTTCAGTCTTAAGTTTGCATTGAGTGGCCAGGTTGTATTCGTTTGTGATCTGTCCATGTTTTCTTGCTGCAGGCCGTCCTCTCCAATCCAATCCCATCTCCATTGCTTTGCTGCTTTTCCTTATGGCTCTGGTGTCGGGCTTTGGGAGTCTTGCCTCCTGCCAGTGTTGGTCAAGAAATTTCTCTGAGTTCAGGCTTTGAGACTAGGTCTTGCTATATTTGCCCTTGGAATCCGCAGGCTCTCGTTGCCCAGGGTACCACAGACTCAGGCAATGCCCAGCCTCAGCTTCCCAGGTAGCCGGGATTACAGGCGCGCGCCATCACGCCCAGCTGTTGTTTGGAACTAGGTCTCGCTACAGGCCCCAGGCGGGACCTGAACTGCGATCCCTAGCCCCGGCCACTTCATAGGCTGAAGCTTACAGGCACGAGCCACCATGCCCGGCCCATGATTTCAGGCTTCTGCGAGTGGCCTTTGAAGGTTATCTCCTCTGCTTCCTTTTGCAGTTTTGGTGTGGGGCCCATTATCCCCCCCTTTGGACATCCTCTCCTCTCCCTTAATGAGGAGAGGGTGTGTTGCTCTCCTTGAATATATCTCCAAATTAAAGTCCCGGGTTTTGGCCCAGACAGTGTAGAAGTGCACCTGGTGACATCGTGTGTCTATGGTTGTTTTTCTGGTCTTACGTGTACTGGTTCACTTGGTTGTCCATCTGCTGTGTCCAGCTCCAGTCTGTGGGCTGGACTTTCGCCTGGTCCCTCATCCGTTCTATGTTGGGGTTGCTGTTGCACCTATTCTGGTTGCTCTGAAGAGAGAGATGGAGGGGTCCCCCCAACCCCCCCCCCCGCCCCCACTTGCCCGCGCCGGAAGGTCCCGGTGTTTTAGATAAACTGGTAGCATACCTTGTTGTCAATCTTTTACAAGGTTTTCTGTATGAGATTATCTGCAATTGGATGGAAAGTGGAAATTTTCTATGTTATCGAGAGAGCAGATCATTGTTTCTGACTTGTTAAACCTGTTTTTTGGTTTTTTTTTTCTTGATCTCATCCTTAGGACATATGTCACCATAAATCACCCTCTTCAATTATTTCCCCCCTCTTTTTCTTTGATTTTTCCTTACATTACTTTCCTTTATTTTCTTCAACACCTCTATCCTTTCAATTCCATGGCTGGCCCCTCTTTCTAATTGGAAGTTTCATTCAAGGTTTTACTCAAACTTTTCCTTATTTTTGTGAAAGATCTTAAAATTTGAAAGCATAGAAGATCACTTTGAGGGACTGACAAATCTACTGATTCTCAACTAGGGGAAAATGCATATGAATATGTATTAGGGTAAAGTTAATTTAGATTTTATTTTCTCCTTTTACCTCCCTGAGTAATAACCACTCTGCCCTGATCATCAGCTATGCCAAACAGAAAGCTTAGTTGCCCTGAATGTAGTCCAGATACTGAACTGAGAACTAGCCACACTGATGACTAAACATGCGATGGACCACTGGTCAAATGGAAATTGAGGTGATGAAAGCCAATGAGATACAAGGAGAGGTCAAATCGTTGAAAATAGGTGACCACTTTCTCTGGGATCATAGCTGAATGAAAAAGGCAAGACCACGAGGTCACCTGCCTCTGTATTCAGCATCAAAGGCAGCAGAGTCCACATCGGTGGACTGGGGAACATGCCTCTAGATAACAATGGATACCTCCGAATGATCCATATGAGACAAACCCCTTTCCTCATTCCCTGCATGTTACTTGAGTAAGACAGAGACTGAAAACCTGAGCTTCACGTTCCAAGAGATCCAGGAAATTTCTAGAAAGGACTCTATATTATTAGTTGGGCTAAATTTAAATCAGATTAGATATTTAATTGGCTGTGTACCTACTTAGTAGCATATGAGCAATCAGGTGAGAAAAAATCTAATTAGTAATTGACTAAATTAATTTATTAGTTTTTTTTCCTGCACAACCAGTTGGAGTATGAGTTGCATTTATTTTATTGAAACATATACCAAATTTTGCATTTGCTTTCAAGAAATTCACATTTCAGTGCTAGCACTTCTGCTTTATTTTCATGCCTTCAGAAATATCATTCACTTGTTTTTCTACCTCTCTGTAAATCTTTGTTATAAACTTTGATATAATTTGTATGTTGCTTTCACTAACAAGGTAGAATAGGTCTTTTACAGGCAACCTGAAGCTTAATGAATGTACAGTGGAATCTATTTTCTCTTTTAAAGTCAGTTCCCATCTCATTTTGCTTTTGCTGTCAATAACACAGCAATTCAATACCTTGGTTTCTCATGCTTCAGCATTACATAACTAGAATACCTTCATTCTAATATGTTATACTGTATCTAAAATCACATCCTGCTATTTCTTTCCTTTGAAGTTGGTCAATTTTCCCTTATCTCTCTCCGATTTAATATGTTTATTGCACATATGATTTCTTTTTCATGATTTTAGCACCATTATCCTTTATCTAATGTTCTTCGAAGTTTCTCCTATAAACACCATTGCATAACACCTTGAGCATTATGCTCAAGGCTCATCTTTATCTTGATCAATACTTTCTTGAAATCTAGATCTACATTCCAAACACTTACTAAAGCTTTTACAAAGATGAGCCAGGAGTCCTCAAATTTAAATTTTTTTAAAGTATTTTAAAGCAAAGTCACTGTCCTTACTGACACACATAGCTTCCACAACCAGTCTCTGTTCCTCCTACCCTAATCTATATCTCAGTTAATTGCAACAAAAGCTACCATTCCAGTCTGGTAACTATCTGTCTTCTTGAAATCTTCCCTTTCTCACATAACCAAATCCAACATATTACAAAACTATTTTGATTCTCTCACAAAAATGTCCTGGATAGATCACACCCTTTATAACTATGCCTCTCAATTCCAGTTCTTATCATTTTCTTGCCTTCAGCTTTCCAATTCTTCAGCTTTCCAATTCCAATCAAGACATCTGTAGATCTTCTGAATGATAAATATCTTCTGAATGATAAATCTTATTGTGTCATTTGTCTGCTCAAAAGCTACTGTCTTTCCCATCCAGCAAAATCCAAGAATTCTTAGCACGAAATATAAAGTATATTATTACCTTCTTCTGCCCCTGACTGATAACCTCATCTTTGAGTACATTTCCTTCAACAATACATGCATCACTCTTTCATGCCAGGATTGTCAAATTTAATCAATGTAATTATGTCATGTTAAGTTAAACATTTGGAGCATATATATATTTTGAAGTGGTAATTGTTATATGAAACTAAAATTTACCTTCTCCAAATATGTTCCACACTTCCAAACCCATGTGACCTCATTGGTAATGGATGTACTTTTCAAGTGGAATTCTTCACCTGAAAATTCTTCACCCACTCACTCTATTGATCGCTACCAATAAATAAGGTCTTTCTATCCTCTTAGGATATGAACCTTATCAAGACTTCCTCTTCTTTACTTAAGGTACTTTTTATAATATAGAGAAAACTTTATGATATAACTCAAGGATGTGTACTAGATGACAAATGACTATCCATTTATAATGATGTGAAGGTATTAATTTTTAAGAACTTGAGTAAAAATCATATATAAAAGAGTCAACCTGCTTTTGGCCCTCTCCTAAAGAGGAAGAAAATGAATTATTCTAATGGCAATTCTTGCTTGTTTAGGCCCTTAATAACAGAAGCTGTTCATATCTCTTATCTTACCTAGGGGAGCAGGTAGGAAAGAAATCAGCAATCCCTAAGATGAAGTCTGTCCTCCTTTGGCAAAAAGACGCAAGCATTGAATGGTTTATGAGATATCAGAATAACCTAAGGACACTGAGATTTAATTAAGAAAAATGATCTGGATCTTGGAAGAGTGAGGGGAGAGAGATTTTGAAGAAATAATACTGAGGAGGTTAAAAGAAAGTTTGGAGCTAGAGTCCCTCTGATGACCTAGGATGATCCTGACTGAGTCCAAATTTCTCTCTACCTATTTTTAATAGTAACAGTTTGGGAATAGTTGACATGTCTTTGGAGATGAAATGGTACACTATAGAGATCTCTTTGCAGATCTACCTTAAGAAAAAGAAGGTAAGAGAATCCTGAAACAGGAAGAGAATGAGTTTTACCTGTCTCTTGGTCATAGGCTAACCTCCCACTCATCAAGACAGATTACTCAGAACACCTTCCATAATCACCTGACAAGATAAAGGTTGTCTTGATCTCAAGTTGAATTTCCCTATAAGAATATAAAAACATACTCTAAAGTACAATTTTAGGCATATATATATGAAATATATATATATATATTTCAGAAAATAAAAATTAAGTGGAGGTATTCAAAAGGTAAAAACTTACAGATAAATTAATTTCTGGGTCAAAAGGTAAAAGCCTACAGTTAAATTAATTTCTGGACCTGAAACATACAGCAAGGTAACCACAGTTAACAATACTTTACTGTATACTTAAAATTTGTTTAAAAAGTAGATTTTAAATATGTTCATCACAAGAAAAATGTTTTTGTTTGTAACTATGTATGTTAAGCAATGTTAATTAAATTAAACTTATTGTGCTCATTTTGCAGTAAAAACATATCACATCATTATAATGTATACTTAAAGCTATGCCAGTGCTATTTGTTAATTATAGCTCAATTCAAAAAAAGAAAGAAAGAAAGAAACCTGCAGCATGATAGGTACTGTTCCAGGTCCAGAATCAACTTTATGAATGACAGGGTTAAGAACCAAAAGAAAATGCTGGACACCTCATTCAAATACTACTAAGAAAATGCTGGACACCTCATTCAAATACTATTCAAATGCTCAAATACGGGGCCATGGCCAACGTAGGGCCCTATGGGCTATCCAGGTAGCAACAAAGGCCATAAAGCTGACCTTGACCCAGGGATTTTCATGAGCAGTCTTTCATGTCTGCTCACACCAATGTATGGTAGAGTAGAATTATAAAATCAGGTTTACAGATTTTATTGTAATTGACCAGGCCTAGGTCAGTTTATGTGTTTTGCCCAAAGTCATATCTCTGGTAAGGAATGGCATCTACACTTAACCTCAATCCAAAGATATTTATGTTAAAATCTCTGACAGTTGGAATATAAATTTCATTATGCTTAAATGAAGATTTTGTTTGTGGAAAATTCTATGTGTGACCTGCCAGTTTTAGTGTTACTATGTTTTTTTGTCAACAACCAAGGCCCACATTAGAGTGAAGAGAGTAAGGTTATCACTGAACCAAGATTTAAGGTGATGCCAGTCAATAAAATTCAGGAATCAAGATAAATCATATACAAATCTTGTTTCTAGAAATACAAAACTTCAAAAAGTTCATCATGAACAAAACATCTAAATTACAAAGATGAGCAGTGACTGTTTACAATAACCCCGGTGTTTGAACGCCTTTCTACATATATTTATCTATCATACTTCACCCATTTTTCCAGGTTTAGCTAAATGCCTCCTTTATGAGAAATTTTCACTAATTCCTTCAATTCCTAGGCTATATTAGCAAGATATAATATAAGGTTAAAGCCTCATCTTCTCTGCTAGAGAACAAAATCCTTGTATGGACTAAGTCTGGTTCATCCTTTTATGCTGAGCTATTGACACTATGTTAGGCATACAGGAGCCATTGAATTTTCTTTGGATGATTGAATGAATCTGTCAGCTTTTATTGACATTACTGTGTATATGTCTTTTCTACTGAAAAATACACTGTCTTTTATTTCCTCCTCTACCTTTTTGCACTTAGAATATTTTTGTGTGTGCCATTGTCAGTTTTTAGTTAAGCATTTAGTAAGTAGTTAGATCTAAAGGTAGTTATAAAAATTAGTTTGATTTTAAACATGTAAACCAATGTTACACATCTTTTTAACTATGCCTCCCTTCTCAAAAAATGCTGCTACTAAAGTGTAATTTTCAATATAATGGAAAAATTTATAGAACCACTACTTCATCTACTTTTCAAATGCGATTTTTTTAATTATTGTCAAGGTAAACATCTTTCTAGTTTGTGCCTGAATGTTGATAAATTCCAGAATAGTAGAGTCTGAATGACTGATTTAAGAGGTTTAAGCAATGTGGAGTTAATTTTGGTGTCAACAAAAATATATGTTTTAAATAACATCCATTTATGTAAATCTTTGCTCATTGCAAAAGCCTCAAGAGCAATAAAATACTTTCTTTGTGGTCTGAAAAATTATTTTGGTCCCACCAAATTAGATGTTATCCAAGAAGAGCAGGCTAAGTATACCTTGTTGTGCATGCCTTTTTTTGTATGTTTTATTCAATGTCCCTTTTTCCTACTCTCAGATATCTTAACAGAATTAAGGAAAGATAACTAAGTTTATGACACTTGACTCAGGTTCAATTTAAAAGAAAAAAAAAACAATCAGTGGAATTATAGAATCTTCATCTTATTCCTGTCCAGTTTTTCACTTTTTATAATACTCAATGATTTGCCAACCACATAGTCATATCAATCATTTATCTGGTCAATTGACAGAGTCGAGGTCAATACATTTTTGTTTCTTTCCATTTGAAAGGTTGATAATTGTAATGAACTTTCATTTCAAAGTTTGAGATACCAAAGTTCAGAGGCAAAGGACAATGACTTGCTAGTAATATTATTTGGTAGGGCACTTAAGCTCCAAAGCCTTAGGTTTATTATCTAGTATATGGTACGATAACTCTTACTGTGCAGGCACATTGGAAATAACACGCAGGAGATTTTTTCCAGTCATTCACCCAAACTAATTTTAATACTTGCAGGATGTTGAGTGCATAAATAGAAAAGTTCAACTCCCTTCCAAAAATAGTTAACTTATCTCAGCATAATATAAAAATTATTAGCACTCTAATAATTTTCCATTAACATTGTAATGATTTTGCCTTAATTTCCTCATTATAACTGCTCCTTAATTTCTCCAGTAAGAGTTAGGGGAGATGGGAAGATTAGAGGGAAAGTGGCAGTTTCACAGGGTTACCTACTGAGCTGAAACTCTTCACCTAAACATGGCTTATTCCAGTAAGAACAGAAGGACATTTCTTTCCATAGATATCATGAATCCGTATATACAGAGAACATCATAGACTCAACCTCAAGAAACAATTCCTGTTTACTGTGATGATGACCATCATGATTATGGCTTTTATTGGTCTTAATAATAATAGACATTAACTGAATTTTCACATAAAAAATTTTCAAATATTCCAAATGCTGGACTAAGTATTGTGCAGACATTATCTCACCTAATGCTCTCAATTCACCTTATGGATGGAAACTACAGGGTTAATTGGCCCAAAAAGTGGCAAACCTGATATTGAAGTCCACCCCTCCCTCCGTGCTCAAAGCCTTTTCATGGTCATGATTCAGAGAAGTAGGTTCTCCCATACCTCTGCCTTATAGAGAATGATCTAGAGTCCTGGTTTGGTTCAGAGTTCTGATCTTGAAGTGCAATTGGCATTAGGAAGCAGAGGGGTGGGGTGGCCATATCCACATTAAGTTACCTTTACTCTAGGAGTTAAACAAAACCAACCAACCAAATGAAAAGCACCGTGCTAAATGACTATTTTAGAATTGCTACTTCTGGTTCATTGAGTAAACAAATGTTCCTGCAATGTTAAAAATAATGCTGGAAACAGTTTTATTAAAATAAGTTTACACATCACAGTTCTCCAAAAATGGTTTTGGAGAGCAAGCCAGGTAAACATTCTCTTGCACATCCTGTTACAACTCAGAAAACTGCAAATAGCTGTCTAGCTTGGCTCACAAAGTTTCAAAATATTTTAGTATTCTGCACGTCTTGCAGGAATAATTACACTTACCTTAGCAAGCAACATTAAGATGTTCTGTGTGAAGAATGTTTATTTGATTTCTTTTAGACAAATTGAAGAAAATGCACTTCTTCAAGTACCATTGTTGCACATTTATTATTTGTTATAACTTATATAGTAATAAAACAGATAAAAAAGCATTTTAAAGCATATACTTCATTAACATATATAAGACAAGTATAAATGACTATAAATGTTGAGTAAACATTCCTCAATATCTACATTTTGAATTTTTCAATAGCAGAAACATTCCTAATAATTCAATTTTTACAATTATTGCTGAGAGAGCTTTTGGGTTATGGAGTTTAATTACCTAATATAGAATTTCAGATGAGTCTAAACACCAGAAGCTAACAAGTCCTCAAAAAGAATGAGTTCATAGGATTGCCAACTATATGTTATTGTAATATACACATTCCCACGAGCCAACATTAGCAAACAGGCAAAAAGAGTCTATTTGTATATTATGTTCTGGCATAATACTCAGCTGCCAAAGGCGATTACATGGGAACAGGTTCCTTTGCAGAAAATGCTCCTAGCATTGAGGTTTCCATGAAGAGAAGCAGATGTCCTCATGGAACACCCATATACATCAACTGTTGCAAAAATAAATGTATGAATCAAGATATTTACAGCAAAGAAACACAATTATACATTTTTTGTTCCTGGTAGTCATTATTAAAATATGCAGATAATGTCAGGGTCAAGGGATCTGTTGATCCTACCATAAATTTAGTTTATTTGCAAGTGTTCATTTTATGTTTCATGTTGCAAAGCAGTGGAACCAGCAAAATATCTACTGACAATATCCTCTGGACACTGTAACTTCCTATTTTATAATTCATACCATGAAAAATTGTAGTCACTAAAATATAAGCTTCATGAGGTCACAATTTTTCCTTATCTATTTTATTCACTGATACAACCTCATTGCCTAAGTATTTGGCAGTTGATAGGTACTTAATGTATATTTTTGAATGAATGAATGATAGTAATACACCAATTCATTGATGATCAAAATATATGCAGGATATACTAAAATCAAGATCCCCCTATGATAATTAGGCCTCACAGCTATTACCCCTGAAATACGACCTCAACTTTCTCTATAAAATTTTGTAAAAACTATATAAAATTTTGTGAAAAGATATTTTACTCTGCTATCTATGAAATTTGCCTACAACATGGATAAAAACATATGCTAGAAAATGCAAAAGGGCACATAATCAACTCCAGAAGGAAAAAGTCAAGCATTACTCCACATCTTAGTCCATCACTTAATAATATAACCTCAGTGGAATCAGGAACACTGCACCTCAGCTCACATGCCCACAATCTAGTCTATTGTGGTGGGACAATCTCAACAAGGCATGAGTCCCTGATTCCATGCCCCCTCTTATTCCTTTGTAGCAACACTAGAAGTCCTTTCACTGATGGTATCAAGAAATTCTTAAGAATTTGACAAGGGTCCAGAAATACCTATATTTCCACAGAATTTGGAACAGAGACCTTTATCTTCAGAAGTAGTCATTAGTGCAGATCTAATTCTTCCATGGATGCTCTCCAATTACTTCTAAGCTAAGTTTGACAGATCACTAAATTGTATGGAATCAGCAATAAGTAGCTATTTCCTCCCTTTAAACTGTAAGTTTCTAAATTGACTATGTCTTACTCCTCTTAGCCTTCCTCACTACAGGATAAATTAGAATACAAGAAGGGCCTAAACCACACTTGCTGACTTCCCTGACCTGCATATTCCTCTGCAATCATTGTCTTGAATGTATGTAGTGAAAATGAAATTGTTGCTAGAAAAGTTCCTCTAATCAATTGAGGGCACTATTGGAAAAGCATATGTTGTATTGTTTCATTGACAATGCCATTTGTTGTCCACAATCACCTGATGCACCTTGGTTAACTTAAGACAAATGAGAAATTAATTATAAAGATACTAACATGTCTAATGGATCCAGAACACAAGAATAGAATGAGGCTAAACTTCAAAATGTATATCACAGGACTCTGCCACAAATCTCACATTTCAATTCTTTTCTGATCAGCTTCCTTTTTTTTTTTTTTTTTCTAGTTCACATGGAGCAAAACATGGCTTCTAATAGTTTCAAAATGCACATCTAACCTGTAAGAGGTCAAAGAAATTAACTTCGCCTTTGTGTTCCTCCCGCTCCCTGGAATTAGGCCCACTCACCTTGGACTACCCAGATGTAGCTGGAGGTGGGTTCAAAAATAAGACCAGTTTTGAGAAGACATTCCCAGAGGAATCCACCACACTGCCAAATTTTTCAATTTGTAAAGAAAATATAAGATGAGAATGGACTATTTCAAATTAACTAATGATAGTCTCTATAAAATATAAAGATTTTTTAAATTTAATACTATTCAAATGCATTCCTATGAAAAATTCATGCTATCAATAGAAAATTCCCAAGTAAACAGTTTTGCTTTAAAAATAAATTTATTTTATTACATGATAATATTAACAGTTTACATAAACAAGGTTATTTATTGTATGTAAAGCAATTATAAAAAACATTTTGAAAAGTTATGTAAATCTCAAAGTTTTTTCTTGATACTAGACATACTAAATTTCAGGAGATACTATTGACATTTTAGAATTAGAACATAATCTTCAAGTCTGAATTAACTTGAACGATTCCACTGGTTGGCCAAACTCAGTTCAAGAATATTTATAGTATTGGGGTTTTCTTTTCTGTTTGTTTTTAAATACTCTAATAAATATTTGTAAAGTCCTTCTGGTATCAGAGAAGACAAAGAAAGAGGAAAGGTTTATGTGAACCCAGAAAAGAATTTTTTAAAAATAGAGTACTACAGCTTAAATTTGTTGGACTGATGCTGTTTTAGTGACGGCCATTAACAGAGAAAATGTAGATTCAGAAAATGACCTGTTGTTTGAACTAACTTTCATGGGAGCACCTTCTATACCATATGTAAGCACAACCTCAATCTTACTTTCAACATTCTGTTTGAGAGAAAGTGAGACAAAAATCTACTTTTTTTCTGACTTCACATTGTGTATGAAGTCTACATTATAAAATAAAATTTACAAAGATCTCTGAAAAGAAACTTTGGCTGATCAGCACACAAGCATACAGCCAGTAACGTGGAGACACCTTTTGCAGGTGCTTGTCAATGGTCTACTCAGTCAAGGAATTAAATTCCCTAGTCTCTGCAATTTTGACCATGTGTTGATTGATTTTTCAGATTTTAAAAAGTCTTTATTAAATATATATGAGATGAAGGAACATTTGGCAAATGGTCCAAAGTAATAAATGTTTATAGTTATGATTCCATGGCTCTAAATTTACCTGAGAGCAATTGACAGCTGGTTTTCTAGAACAAAATGAAGAAATGTGATCACAACCAGCTTCTGGCTGGACTCTACCATCCTGTCACTAGTCATTGCACTGGTACAAACAGCTTATTCCACTGCTATTATTTATGCTCTCATGAACATTAATACTTTCCCGGGTTTGAAGACTGACAGGCATTTACTTTCCATTCCTATTCATTACCCTAGCAGTGGGATAAATCTGTTTACTTTAGTAATGTAAGAATTTATTCATGTCACTGAGAATTTATATAGGACCAAAAAAAAAAAAAAAAAGATAAAACCAATGCCACAGAAAGCATGTAGGTAAAGGAAAGCAGGACAAGACTTTATCCTGAGTTTCTATGGAATGTGACCCCAAAATTTGGGTTATGACAAATCATAGTCCATTATCAAATCTTGGGTTATATTAATATGTTACCTTGCAACAATTTCAATTAACAGAAATGACAGTTCAAAGGACAGACAATAAAGTTTTCAATTCCACCTAATTATAAATCTGGATTAGATTGCTTAAATTCTTTATGCCTTTTTCATACATGGAAAATGACAATCATAACATGTATCTTGTAGGTTCTTGATAGGATTAAATGAAATAATATATTTCAAACACTTAGCACATGTTATGTGTTCAATAAATGTTTATCATTAATTCAACTTCTAAGAGCTAAATTTCTTCCTATTTCTCCTTTTTGTTTATTTGTTTGACTAGTAATCCTGGTCACAAAACTTAATTTGGGAGTTTATTAAAATTTCCCTTATTAATTGGTGATTTTCCCAACTACTCAACAGCAATAAAATTATTTACTATTACTATTATAAAAACAATAGTAAATTCCACAAACTTTATAAGCAAAATGTAAATACATTATTTTAAATTCATTTCAACTGATTTCCTGAGACGCAGTCTGTAGTCTGTTCATTTTCAAATGAGCAAGCCATTTTTTCAGTTTGCCACCAGCCTGGGGGTTCCTTCATAGCCTGTGGAAATTAAAATTAAAAGACAGATAGGGAGGGAGTGAAGGAGGGAAGGGGGAGACAGAAAGAGAGAGAGACCACTGAAAAGAAATGCATAATGCAACTAAGAAAAAAATATAAAGCCAGTATTTTCTTTTCTATTTATTAGCATCCTCGTGGTATTGCTAGAATAGTGTAATTCTTCGATAAGCATTTACTATACTTAATTAATCTCCTGGGAGTTTCTCAGAAGGGAGATTCTTTGAACTGCTGAAAGAACTCTGCAAAGTCACTGCTCTCTCTGGCTAGATGTTAACAAGGAAAGCAGATGCCAATTGCTACTGACATCTGTTATGACCTAAGATATCCTAGCCAAGGATGAAGTCAACTCTTTAGTGAGCAACAAAAGAGAAAAAAAATGCTTAAAATGTGTTTCTGTAAATGGAAGTCTCTGATTCAATCAAGTATGAAGATAACCTTTCTTTCTAACTGCCAGATAGAACTGTGAGCCAACACATTTTCTTCATCTTTAAACAGCTTGATTGATTTCTATGCTGTTGTAGTCCAAGTACATGGGCTGACTATGCTATTTGTGCTCCTGGGGTTCGTCTTCTACCCTGAGCTGAGCTTATGAGTAACTGATTCCACAGATGGCATCACAAAGGCTCTCTGACCTCCAGGTTCAAAATCTGGTTTGAGTTCGGATAGTGGGAGGTAAATGCTGAGGATATAGAGGCAGAAGCAAAGTCTGGGTTATTTATCTCCAGTCCTTGCTGTCTTCCTTGTTTAGGTTCCAGGTGGCTCTGTCTGTCTACAACTATAGTTCTGGTGGGGGTGGAGAGAAGGGCCTGTCAGTAATGAAGTAACACTGCCTCTTGCCCTTCCAGGCACTGAATGCAAATGCCTCTCGCCATAGCTAGACTACAGGAGCCTCAAGTTTCTGAGGACTCCCTCAACCCTTTCTTCTTCCTTTTCTTAAGTCTCTTCATCTAAATTTCATTATTATATCATCTGATCTCTCAGATTACCTGTGAGTGCCACTAGGATCCTAATTGATACATTTAAAGAGCACAGAACACTGCTTAGTGTATGGTAAATGCTTATAAATGTGGTTATTATTAAAACATTACCATTGTTTTTAGCTTCCAACATAAGATTCTATGTGAAAATAGTTTTTCCTTGTGCCCAAAATAAGGGGGTAAATACAAAGTAGACAATACAGCCATGCAGAATTAGAAAGCAGGCTGATCTCAATACATTCAAAAAAGTATACAAAAGTCCTCTCTCTTAAATGCTTATCTCTGTGGTAACATGCAAAACAAAGATATGAGAAGTTCTATTATGTGGCTTCAGATTCTATGGAAAAAGTGTCTTTTTTTTTTTTTTTTAGACTTTTAAAATATGATCAGGTTCCAATCAATGATTTACGAGACTCAGTTAGGCCCCGTACACCAGATAAATGTCACCTGAACAGTCTTTCATCGACAAAGTTTATCACACGTACCATTAAGCAAGACTAGTCTCCTCGATATCTTCATTTGTAGGAGTTATAGCTTTACCCAGAGTTTCCATTTCTTCTTCTTTCTTTCTCCTTTTACGACGTTTCCTGAGATGACTTAGAAAATAAAGTATTAGTATAGGCCTGTTAGTTCATGCAAACACAAAATGAATCATTGCGATGGCCTATGACTTCATTACTACACCAAAATATATAGGAGGTTCCTTTTCTCCTTGTGTATGTTAGATCTCACTCTATCTCTTTCTCTAGTCTCAAATTATGGTTACTATAGGCAGTAGTGTGGAAAGGGCCTAAGTGTCTAAATAGGAATAAAATGATATCTGATTGTTGATGCAGCTTGGTTAGCACAGATAAATTTTTTCAGGCCAAATTATTTTACAAAAGAGCCCAATAAGTATTTTGGAGTGTGAAACTAAAAAAATGTGCACATGTGAAATAGATATAAGAAAATAAAGAGGTTGAAGGGAGCCACTAGATATGTGGCTAGATGCATCAATTTAATACATGTGTAGATATTCTGGACTACAATCCAGTTTTCTTAAACTATTATTCAAAAGTGATGTAATAAAGCTAATGTAAGGAAATCAACATTCCCAGATCTGCCCCCAAACTTGATATTATAAACTATCCTATCTGTCATAAAGTAGGAAAAAATAAAATAAATCAATTTTATAACTAAAAGAAATTACTACAGATTGTGTGGCTTAATCTACTTATTTCAGAGAAAATAAAATTTAAATTTAAAAATGTGTCCAATATCTCAACAATATATAACAGCATAACTGAGACAAAAGTCAGACTCTAGATGAAGGATGGCTCTGCTAATGTTCTTGCAGCAACAGTAAGAAGGAATCACAGCACCTACTCCAGTGTGTACCATGGGAAAAGCAAATGTAACAGTCTAGGAGGTTATAATTGTTTCAAGACAAGATACTGTCTCCTAAGAAAATGCCTTTTTTGTATTCTTTGTGGGAGTACTGTTTTAATAAAAAAAAAAGTATAATGAATTTCTAAAAGAAACCAATCTAAGCATTGTACCAACCTACTATATTTCAGAGAAAAAGTAGGGTCTTCTTGATTCTCAAGGTCACTGTTGCTTATATAATGAAAAATAAAGACAGGAAAAATAGTGTAATCATCTTTTGTGAATAAAATTCATTATTTTAATATGGTCAAGACAAAAAAAAAGGTTGTCTGTTTCTATATTTCAAAATTATTATTTTGTAGGATAGCAAAAGAAAGCAAGTCTTATTTGTCTATTAACAAACTCATAAAATATGATTAGCTCTAAGACTAAGTAATTGACCTCATTTTATTGAGAGATAATTGACATATCACATTGCATTAGTCCTGGATAAACAACATATTTTTTTGTTGTGATGAAAATTTTAATACTACTCTCTTGGAAGAACATAAGTAAATGAAACTATATCAAACTGAAAAGCTTCTGCATAGTGAAGAAAAGCATCATTATAATGAAAAAGCAACCAAATAACTGGGAGAACATATTTATGAACCCTATATCAGACAAAGGGTCAATATCCAAAATATATGAGCAACTTGTACAACTCAACAATAGAAAAACATATAATCCAATTAAAAACTGGGCATTTCACCAAAGAAGAGACAATTCACCAGAGAAGATGTGCAGATAGCCAAAAGACACATGAAAAGATATTTTGCATTGCTGATTGGATTTCCTGTCACATAAGTTAGAATGGCTGTGACCCAAAAAAATTAAGAAGCAATAATTGTTGGCAAAGAGGTGGAGAAAAAGGAACATTTATACACTGTGGGAATGTAAATTGGTACAACCACTACAGAAAACAGGACAGTTACAAAAGTATATATAAAATAGAACTACCATATGATCCAGTAATTCTGCTTCTGGGTAGTTATCTAAAGAATATGAAAACACTAATTTGAAAAACTATATGTATCCATAAGTTCAGTGTAACAATAATATCCAAAATAGGGAAAAATTCAAGTACTTGACAATGGATAAATGAATAAGGAAGATGCTATATGTATTTCATTGATCCTCCTTTTTAAAATGTATACAAACTTTATTTTAAATTATAAAAGTATGCTCATTAAAGTGACAAAAATCATATATTATTGTTTTATTTTTAAAATACTTCAGAATAAATGATGACAAACCTTGAAGATGTGATTTTTCTCTAAGCAAAAAGGAAAGGCAGGGATAAGGGAAAGAAGGGGAAAATTAAGTAAAATCCAATTTCTCAAGTTTACTTGAAATTACTTTCAAATACTTACTGATAGCATATGCAGACACCGATCACCAAAAAAATAAAAATTACCATAGCTGTTATCAAACAAATCACCAAAATGTGCCCTCTATCTCCTTTTTGGTAAAACACGTCAATTCTTTCACATCTTGCCCCAGCATAGCCTTTATCACACCTATAAAAATAAAACAAGAAGAAAAATAAATGACAATGTAAAATATACAATAATTTTAGGAACCTCTTTTTTTAAAGAAATTGGCACTTCAGTTTTTCAAATTAATAAAGGACACATTTCTTTTAAAAAATTTTAAAACTGTGCAAAATTGTTCATCAACTTAAATCTTTTCTGAAAACTTGTCATCACTTGAACATTAGTAATAATATGTCTAATATAAATAAGCAGAGGTGATGACAATTTATCAAAATTTATTTTGAAATTTTAGATTGTGAGTTTGAAAGGGAGGAGAAAATAAGAAACCTTTCACAGCACCCAAATGTTTAAATACATCCATGATAAGAACATCAAAACTTGCCAGGATTTTCCAGTCAACGTAGGGCAATCTAAATGGTTTCACAGTGCCTAAGCTCTATTATTATGTCTAAAAATGTTTACAAATACAAATTGTTTTATATGATCAAAACAGTAGTGTGTGAAAGCTCCTCTCTCCTCTCTCTCACTTTCTTTCTCTCTCTCTCTCCTCTCCCTCTTTCTCTCTGCCCCCCCCCCATCTTACTCAGTGACAACTATCAATTGAAAGGTGAAAGAAAGCAAAGATGCCTGAAAACATAGAGCAGAGGACCCCAGATGATCAGGCTACACTGATTACTTCAAGGCAGCTAGGGGTCTTCATTTCAAGGTCACAATAAAGAAAGAACTTAGAAGTATATCAAAGTATCAAAAGTAGGCTATACATAGGACCAGAACTGGTGGGAAATACTACTTTTAATTGCATAAGCGGAGATTTTTTTTTAAAGATATTTTTAAGGTCATAATTTGTATCTTATAAACATAGCTTTTTACAATTAGCTTACATGCTTCTCTGGCAAATTTACTAAATATGATATTTTTAAAGAATAAGCTTTTTTTCCCCCCATAAAATGCACAGCAATTATTTGCTGCCCTTTTAGATTGCTTTGCTAACTGTAAGATCTGGGTTCTACAGCTTACCCATGCTTTAACCAAATGTTTCAGTAAGCAGCGCTTCCTGCAAGTTATAACCCAGTGGAGTCATGGTAGAAGATCAAGTCTTCAGATAGTTCATTATAAAGCTCCTGTGGTGTTTTACTTGCCATCAAACAAATAACATATCATCTGGTCTTCTCCAATATGGATATGATATGAGAGGAAGAGGCAAAGTCTGTAAGATCCTCATACAAGTTAATTAATTGATGAAAAGGTGAGTTTTTAATCTATAAAGCATGGTATAAAATACAGTCTTAAGTTGTTTTTTAAGTTTTCTCAGCCCTTGAGAATTCCGCAAAGTCAGGATTTGGGATCACCATCTGAAATAAACAATGGGCACTGTTCTGAGAGATTTATTAGTATTAACTTCATTTCACCCTATAACAACCTTTAAGTGCTATCATTAGTCCTATTTTTAGATGGTATAGAAAAGCTAAGTGAATAGGATTGGGGTGGGAAAACAGAGGAAGGACTAGTAAAGTTCATGCCCTAAATCACACATAAACTAATGAACTGTGTTGCATAAGTGAACAAAAGTGATACATTAAAAACACTCTTCATTCCAAAAAAAATATTAAGGGAAATTTTAGTTACTTAAAACACACTTTTTCTTAAAATAAAAAACAAGAATCTACAAACATCTATGATCTCAGACAAAAAGATTTACTTCTGGTTTCCTTAACAGTCACCAATGACAGGACAGTTTTGTCCAAATCTCTGCTAACAATAAGTCACCAACAGAGTTGGGTATTGTTGTAACATCTCCCACTCACCTAAGTGTTACAATGTATAGAAAATTAGTCTATTAAGTGTCACAGAAAATATTTTTAACTTAGCATCATATTTTGCTGAGTTTCCAATACTGAGGAGAAAAACATTCCTATCCCTCTTTGTGGATGTTGGAATTAAGACTTGAGAGAGGTAATTGAGCCATTGTTGATGCTGCTTACAATGGATGGGAACAAAATTTTAACAAAAGTCTGATTGAATCCAAAAATCTTTGCCCTGTTTGATATGTTCTCACCCCATTCACTCTGGGTCATTCCACCTCTAAGAAGATGCTCCCAGTTCATAAGAGTCCTTAGTTTTGACATTCACACAGGTCTGGATAAACCATGGTAGAAGGGTTTATTGAGTTATTCCTCTGGCATTTCCTGAGGATCAAGCAAATTCCAGGTACACATTTGTTTCTAGAACACAAAACTGAATAAAGTATGTGAACTCCTCCAGGAGTTCACAGTCACAGATGGTTCATTCAAAGAAATGAGCAGTTACGCTACGGGGGAAAGAAAGTCCCTAGAATGTGACCAGAAGGCAGAGAAGGCCATCTAACTCCTACCTGAGGCTGTGTTTGAGAAGGAGTCAGGGTGGGGGTCTGAGGAACTGATATTTGACTTGCACCTTAAAGCATCATTAATAAACCATTCAGACTGTGAGAAGAGCTGGTTACTAATCTACAAGTTAGAGTGTCAGATTCTAGAGGAACATTGGAAATAGAGTGAGAGATATGGCCATAGAGGGAAACCAGGATTAGAGGTGCTGTGGAGCCAAGAAAATGAAATTTAACCTCTAACTGCAAGGGACGAGCTTGCATTGGACAGATAGATCCCATACTACCTGCCATATAAGAAGTCAGCAATATTAAAGAATAACAAATCTGCAGATAGAGGAACCAGTAAGGAAATGCACCAGGTAAAAGGACATTGAAAATTTTAAAACTCAATGTAGTTTCCCAATCCAGTGAGCAATTAGATGAAAAATTTTTAAATTAGCTTTCAATAGAAAACACATGTTTAGGCTCATTTGCCCTTTTCTTTACACTAGCAACTCTTATTTCTCTCTAAATATTATCTATATTTTTTAAATTAAACTTGATTATAACTGAATTTTGAAGAAGCTTAGGACCCTAAATGTGCTACTTCAATAGGGTTTGCAAGTACTATTTGGAGATACTTAAAAGAAAAAAAAAACATATATATATATATGTATATATATATGGAGAACTGCAAAGGCTAATATAAACTTCCTATGAACTTTAGGTCAAAAATATATTTTAAAAATCACCTTGCTTCTTTAGGGGGAAATGTCTCAGGTGATACTTTAGCGAAACATTTGTTTAAAAGAAAGTGAATTTTTAAAAAATGCAAAATGTTTGTGTCTGAGTAAAAGTAAATGTGGACTCTTAATCTACCATGAGTTGAAAAGAGAATTTTTTGCTCTATTGTAACAAACAGACTTTGTGAGTCTTTGTTTATAAATAGAACCAATTTTCTTGCCCTTCATTGACACCTGCAGAAGTGACTTTTAATTTGGCAGACGTTTCTTTATATTTGCATTAACTTCAAACCACAGAGCACATGCCAAAAGTTTTAATTCCATTGGAACCACCTGGTGGATTATTTGAGAAGAAAAGCATCCTCACACTGGCGGAAATCAATTTGGCTTGTATGAGGCAGCAAAGACACAGGCCTGCCTGAAGGTAGAGCTGGACTTTCCCACAAGCTCATATTTCAGGAGGAAAGTATGTGTCAGTTTCTCCACAAGTAACTGTCCAATGGCCCCTAAACACGTGCCGGGAGGCTGGACCAAGTAGCGCTGTGTCCCAGCAGATGGTTGGGTTAGCTCAATCTTTCCAGTGCAGCCAAGCCCCAGGTGGCAACATTCTGCACCCCATTACTTGCCAGCTGGGACTTTCCACTTACACGCAGGAGGGCGTCTGCTCAGCTACCACGAAGCGACATCTGCCTTTAATGCAATAGTCTCTGTGCTGTCTGGGACACCGAGAGAAGTGGCCTCTCTGCTTTGAACGTGTGGTAGTAACTGAAAAATGAGAAAAGATTAATGAAATCAACTCACTTGAAATACACCTTTGTAAGTAGGATCACTTTCCTGTCTTGACTAGTAGACAAGTAAAGTCCATCCTATAGAATATTCCCTCGTCTCATTTTATCTTCTCTTCACACTGCCTAAAAGTTAGGCAATGGTGAAGCAAAAATAACTCTAGAGATTGAGTAATGAAGATGAAGCTGGGACTATTTCATATTTTAATTAAAGTTGATGACCTCCCTATCTCTCAGAAATGGGGTATTTACAAGGTCTAGATGTGATAAGAAACAAGACTATTTTTCCCATAAAGATTATCAAAGCTGCAGAGCTGAAGTCATTGAAGTATTTTTCCTTTCCTTTTTCTGTCATTTCTTTGTTTTTTTTTTTTAACTACTTACAGAAAAGTTACTGAGTGCCAGATACTAGTCTACATACTTTCTATGTATTAATTCACTTAATGCTCATAACAACCATGTGAGGTAAGCTTCATTCTAATCTTCTATTTATGGATGAGCAAAGTACAACACACAGAGGCTGTCCTCATCCCACATCACACGACTAGTTAGTGCAGAGCTGTCTCGAGCCTTGATCGCTCCTTCCAGATGCAAGACTCTCAGCCTCCCCACTCTGAAACTCTGTTAAGCCCCATGATCAATGGGTAGCTGCCATCTGCTCTCAGCCTGATACTCCCAGAAGTCATGCTTCCCTGAATGAGACCTGGACTCCAGATGGTTTTATTTGCCCCCCAGAAGGAGGAAAATATTGGAAGCTTCATACCCAGGATTTCAACCCTGCACTGACTTCTTAATCTTATCTTTAAGAATCTTAATAGCTTAATTTTTCAATGAGGGACAGCAATATGTAATAACTTCCACATTGTTTACTTGGAGAAACTTTCAATAAATAAGGATTACCAAAGAGAAGAGTAGAGTAATACTAACTAGCTATTTTATGTGTTGATTCACTGCCCACACCAAGAGAAAACAGCTAACCAGCCATCTCAGAGCCATACTGTCCAGTGGACAGAGTCACCAAGAGACTAACAGACTCAGACACTGTGGAGCTGGGAAGATCATTGCTCACTTCCACAGGGAGTTTCACAATAGGTTTGGTATAGCACCTACAATTCCAGTGACATTAAAGTACACTTTTATGAATTGCAATGACTAACTGCTATACATCTTAATTAATATTATGAAATGGATATGTATCATTGCCCAAGAGCAATACAAAGAACCTGTGATCTGTCTATACCCAGCAAATTCCTGTGATGTCAGGTCACAGAATCAAGTTTCAAGGGTGGCAGAGTATTGCTGAGGAACTGGCTGACCTGGTTTTGGTCTGGGACTTGATTACTAGCTGTGTTCACTGTTGCACATGCCAGATATTTGTTTCCATGCATGTCAATCAGTGGAAGTCTTACTGACACTTCTCCCAGAAATAAGTGCAAAGTATCTCAAGGGCAAAGACTCTTGTATACTTAATTGAAGTCAGTAAATAGATTGTTTAACTCCTGTCTTTCAATGCTTCTATTTTCAGAGCCATGCAGTAGGCATTACAAAAAGGTCAGAGAAATTAAGAAATCTTGTCTATCTAAATTCATATAAGAGAACAAATTAAAGAGAATAATAAGCAACCAGTAAAAAAAAAAAAAAACACAGCAATTATACAAAGCAGTGCAAAACACTGGAAGCAGAAGGAATAACACTGGATTAGAAGGGAAATTAGCATTCCATTTTCAGTGCTGCCTTTCATTCACCCTATAGGTCTGGAAAAACCAAGAAGTCTATCTGAGCCTCAGTTTACTTACATGTACACTAAAAAATGATAACCTCTACTTAAAGAGCTGTTGAAGCTCACATAAAAAATACTTGTGAATATTTGTATCACAGTGCCTGGCATAAAAAAAAGTTCCCCATAAATAAACTGATTCTAGAATTTTAGAAAATCTTGAAAAATCTAGGAGAAATCTCGTATCCATACAAAGTGCTTATCTAATTAAAATATCTGTAAAATGTACACCACTTTTAGGGGGAAGTGAGTAAACAATTGGATAATGGAGAGTATCAAGAGCAAAAGTTCAGGATCAGAAATTGAAGGAATGGTAGGAAGGCTTGCAGAACATGGAGGAGCATGACGGAGAGCAATCACCGATGTCTGCTGCTAAAGTTAGTGCCCCAACATCAATAGATGGAGGATTTTATACTTGAAGTACAAATTGAAAAGCATATATGAAAAACAAACAGTGGAGCATTTTATCGATATGTCAGGTAGGAGGTTGCAGACTGGATTAAAGTAGAAAGATGTCAGGGTCAGGAGCCAAACAGAGCATCCCTGAGTCATGCAACCATCTGTGATGTGGGCCCAGGCAGGAGAATACAGGGAAAGGGGATGAACTTAAGAGGCAGTAAAATTTAGCAACAGATCTGCTGTGTTCTGCAAATACCGTATAACTCTTTACAAAGTATACCTGCCTTTAAATATAAGTCATACAGTTCTGTTTTGAACTTCAGTAATTCCTCTACTTGCTGTGTCCCTTGAAATATAACCAGTCTTTAGTAAACACCACAGTGCATGATACAGAAAAGTGCCTGAAACAGCAGCTGCTAGATGCAGTGATTTGATCAGCCTTGATTCATCCAGTCAGCACAAATTCATGCCAAGGAAATGGTTGCCAGATACTGTTTTGATTGTTCACGGAGCTCTCTTGTTTGGCAAATAAGCAGGCTCTTAAATATTTCTAGTATTATTTGGATCTCAAAACCCCTCTATAACACCAAGCAGAAAATATCCAGTGATTTCTCAATAGAATCTAAAAATCTGGAGGAAAAACAAATCACATATACTAACTCCCCAAACTAGAAGGGATTCTCTCTTCCTTTTCCTGAAACTGAAGATATTTTACCTCTTTTGAAATGCACATAAAATTTCTGTTGCTTTCCTCTAATATTCACCAAGTTCACATTATCAGAAAATTGAACTATTGTGAGAGCTAACACAATTTTACAGCTATCATGAGACCTGATGGCATTGGAAAGAGGGTGGGAAAATCTCCCCTTCTATTCCAGAGATGTTTATCAAAAAGAAAGTTATTCCTATGGCAGAAACATGTGGCTTTATGCATTGTGTTTCTCCATTGAGAATGAATGACAGGATCTGGAAAATACAGTGGCCATGAAGACTATGCGGTCCTTAAATAGGGGAGTTTAGTTAAGCTTTTTTCTTCTTACCTTACTTTTTTCCAACCCACATCACAAAACTAAAACATTCCTCTAGGAGTGAATCTGTCCTACAAAATTGCAGTGGAAAACTATATCTGATTAGTAGACAAGGTCAAGACAAATGAACTAGGTGAAAACGCAGGCTCAGAAGTGGATGAACATGGGTAATACATCCCAGTGGATAATATATCTCAATCTCTTCATGAGATATTATAATCCAAGGATTTTAAAGTCAAATAAATAAGAAAAGATCAGGGTTAGTACAGGTTACCATGTGTCAATATTTGATTCTAAAAGTTAGTCAAAGGGAGCAGAAGTAAGGACATCTTTCTTTGACTACAGGGGCAGATAGACAAGAAATACTCTATGAATATTTGGGCAAGGACAACTGAGGTATCCACTTCAGTTGGGTCAAACTGAAGTGGAGGACTACATTAGTCAAATGACATAGTTTCAATGTAGCATTTCCCTCCGTTTGGTGGGTGGATTGGACAGTAGCATGGTTCTTAGTCTTCCTGTACAGATTCTTATCCTCAAATCAAAAGAGATGTGATGGATTTGTGGTTTTTAAAAAAAAGTCTTCATAATTGATATGTTAGGTTTATTTTTCATAGACATTTTACTGACATATTCCAACAATTACTACAAATCTACTTAATGATCAAGTAAATGACATTAATATCAACAACTCTTTTGAAGTCAACTCAAAGGATAATGCTTCTCAGTAACTCTTACTATAATGCTTATAACTTTATAGTGTCTCTAATCTTTTAGTTAGATGCACAGCTAAATCTCCATGTAAGATATTTAAAAGGTGTGGTAAATTTTGAAGTATAAGTCCTACAAGTTAACAAGCAAAGAGGAAAGAAAACAATTAATTTATTTTCTCACATAGATTTGACCTAAATATGTGCACAGAAGAGTCTAAGTGGTCACAGCAGAGTTTGTTTGGAGAGAAGTTTTCTCCTACTCTATGAAGTAAAGCCTAAGAATTTAATACTCTGGTCCTTGACTCCCTGCCATCTTTCCAAGAGGGATTTTCTTCTTTTACAACTTTCTTGAGCCATGAGGTGAGGAAAAAAATTTACATTTTTCAGTTTAACCTTCCTTTTTCATCTTGTCAACTCTCTTCTTGAAACAGAATTCAAATTCACAATGCCCTTAAAAGTACAGAATTTCAAATTTTATTACAACTGAGAATTCCCATTTATCTTATACATAATGACATTTCCTACAGAAATGTAAAAGGGTTGGTTATTCTGGGAAAAGAAAAATTGATCTCACAGATATATTGGATAACCTTCTGTGTTATCAGAATATGCTGATACAGGAGGCTAATCAGACCATATCAGTCTATCTCCTCACTAGGAGGACTGGTGTCAACCATGTGTGAGCTTACAGGCATGAACCGCCACTTAAAGCTGCTCCTTCTCGTTCTATCTGTTTAGAGAAACAAAAGAATGCCATGTTGAAGTGACAATGCACTTGCACATATCGAAAATTTTTCAAGGCTAAGTGGAATCAATGTGTAGTAATAGCAAAAGAACTTACATTTTTTTCAAGAGTTCAAGGTGTGAAATTCTTATGTGTATAATGTGTATAATGTCTCTCTGGCTCATTGTCCCTTCCTGATTCTTTATCTCTTCCCACCTTCAAATTTTGCAATGCACTGATACTCAATGATATCTCAGCCCTTCTCCTCTTTATAATTCATCTCTGAGTGCAGCCTTAAACACTATCAAGGTAACATCTCAAAATTTATTTTTCCATCTCAAATCTTTTCTCCCCATGCCAACTGTCCCAATAACATTCCCACTTGAATGAAATGACATTTCAACTTATCATTTCCAAAGCGATACCTAATGCCCCCATCAAACACAGTCTTTCCAATTTCAGTAAGTGGGATCTGCATAATTTCTGTAATTCAGAGCAAAAATCTTGGAGTCCTCTTTTGTTGGGAGCTGTGGGAAGAGACTGGCCAGATTTCATGCTGGGGATGAAGAAAATTTCAATTCACTCTTATCTGTCTTCAAAACACTATAAACAGAATAGCATAATTAACCTCTGATGGGTGGCAGTGTCCCTATTCCTCCAATTACCCTAAGTAATGTTATCCTAAGTAACAGTCCTTACGAAATAACATCAAATTAATAAATACATCCCCTACCCCAATTATCCCACAAAAATGAGTATTTTACCTAATCTAATTTTGCCTAAGTCACTTATTCCTCTATTTAATTAGTTATAAATCCTATAAATAAAATTTGTTAAATACAATAAACTAACTAAATAGTGCATACTTCCATTCAATCCCAACATCAATCTCTCTTGTCCTTTCTCATTCCCCACAACCCAGAGCTTTACACTCTTTATTTTTGTTTTGGTCTTGTATTTTTTTATTTTAGTTTTATTTTACATCATTATCTACCCCAGAGTTCTCCCACCACCTTATCACCTGTGAACCATCAGGCTTAGTCTTTTGTGCCCCTCCCACTCCCACTTCCTCCCCCCACCACACTTCCTACCCCCACCCCCACCCCATGGTCCATGCTTCAATTTTGCTGATAGTTTTAAATTTTTCTTGTCTGTTTATTTTCCCTTTATCCTTCATATAAGTGAGACCATCTGGTTTTTGTATTCTTCTTTCTGATTTATTTCTGCTAGAATGATTCCTTCTAGCTTCATCCATGTTGCCACAAATAACATAAGTTTGTCTTTTTTGATTTTTTGATTGATAAATAATATTCCATTGTGTGTGTGTTGGGGGAGGGTATCTTCGCCATAATGCAAGTGATAAGGGCCTGATAACAAAGATCCACATAGAACACACACAACTTCACAAAAAGAAGGCAAAAATCCCAGTCAAAAAATGGGGAGAAGATCTAAAATGATACTTCTCCAAAGAGGAAATACAAATGGTCAGCAGGCATATGAAAAAATGCTCAACATCACTAATAATCAGGGAAATGCAAATCAAAACCACAATAAGATACTACCTTATACCAGTGAGAATGGCCCATATTAAAAAAAAAAAAAGGCAACAACAAATGCTGGCATGGATGTGGAGAGAAAAGGACAATTCTACACAGCCCTATTTATTTTTTACTCTATCCAATTCATGAGAAAATTCTACATGTTGTATTTGGAATATCTGCAGAGTCATACTACTCTCTTCACAACTTTGATCAAAGCCAAAAGTCATGTCTAGGCTGGAAGTAGTCTCCATGGCAACATCCTTGACCTAGTCTCCTGTTCTGCAGGTACCTTTTTTTACTGTCTCCTGTTCTGCAGGTACCTTTTTTTACTGTCTAGTCTGCACAAAGAAACCAGGATGCTATTAAAATTCAGAGAAAAAGTTGAAGGTCATACAATCTTTGATAGGTCTTATATGACATTATCTATTATCTCTATTTCTCCAATACCCCTCTGACCACCTCTTTGACCATTTTTTCATTGTTGCATTCTTGGCCTCAGAAATAGGGCCTTCTGCATATTTGATACTGGTAAGTATTGATAGGATGAATAAATACCTCATACAAGATAGAAAGTAACAAACTAAAAGTGAAATGCTTAGAGATTGGGACTATATGAAAATATTATCATTTATAAAAGGAAGGACTCTAATATCATCTCATTCACTTTTTTATTTTATGAGTTACAAACTGGATCTTTGAAAATGTAAGTTGCTTACTTATTCAAGGTCACATAGTCAACAGAAACCATCTGCTCCTGTCCTACATCAATTCTTCTTTCAGTTATCCTTATTTATACTCTATTTCTATTGTCCTTACCTGGATTATAATTTCAAACAATTATTTTTCAGAATTTCCCTGACATATTCAGCATTCTGATTTTCCTAATTGATTTCATAGTTTACCATAGTGATTAGCAATACACATTCTAGAATCAGTCTCTAAATTCATGCCATTCAGACAGTGTTTACTGTCTGAATTTAAGCAAATTACTTAACCTCTTTGCTCTTGAATCTCTTAATCTGAAAGGGGGGATAATAAAGGGAACCCATTGGATTAAATGAATTAATATATGCAAAATACAGCAATATTTGGTACTTGGTAGGAATTTGATAGATGATGGATGTTATTTTTTGATGAAAAGTTGATGATATGCCCTAGATGTAGATGTATGAAAGTGTAATAAGACCATATGGATTTAAAAGAAAAAAAAGGGGGGGTAAGAGTAAAAAAAATTTAATTTACTCAAAGCAAATTAAAAGATAACCATCATATATAAACTGATCTATCTAGCTTAAATACTGAAAAATTAAACTGGGATATATTTAACATATTTAACATATAACAGCACCTATTACTCTTAGCTGAGTTTTTAAGGCAATACAGTTACATCAGCCTGCAAAAGTGAAGGAACAATGAAGGAACAATTATAACTGTGTTACTCTAAATACCACAAAAATTTGGAAACCCAAATCTTGATTAGCATTTTCCAAATCAAATCAGTTGATTTTAACCACCACTGGAACTGCCCTTTTTGTTTTTTCCTTTTATTAGTCTATTGTGTTTGAAAAGAATTGTAAATCAAAGAAACAAGTAAATCTGCTCTGTATTTCAGCTTCTCTTTTGAATCCTCAACATTATCCAAAATATGACCATGTTGCAAGTCTCTTTTCTCTCTACCTCCAGGCAATATTTCTCAAATAGCAGGATGTATGATTGTATTTACAAGATAATTTACAATATCAACTTTTATAACCTGTACAATAAAACTGAAAATATTTTTTGTGACATAAAATTATTAGTGTCATTTGATAAACTCAGATTCTCCACCAAATCATTATTACAGTTATTTGAGTTAGCAAATTACAAATAATATCAGTGAGATCTAAATCTGTATACCTATATTGCTAAATAAGACTTTTTTTTAAAGCAGAAATAAAAGTGATAATGAGGAAAAGGGATCATATGTTAATGAATTTGGTACATTACAGAGGATATATAGATGAAATGCACGAAGTTATCTGAGCTGTGCTTGAGACTACAGCCAAGAAAAGGTGTGAGTCAAGGTTCTTGAACAAAATTCAAAACAAAGTTATGGATTTGACAGGGTGATAAAAGAAATAACATTAATTCCTCAGTGAGTCTTCAGAATAGAAATAGAGGTGTATGGAAAATCCTTAAAAATGTTAATCATGCAAAAATGACTATTCAAATAAAATTAAGGATGCACATCATACTTTGGAATGTCTCCACTCTCTGGAAAACGCACTTAGAAAATGCATGAGCATGTCCATGGCACACTTGAGCAGTGTGATAAGCAACATTCTCATACTTTACTGAGAGTTACTAAGGGACTTATGAATTACTAAGGGAGCTATGAATGGGCAGGTCTTCAACAGTGGGTACAATCTTTGAAAAAGAGGTTGCTAGAAACAGACAAATGCCTGAGGCAAAATAACTTGGCAGAGGGAGCTGGGAAAATTATTCTGTTCAGATATCTCCCTAGTCTTTTTTTTTTTTTTTTTTTGGTCAAAGGAAATTGGACAGAAATATAAAAACAGCATCTACGTAGCATAAAAAAAAAATAGAAAACAGGAAAGTGGCATTAGTAAATGTTGAACTAGGAATAGAAATCCATAGAATCTCTTACTTGCCTATTCCCATAACATACTAATTCAACAACAAAACATGAAAATATTGTTTTGTGAAAAATGCAGAAAGTAACTGAAAAGTTACTATGCCTTGAATGACATGAAACCAGTCATATGGAAGCTGGAAGGTAAATTCAAACTATTCCATTCCCTGCATACCACCACAGAATTAGGAGAACTTCCCTAATTCCCAGTTTCTCACTGGGAAGCAAAGAATTTGGGTTGCCTATGCAATGTACTGAATTATCCCAGGGATACACCAAAAACTGATTTCTGTCTTCAATTGCTAACAGGTCCTGACATAATCTAGCCACCTTGAGACCAGCGAAATCAGAGAATATGGGTTAGCGTGTTATTTCTACCTGCCTTCACAGTTTAGCACAGAACTTGAACTGACAAAACATGAATTCCCAGTATCTCCTTAGAGAAGGAAAGAGAGGGAGAGAGGGATCACATGTTTCATACCCCAGTTTGGGGTCAGGAAGAAGGGTCTGCCCAAAGAACAAGTTTCTTTCTCACTTGTTTCAGAATACTGATGGGACTTGGCATCCCCTAGCATGAAACATACTTAAAATCACTAATTATCAGAGAAAAGCAATCCAAAACCACCATGAGGTATCACCTCATGCCTGTTAGATAGTCTTTATCAAAAAAGAGAGAAAATATAAAAAAGAATAAGATTTGATGAGCGTGTGAAAAAATTGATATCCTTGTCATGGGAAGTGGTATAGTTGTTATGGAACATAATATGGTGACTCTTCAAAAAAAATTAAAAACAGAACTATGATTATGATCCAACAATTCCATTTCTTGATATTTTTCCAAAAGAATTGAAAGCAAGGTCTCAAGAGATAGTTACATGTTTATTAACACATCATTCACATTAGTCAAGAGATCAAAACAACCCAAATATCTATCAGACAGATTAATGAATAAAGAAAAGTGGTATATACAAACAATAAATTATTACTGTCTTAAAAGTATATATAAGCAATGGACTATTACTGTTTTAAAAGTAAAGAGGGGTATTGTGCAATAACATGGATGAATGTAGAGGATATTATACGAAGTAAACTAATCTAGTTGTAAAAAGACAAATATGACATGATTTTACTTATTTGAAGTATCTAAATAGGCACATCTTGGTATCTTAAAAGAAGAGCTTATTAAGATAGTTGCCAAGGGCTGAGTGGAGGGAAAATGAGCTGTTTCAGTTGAGCCAGATGAATAATTTCTAGAGATTTGACATATGTCATACCTATACTAGACAATACTGTGTTGTACAATTAAATGCGTTGTTTAAAAGATAGATCTTGTGCTACATTTTTTCACTAAAAAATTAGAAAATTTATTTACCAAAGTGATGAAGGCTTTTTAATACTGTAATCTTTGGATTATAAAATGAACTCCCTAAGGAAATATAAAAAGTACCATCATTAAGTATTCGAAAGAAGATAGTAAAAACAGACACATAAAATGAATTGTCTTTTCCTAACATGGGTGAGAAGATCTAGGCAAGAATAACTGAAGACCCCAAAGAATACCTGAGTTTACAGCCACCCTCTACACCACCTACTTCCTGTGAGGGGAAATAAAGGAAAATTGGACTGGAGCTGATGGCTCACCAGGACCACTTACTCAGCATATTCTTGGTTGAGTTATAATTTCCCCAAGGTGGTAGGAAAAAAGAATTTAATGCCAAATAACATTTAATACAAGTCTCCAGGGCATACAGAAGATAAAGGAGAACTCTTCTTTATTCCACCTTACTTTTTGAATTGGTACATGCTTTGTTTAAAAATTAGAAACAAGCCAGGCATGGTGGTGTGTGCCTATAATCGCAGCCTATAAGCGCAAGGCAGAGGCTAGGAATAGCTTGATTCCACGGGTTGGAGACCCGCCTGGGGCAACATAGGGAGACCTAGTCTCAAAAAATAGCTGGGCATGGTGCTCATGCCTGTAATCCTAGCTACCTGGGAAGCTGAGGTTAGGAGTAGCTTGAGTCCGTGGTACCCCGGGCAATGTGAGCCTGTGGTTCCCCGGGCAACAAAGCAAGACCTAGTCTCACCAAAAAAAAAAAAAAGTGAGAAACAACCCCCTTAGAAGACCAGACCAATACAATCTATAAAGAACAAGTAGAACTAGAGGCAGGTATGATATTGCAGTTAGTAACAGAAATATATTTTTGGTCTTTGTCCCCATTTGTGATAGAGAGCAACTAAAACCTTTGGAATTTCCCAAAGGATAAGTTGTTAAGGAAGTGACTTTTGGATATGCCTTGGGATGGGGATGGCTACCAGGGAAACCAACCTTATGATTGAAGGTTTGGAATTTTCAGTTCTACTCCCAGACCTCCTAAGAGGAGAGCAAGCCTGGAGGTTGAATCAGTTGCCAAGTCAAAGCTTTAATCAACTTTGACTGCTTTGAAGCCTCCATGAAAATTCAGAAGGATAGGATGTAACAGTGTGATAATCATAGGAAAGGGATGCTCAAGGCTTCCTGCTCCACCTAGGGAGGGTGGTGCTGAGCATCAAGGGCGAGCTAAAGGGGACTTATGAAGACTGGAAGAAGATCTAGAAGAGACACATGGAGCAGAAGATCTAGAAGAGACTCATGGAGCAGAGACATGAGAAGAAGGCATGCTTGTTTCTCAGCCTTGACTTATAACAGAACATGGGGGACATTGGAGGAGAGATTTGAAAGAGATGTGGATGAGAGGCCGATGGAGAGGCTGACGATGCATCATTTATCTTTATTTGCATTTTAATTTTGCTCGTTTCCATTCAGATTTGCCTGGCCTCTTCTGCCCCATTTCTACTGGTCTACACAAGAAGATGTGTATACTCTGGGAAGCTTTCAAGCATCAGTGAACCTCCTTTTGGGCTGACCCTGTTTGGCTGGGCATTTACCCAGGAGGGGACGGGTAACTTTGGGTGTTTCACTGGGAACCATTTAATTCTATTCTTCTATTTTTTTCATACTAATTACATTAAAATCCTTTTCCATTGAAGGTCTTGTACACAAGAGTATGTTTTGTTTTTAATGTAGCTGATTGTAGAATTCATGTAAAGTATGAAGGTTTGGAAGTCTTAGGTTATTCCTCATTCTTTCCACTAATAAGAGCTTCCATGTTGGTGAGCAGGAGGAGATTCAGGAAGAGGTGTACCCAGAGAGCACGTGGAATCCCTACCTTTTCCCCATACTTTGCTCTATGCAGCTATTCCATTTGGTCATTACTAAACAAAAACCTTTGTAATAAACTGACAATCTAGTGAGTTAAATGTCCCTCTGAGTTCTGTAAGGCACTCAAGCAAATTAATTGAACATGAGGAGGTGTTATGGGACCTTCTGATTTATAGCCAGTTGGTCAGAAGCTTACAATTGGTACCTGAATCAGTGGGTGGTAGACAGAATTGTGGAAATGAATCCCAAACCCGTGGAATATGATGCTATTTCTGGGTAGTGTCAAAATGTAGTTAAATTGCAGTACACTGAGCTGGTGTCTGGAGAATTGCTTAGGGGAATATTGGAAATTTGGATCCCAGAATCCATGTACAAGGCCATTTATTTGCATTGTGTCAACAGCTGTTTTGATAATCAAGTAACTGTGTTGAGCAGCTGCAACAAGAAGTTGAACGGTCCACTAAGCCTCAAATACTTATTATCTGATCCTTTGCAATGCCTAACCTCTGTCTTACACTCGTTAGTCTCAGGATACTCATTTAAGTATCTCCCAAATAAAATATGTTAAAAAATCATTGCCTTCTTCCCATCTTTTAAGTAATGGAATGGAAAAATGTTTTGACTGTGAGCATGTCAACTTTCTGTGAATCTAGTCTAAGATAACACATGCAATGTATCACAAGTATACACATCTTGAACACCCCAAATAATATAGTAATTAGGAAAGGAAACACTAGAATCAGAAAGGTGTGAGTGTGAATCTCAATTTGCTATTCACTAACTGTGTGATCTTTGGCAAATTATTCAAACTTTCTAGGCTTCATCTTGAAACAAAGTAAAAAATACACAGCTCATAGTCAGCAATAAGTTCATGCTTACTGTATTTAAAGCACTGAGAACAGTGTCCTGTAAACCTAGGTTTATGATTGCTGCATTATCGAAAAATTAAACCTAGGGAAGTCAATTTTCTGAGATAGAACATGAAGCTGATAAAATGCCATCACTTATAGACATTACCTGTACAGTTTTCTCCAAAATTTCCACAGAGCAGGCCATCACTTTCAGGACTTCTGGTTGAATTCCCATCTGCCACAACACAGTGGAGGATCACTAGACCTTCCAGTACCAAAATAAACAAAACAAATAAGAAAATTAATATTTTGTTCAAATTAAAATATTCTATCAAAGTCATGATCCACTTAGAAAAATAACAAGTCTATGACTTCCAACTCATTCTCACAGTGAAGGCAGGGTACCCATGCCAGCAGGTATTATTTTTTTAATTTCAGTACTAAAGACAGAATTTTCCAGTCAGTATCACTTACATGTAACTAAATGCATCTTAAGTGAGGGTGTAAGAGGACGGTCCCTAAGGGAAAGGGGGGGGGGGTTCCAGGTTCCTTGCCCCACCAAGAAAGAGTGGAGCTGAGCAGGGAGAAGAGGAAAAAAAGACTGGGACTCTGAGGGAGATTAAGAAGGAGACCTGGAGAAGGCATGGGAGCAGAGAGACATGTAAAGTAGCTTTGTAATTGGTCTTGGACTGGTACCAGGGACTCGGGGGACATGGAAGGAGATATTTGTAATAGGTTTGGGTGAGAGATCCGTGGGGAGGTTGATAATGACAACTTTATCTTGACTTTGATTTTGCTCTTTTCCTTCCAGACTTGCCTGGTCCCCTCTGCCACTTCCCTGTGGGTACCTACCAGAAAGTGCTGTAGACTTGTGGTGAGCTCTTGGGTGTTGGTTGGCCTTGAATCAACACTGTTGGGTAATTGGGGTGTTTCATGAGGAAACGATTTTAACTATTCTTTTCCTTTTTAGATTGCATACTAATCATATTAAAGTTATTTCTTTTGATGTTCTCAAGCACTAGAGTATGTTTTTTCTTGATGTGGCAAATGGCAGAACCTGTTTAGAGTCAGGGCTGCCCTTCAGCCTGCCCTGTAACAAGAAGCATTGATCATACATTTCTTTTTTTTCATTAAATTTATTTTATATAAATTTCACACCTTTGTGATCCAGGGTTCACCCCACCCCCACCCCTCCCTGACCATTCCCACCATGCCCCCTCCCCATTATGTACTTTAAGTTGGTTGTTAGCTTGTTTCAACTTTTCTTCATGGCTTTTTTTTTTACTTGTTTCTGCTAATATGATTTCTTCTAAGTCCATCCATGTTATCATAAAATCATCTAGTTTGTCGTTTTTAATGGATGAGTAATATTCCATTGTGTATATATACCACCTCTTTTTCATCTAGTTATCTGTTCTGGGACATTTCAGTTGCTTCCATGTTCTTGCAATTATAAATTATAAACATCCGAGCACAGGTGTCCCTTTGTACAAGCATTGAGGCCTCCTTTGGGTAGATTCCCAAGAGAACAATTGCTGGGTCAAATGGTAGTTCCATTTTGATTAATTTGCCAGCCCTTCACACAGCTTTCCATAGAGGTTGAACTAATTTACATTCCCACCAGCAGTGTAAGAGTGTTCCTTTCTCTCCAGATCCCTTGGAATCCTTGATCATACACAGAAAACTAAAGGCAGTTCTCAGCCACTGGATGAACACATTCGTGATTTCCAAGGAAAACGAATGATGAACTATGCAACAAAGTACTTTCTTCCTTTCAAATAGACCCAGTTTCTGAAGCATTAAGTGAGTGTGCTTTCTTCTGGGGAAAGGTAAACTAGACACTTAGTAAGTAGGAATTGTTTTAAAGTTCAGGTTTCCCAACTGTGTCTCTGACTCTGGGGAAGGTGAACTTCATAGGAAGGTCTGGGGGAGAGAGGAACGCATTTTGTGTTTAAATTGAATGCAGTGTCTAAATGAATCCTAAGTCAAACAAATCAACTTTTAGATAATCAGAGAAATTGGACACTGTCTGGGCATTATATAGTATTAATGATTGTTATAGGATTTTAAAGTGTGAGGATATATTATAATCTACATTTAAAAATACAGAGTCCATAGCTCTTAGAGACATATTTAAATACTTAGCAATATATTAATATATCTAAAATGTACTTTAAAATAATACATCAAGGAAAGAGGGATGGCATAGTGAGGGAAAGGTAGTGATGAAACATGAATGGACACACCTTGATGATTGTTGAGCCTGGGTGGTGGGTGTTCATTCTGCTGTTTTCCCTACTTTTATCTATATTTGTCAATGTGAATAATAAAAAATTTGAGAGTAACAAAGAGCTCAGTGGGGACATGATGAGATGGCTTGAGAAATAGCTGGTCCTGTGTCCCTGACCTGTTTTTGTCATCTTACAGTCACATGCCTTAACACATTTACTAATACCTTAGTTTCCTCATCTCAAAGTGGAAATAACTATAATCATTTCTTCAGGCATTGTTGTAAGAATTTAACCAGGTAAGTATACAAAACACTTAACACAATATAGATATATAATCAACTCAGTAACCATTATTCATTATTATGTATGTGACAGGAATAAAATAATTGCCCATTAGTTAGGTTGATATTTCTACATCTAACAATATCTCTAAACTAAGTGTGTGCCCTATTTCCATGCAGTTCAACAAACATTCATGAACATTCAGAAAAACATAAGTGCGTAAAACACCCTTGGCCCTCAATTGCTCTAAAGCTATAGGTAATCAGATAGTCAAATAACCAATAAAATGTGATAGTATTTTGCCATGAAACAATAGCATCTAGGCCGGGCACGGTGGCTCGTGCCTGTAAGCTTCAGCCTATGAAGTGGCCAGGGCTAGGGATCGCGGTTCGAGTCCCGCCTGGGGCCCATAGCGAGACCTAGTTCCCAAAAAAATAGCTGGGCATGGTGGTGTGCACCTGTAATCCCAGCTACCTAGGAAGCTGAGGCTGGGGATTGCTTGAGTTCGTGGTACCCCGGGCAACGAGAGCCTGCGGTTCCATGGGCAAAAAACAATAGCATCTAGCAAATTCAAAGGTCACAAGAGTTTTCAGAAAGTCTTTTGTGAAATTGGAAATGATTATTGAAAAAAGAGGTGGTAACTACAATTAGAAACAGTGAAAAGAAAATGGAAATATAAATCCACTGGGGATGGGTAGTTTAGTACTTTTATGGAGGACAGTTTAACATTGTACCATAAAAGCAAATGCTAAAAATGGAATAAATGTTTAAACTTAGAAGTTAAATTTCTCCAGAGGAAATAATAGAAGTTCCATAAACATTAGCTATTAAAATTCTCTAAGTAGCTAGTAATAGAGATTGATTAGCTAATGGAACTCTTTCATTAATTAAATGCTAACTAACTGATTTTCAAACATTAATAAAACAATTCAAAATATTCCTAAGAGAAAAGGTCCACAGAACAGTAATGCAATGTGATTAGTGTATGTGCTTGTCTACATGTAGACATGTATGTGTGTTTTAAGTGCAAAAGATAACCATATAGACTGTCAAAAAAAAAAGTGGGGTAAGTATATCTAGGCGACTTGCCCTTAATTTCCCTTATTTTCATTTTCTAACTTTTCTACTTGTTTTGTTTGCTGCAATAAGAAAAGGTTACAATTGAAAACACAATTTTGCCATCAAAGTTCTTTTCTCCCAAGCCCTGGCCCCTCTCCTTTCACACTTAGAGTGAGACACAAGACAGAAGTAAACATTCATTTAGGAATTCTAAATCACAAGAGCTGTATAGTACTCATTTTTACAATATTGGCATATCTAATACCGATATAATGATACTCAACAATTGTGGAATGAATAAATCAAGTTAAACCAAAAAAACAAACAAAACATTAGATGAAAAAATTCTAATACCAATTTCTAGTAGAAAATTCCAATCAATTTCTCTAATTCCATACAACCAGTTAAACTAATTTCTAAAATCCTCACATACTGGCTTTCTTCATAGGTAGAATCAAGAGGCCTTAATTCTAGAATTAATCTGTTGTAACACAGGAATTAAAAAGAAATCTGTATCTCATAGAGATTTCACATCTGCATTTGAGAATAACAACATTGCCTTAGGGTCATTGCAAAAAGTAAATTAAGTAATAGAAGAAAAAGCACATGATTTGACATATAGCTTAAAATGTTAGTCTACTTGCATTTGATCCTCACTATCACTTATATTAAACACATTATTCTCCATTTCTACCTAACAGAGGGAGTCCTGATTCTATTAAGATTTTATGTAACCCTCAGAACATTCTGGAGGGTTAGTGCTAAGGTTCAATCCACATGCTGACCTCAACTGGCCAAAGGAGGTCTCTGAGGAGACCCTTAGGAGCACCTCTGGGGAGAAGCCAATCTCAGGTAACCACCATGTTATTCCTGCTTCCACCAAGTTATCTTTAGTTTATACGCTGGTGGTCATGAACCAAATTCAATCTGAAGAGCCATTTACTTAGCCTGAAGTTTTAAAAATTCAAATTCACATTAAACCTGAATTTTTCTGCATTCACTGAAAAAGCAGGAGGTCTGGTAATATCAGTCTGAAATGCCTTCTTAAAAATGACTGGAGCTAGGTAACTAGTGACCCTTTAAATGCCACAGACATCATCAGTCTAGCTGGAGGCATTTAACTGCCTGGACTTGACAGGCATTTGAATTTGTGATATGCAAGAAGTAACTCTGAATGCTCACAAGAAGTGACAGAGAAATGCTCACAAAGCTACCTATAAAATAGTAAAGGCTGTTTCAGAGAGAAAGGACATTGTTCCATCCACAAGTCAACAAGTCTTTATTCAGCTCTGTGAATTTGACACTATCAGAGAAAGTAAAAGAAAATACAATGCATGTGGAAACATGATAAGATTTCCATTGAAAATAGTCACAATGATGTCAGAATTAATGATCTTAGAGATATTAAAATCTCTAATCAAGCAGCAGTTGGGTCCCCTAAAAACATCTCCTGGAAAAGTTCATCAACCTGCCTTTATATTTTAAATACAGAATCTTCATTCTCTTTTAATACATCCCATTTCCATGAGACTATCCATCCACTCTTTCAATCATAGCCACATAAAAAATTTATTCACATAAAAAATTATTAATCAACTATTTCTAAAGCTTTATAATATGCCTCTTTAGGTTCAATCAGTTTCTACCATTTTGTAATGTTTACTCTGGTCATTGCAATAAACCTAGCAAGTCTTACTTTCCCATGACCTGGCTTCATATACTTGAAGCCAGACCATGTCTTTCTGAAAGAATTTTTTTCTTCTGTCTAAATGTTCTTTTTAAGCATGGTTCCTTCAACAATATTTTACCTGACATAATCAATATTCCTTATAAGACTTGTCATTTTCCCCTAAATTTAAGACCAAACTGTCACTTCAGATTGTCTGATAAAAACAGAATGAGAGGGTTCTTAACATCTTTAACAGCATATTTCTAGCGACTCAGTCTCACAGAATATCGGTCCTTTCTGGTTGTCCCATTAAATATTGGGGTTTTAGTCTGCTGAATAAAATTAAGCTTTTAACTCCCTTGTGTTGTTGAGCAGCACTATATTGTGTGCTTGTTATTATTTTTTCTTTCTTTAATTGTTCTTTTAACTCCTTTGTGTTGTTAAGTAGCAGTACATTGTGGGCTTATTTGTTCTTGTTGTTATTCTATTTTGTTTCACTTTTATTTTTCACCTAATAATTTTACACATGTTCCTTTTAATGTCATTGTTAGATTCCACCTCTCAATTAAATATTTCACAATTTTTTTCCTTTTATCTTCTTTCAATTAGTTCCCTACTTCACAGGACCTGCAAATTTCTCAGTTGTAGTAAAGCATTAGAAACAAAATAAATCAGAAGAATGTTAGATTAGTTGGATTGGTTAATTAATGAGAAATTGAGTTGCTATGTTGGGGACTAGTTTATAAAAGTCAATTCTACTCATAAAATTAAAGATGAAAAGAAAAAGAAACCCAATTCTAGTTCAGTGCCTCAAAGCTCCATTTACTTTTATGAACTTTGACATTCTCAAATTAAAAATTACAGAATGCATCAAAAGTAGTACCCCTGTCAGACAGCAAGGGGGATGAAGTCATGGGGAACAATACGGGCATTCAAAGAGCATAACCCAAAGTCTCAAAGTCACTAGTAAGGCTGAGGTAAGTCATACACCAGCTGGGTCAACTACTTTAAAAGATCAAATATGACCAACCTAAACAGTCATGTACATTGTACTTGCCTCATCCCTGAGCCAAGCTTCCCATTTTTGAGAGTCAGATTCATTATATATTTTAAAAATAAATACATTATGACAAAATGTCCATTCATTAGTATTCTGACTTGGTACATATTACATATCCTAACTTCTACGTGTGCCCATGAAATTCAATGACCTCCCAAGATATCAATATTATTTTCGGATTTGAAACAAATTCAGTATCTCATTCACATATACAACTGTAAATGAAAGGAAATTATCAATCTATCAATATAAGCAGAAATTGGAAGAATATCTAATAATCAAATCCTTGAAATATCTTTTGTGTTAAAAGGAATCAGTATGGATTAAAGAACTAAGGATAGACTTGGAGTCAAATGGAGCTTGATTTGAATCATGGACATACCTTTAAATGACTGGATTTATGATTAAGTTACTCAATCATTGAACTTCAGGGTCCCCAATGGTGAACATATTTGAAAACTTTGATGGTAAAGACTTAACTACTTGTTTAATAAAAGAAGAAAAACAAATTATGAATTATTAAACTAATAATGCCTGACACAGGGTAGGTACTGTGAGAGTTGGAAGAAAAATAAAAAGAATTCTAATTGCTCAGGTAAAAATTTAGATTCTCCTGCATTTAAATGGATATTGACAAATTTCTATATTCATGACATGATTTTACTTTTATATAAACTGTATTTATGAAAAAAACCACAAAAGATAAAAACACATAAAATATACATATTGCATTTCTACAGAATATTTATATGCATCTAGCTAGTGAGGTAGAACTGTATGTGGTCCTGCCACACACTGGTTTTTCCAGTATTTTTTAGAACTTTGAAATGAAAGCCTCAATTAATTAAAAGAAATTTGGCATCTTCTACATGAAGGGTTCTTAGTATTCTTAGCACAATTCACCAGTGACTCAGCATACTGTTTATGTGAGACAATATTACTGATTCAGTTGGATGGCAAAATGACTCAGTGCTACAAATACAGCAGATAAAGTCAGTCTTAGATGATGCCATCTAACCACCAAGTAGATTTTTATGTCAAAGCTCTAAGTAGTGAAAAATCAAATTAAAACTTTTAAAGTTTAACTCAACATTAGAAGTCAAAACTACAAGTATCTGGGGAATTGTCCCATTGTATATTCACTGTCAAAAAGAGAAGCAGAGTATTGAAACTAAAAGCATGCCACACACTGAGTATTTCCTAAGACCAAAACAAGGACAACTGTGGTATGGAGCTGAGAAAAAATATTAGTGGGTAGAAATGATATTTAACATTAAGCTTATACTTGAATCAGATAAACACTGTGAATAAGTGGTTTGAATTTGGCATTCTTTTATTTTGTTAACTCCTTTTATGTCTTGTCATCTTTTTGCTATTTTACAAACTAGAATCCTCACAGAGCTTATTTCTTTAATATCTTTCCTTTCTAATTGTATTTTCTTTTAAAGCAGACCAGCAAGGAGAATATTGTTTAACTAAAAAGAAACATCCAAGTGATTCCACCTAAGTTCCAGAAAGCAGATCCTACAATACAAATTAAAGAATTAACTCTTTATTTGGGAGGTATAAGCTCTGGACTGTGAGGATGGGAAGAAAGGGAAATGAAGCAAATTAGGCAAGGCAAGGAAATGCAATGTGGATGCGCATCCTGATGGATACAATTCCCACGTGAGCTGCAAAGATACTGAAATACTCTCATGCATATATACACGGTGTAAAGGGGACAAGAAGGAATTGATACCCACTTGGGTGCCATTGTCTCTTGCTTTAGAATTGTTAATGTTACTAAGAGCTGGGTAGGATTTGAATTAACATACAGGCCTGATAGGGTTTTCTACATCAGGAGTTCTCTTGGCAGGAAGTAAGGACATATGAAGAGGTTTAAAACAAAGATTGGGATTCGATTGGAATTTTTATGTGAGATGCAGATCGGCCATTTTGTGGGATGGTCAGGGACTCTGCAGGATGAAAATGTGAGCCATGTGAGCTTGGCCATGTGGCCAAGGCCTGGGGCCTGCAGCCTTTGGTTGGGCCAGGCTAGCAGCATGTGTGCTAAAGAAAACTAAGGAGTTTAGAGATTTAAACTCCATGTTGGAGTTTATTTTGCTGAGTTTAACTTAAGTCTGAGAGAAACCTTGGCAAAAGTCAGGCCTGAAAAGAAAGTGAACTTTGCTGGTTCTGGTACTATGAAGTTTCTTTTACTACCTGGAGGAGGACAACAAAGAAAAGACAGCATGGAAGAGAAAGAGCATGCCAAAGAAAGATGTCTTTAAGCATCTGGAGATAAACTTTAACTGAGGATTTTTAGGCAATCTAAAAAAGACTTTAAACAACGTTAAGAAAGGTTTTAGACAATGTTAAAGTAATCAGAGTTTTACTTACATGTTTCTTTTGTAGTAATTAAAAAATCACTTTGTTAAAAATAAATTAGTCTGCACTCTGAGAGTCTTGCTTTGACCTGGGATTTTGGCGAGAAGGTTGGGGATGGTGGAAAGAACCCATGAAAGTTTAGAAGAGGGTAAATTGAGGCAAACTAATCTAAAGTTTAAACTGTGTTTCTAAGTTTTTCTTTTTTTAGGTCTGAAAGAGGGGAAGAGAGCTGAGAAAAGCTGGTAGCTGATTCTTGCATACCAATAGTAGGTACACAGTAAAAATGCTAATAAACTGCTTGTAGCCTGCTTCCTAGGGAGAAGCAGGCATAGGTGTTCAAGTTAGAGTGTGGTTTGTTTGTTTTTTTTTTTCTTTTCACCCGATTTCAGAATGGCAATTTGAAACTGATCATGGAAGAAAGAATGAGTGGATATTCTTCTGCTCCAATTACTTTCATCACCTATTACACAGGGACAAAATCTTTCCTTCCTCTACCCCGGGCAGTATTTTAAGATGTGGCCCCCTGCTAGGTGAGAGGGCAAACTCAATCTCCTGGGGCATGGTTCTGTAGCAAATCTAAAAATAAGGGTAACCTGCTATGTGTGGAGAGCTGAGCCAAGAGACCAAGGAAGTCATTGATGATCTCTGAAGAGAAGCGCAACAGTGAGGACCTATCAAGAGACACATTCCAGGACTGGGAGGAATTTTTCTCAGGTCTCTTAAATCACATCACCTGGAGAATTACCTATTTTATAAAACTGAAAGATGGGTTCTGAATTATCAGAGACAGGAGGGAAAGCAGAGGAAAAATGAGTCTTCAAAATAGTTTATGTCCATTCAAAATCAGTAAATTATGAACTCTTTCTTCCTCCAACGTAAAATTATATTCCAAATGGTAGAAACAATATCTCTATGTTTAAGAAAGGTCTAGCATGATGGATAACATTTATTTAACTCATAAAAGTGCTCCATGGTCTTATTTTTTGAAGCCCAGAGAAGGAAGTAATTTAACAACCTGTCATACATAAACTAACTCATATATCTGAAAACTGTCAACACCACAATAATGCCTTTGCCAGTAAATTAACCTCTTTTTTTTTTCACCATGACCGTTATTAAATCTGTGACAAGAATGACTAAATTGAATGGGAGTCCCATAATAACTTAAAGCAAGTTTCTTAGAAGCAAGTTTCATCAGTTGTCAAACTTGACTTGTCAAATTCCCATTCTTGTATGATAACGCACCAGATAGTCAGACATTGTAACACTTTAAATGAAAACTCCTGGGTACACAGAATTTCCATGATAGTTCAAAGAAAGGAGACAAAAGAAAGCAAGGAAAAAGAACAGCTTGTTATCAGCAAAGTTTATCTGGGTGCCAAGTGAGGACGAATAGTAGAGTTGGCCTCTGGATCCAGTGATAGCACAGTCTCTGACCCATGAGAAAACAGTCATGAAAGTTTAATAACAGCAAAGAAAAGAACATAAGGTTTCAGAGTAGGTGCTTACCCAACCTGAAAGACCCCTAGAATAAGTTAGTATAAGTCTTAAAGCCTTAAAGTGAGTTAGGATAAGTCAGCCCAACTTAACATTAACCCATTATCTTTATCAATAAAATTATTTGCAGAGGTAATACACACACATACACAAACACACATCACAGTATGTATTATAGAGAAAATATATTTGTATACTTATAAATGAAAGGATGGTGAGGATCTGACCTTTCAATAGAGAAAATAAATTCCATTGAAATTCAAAAAGAGGCAATGTTAAGTTGTAGAAATCATAGGGGAGAATTTCAAGGAAGTTGGGAATTAAACTGGGTTAAAGGCAATGACATAGAAATGCACTTGGTGTCTTTGAGACACAATGAACAAGGCTGTCCAGTAGGAGTAAAAAATTATAAAAATAAGTATGGAGAAACAAGGGCCTTCTTTTGATGTGTGTGGTGTGACTATGAAATAATTCCATTGATTTCTTGCATGACCTATGAAATAAGATTCATTTAGAAATAGTCATACCACATATTTCCAGCGAAAGCTTTGTAGTTACCTGATCACCACATCCTGAAAGGTTCCCAACAAAGAAGCTGACTACTCTAGCAAACCGGTCTATTAGCATCTCAAAGTGGTGAATGCCATTGGGTAGAAATCAGTTCATTTCCTTTGTTATGCTGCAGCAAAGGCAAATGGAATGTGTAGTGCATTCTTTTTATGTATAGTTTCTCCTTTTGCATGTAAGTCACACTGGCAGTCACCTTTCTTACCCTATATTATAGGACAATTATGATTTAAAACCAAGATAATCTGAAAATAAAGAATTTTCTCACAGATGTTTTCTATATTAGATGGCAATGGTAGAATTGTGTTTCCTAAAATAACATTTGAAAATTTTACCAATATTATTTATCCATTTTATTCATGCCAAAGCTTTCTCCCTTCAAAGTTGGAGTCCAGTTGATTATTATCCTAATAGATGGCCAGTCATTCAAGAAAAATATTAGTTTAAAGGCACACAATGAGTGTTGCAGCTTAAGATGAAGATCATTAGAATTCATATATGGTCACAAAATAAAGTGGGGGGGGGAGGGGACAGGACGCATGAACTCAAGTAATTTTCTTTTCCCAAAGTTTTCACCATTGGTTCTGGAGGTCATCAAGGGTCCTGTCTCTTCTCTGTTCAGAGAAGTCTGCTGACATTTTTATTTTAGTTTGAACTCTATCTTCCAACATTCAAAACATTCCCAAAGCATGGTAACATCTTTCTGCGTTTGTAGGGACACAAAGAACCCATCCATAGTGATTTGTTTCCTTTCCTACCTAGAGGTCATATCTACATAGCTCCTGTGTTAACACACACAACAAACATGAGGCCTCCTCTTCATTCAAGGAACAAGGTATGCAAGAAAATGTTTTTCCAATCACTCCAGCCTATTATATGTTCTCGTTCACTGAGTTCCTATTTAGCCTGTACTGTGTAGAAAATTCTGTTAAGTATAGAATTACTATATATATTTCACTGATATTGAATATCTCTTTATATATTATAGTACAAGCTTTTTAGAAAACTAATGACTATACTCAAAAAAATTCTCTCTAATGGTAAATACAACTTTAGACAATATTATAATAGTGGTGGTCTCACTTTAAAATAGCAAAAGAAACTTATTTACATCTTTCTCATATTGCATATTTTTAAATAGAGATATATATTTTCTAAAAGCCTACCTAAGTTTTTAAATAAGTTCATATTTTGCTGATGGTGGCAGTCATACTTAAATTTCATAAGCAAATCTTGTTTTGACAGGTCAGTCTAATCAACAAAACCAGGCATAACTGCATTTTCAGCTGAAAAAAAAAAAAAAAACCTTAATAAGTCACTATTTTTAAATCCAAAAATGGAATACAAAGAGTTGCTGGGGAAGGTGAAGTTCTTATTTTTTATGGAAGTGAGTGTGTGTGTGTGTGTGTGTGTGTGTGTTTGCTTGTGATAGGGGGTGCTACCCCCGTTGGGTGTCATAGTCTCCTGTTTATGATCGCAGATTTCAAGGAAGGTATGCTAACATGTGAGAATGACCTTAATTAGAATTTCCTTTCAGAAAGATACAAGAGGGAGGAAGAAATAAAATAGGTTTCTTCTTTGTAATGTAATAATTCAGGAGCTGTTCCTGGAAGGTGGGAAAACAGAAAGAATATATAAAGAGGTTTGAAACAAAGAGAGGGAGGGAAAAGATGGGACTGGAGATTGAGATTCAGGTTTGGTTTTGGCTATTTTGTAAGCTGGAGATGTGAACCATGTGAGCTTGGCCATGTGGCCAAGGCCTGGGGCCTGCAGCCCTTGGCTGACCCAGGCTAGCCACATTTGTGCTAAAGGCAGTTAAGAAGTTTGGAGATTTCAACTCCGGTTGGAGTTTGTTTTGCTTAGTTTGACTTGTGTCTGGAAGAGGCCGTGCAAAAGTTAGGCCTGAGAAGAAAGTGAACTTTGTTGGATTTGGTACCATGAAGTTTCTTTTACTACCTGGAGGAAGATGACAAGGAGAAGACGGTATGAAAGAGAAGAAGCAGCCAAAGGAAGATGTCTTCCAGCAACTGGAGATGAACTCTAACTGACTGGACATTGGTGGGATGATCAGAACTGAGAAACTGAGGGTTTTTTTGGCAATCTGGGAAAGGACTTTGGACGATGTTGAGAAAAGTTTTGAACAATATTAAAGTAATCAGTTTTACTTACATGTTTCTTTTGTAGTAATTAGGAAATCACTTTGTTAGCAATAAATTAGTCTGCACTCTGAGAGTCTTGCTTCAACTTGGGATTTTGGTGAGAAGGCTGGGGATGGTAGAAAGAACCCACGAAGTCTAAAAGGGTAAGTTGAGACAAACTAGTGTAAGGTGTAAACCGTAGTTTTTGAGTTTATTTCTTCTGCAGTTTTTGGAGCTGGGAGCTGAGAAGCAGCTGGCTGGCTTCTGCATATCAATAGGTGGTAAGTGAAAATGCTATTAAACTGCTAGTAGCTTGCTTCCTAGGAAGAAGCAGGCAGAGATCTTTTGACCCGATTTCACTTACACATATATTGAAGCTAAAAGTTTTATATCAAGGCCTTTGCAAGGCACTGGGAGAATCTACTGCTCCAGATATATTTCCTGCACTAGATTCATTCATTGAATAAATATTTATTAAGCATCTACTATATGCAAAGATACTGCAAATATAACTGAATAAAACACTAAAAAAATCTCTGCCATAATAAAGCTTACCTTCCTGTGGGATTGAATAAGAGCTAAAAGCATGGTTATAATGGAGAAAATTCTTGTTTTTCTTTCTTTGTGTGCTTCCAGTGGGGAATATATAGCAATTTCCTTTGATCAAAGTGCAAACACTAACTCCTCATTTGGCCTAATGAACACAATTATTCTACTTCTTTTAAAATACTACCTATGAAATATTAAAATGATATCTACAAAGATATCACAAAGTTAGAATGTTAGTAATATATGGAACACTCAGTAACTATTATCTTTTTCTGCATTATCTGATTTTATACTCAAAACAAATCGATATACTTAGATGATAGATACTATTCTTATTAATATCATTCTATAAATGACAGAATGAGATACAGGGAGATTAAGCAACTTTCTCATTGTTACAAGGCAATTATTATGAAATAATATTCACGGAGGAGGTATGTATAGTTTTAAAAATATGAAAAAAAAGTCTTTCTTAAGGAAACGTTTAAATTTTTGTTCATTTTTTAATAGAAATGAATTTGACATTGTATCATCATTCATTTTTCTGAAGTGACAGCTTTACTTTTCTTAATTAAGATTTATATAATCCAAATAAATAAGACAACCCCATTTTGATGAGATTACCTAAAATACTAAAGTTATCTTAAAAATATTTCATTTTTCTCTGCTAATGCAGGCTGACATTTTTGTCTGATTCACCTTAAGTTGCTGCTGTTTGGTGTTTGTACCAGGCAAGTGCTATAAAACCTTTCATTGTACAAAAATAGGGAAAACTTGTCAGATGAAGAAAATATTGAGAGACATACCTTGTTTTAGAAAGAAAATATACTTGTTGCATTTGCATTTGCAGGGTTTTTTATATGTTCCTTTTAAATAAAAACAAAATATTTTTATAATTATTAACTATTATTTATTTTATTTTATAGCTGGTAGAAATAGGAATGTGCTAAATAAAATCAAAAGAAAGTTTTCTCCTGATCATGTTCAGGTAGTACTGAGAGTCAAATTAATACCAGTCCCAATTAATGTTTTCTTCTATAGTTTCCAATTATAATAATGTGTGATACTTACTACTACCTGATGCTTATTATGTCAGAATCAACTCTGTCCCAGGCCTTTTTAGTGCTTTATGTAGTAACTCAATCCATGTAATGGCGCTGGTTCTATTGCTAACAGTTTTTTATAGATGAGGGAAATAAATTACCAAGAGGGTGCTTTCTATCCCCAAAAGGGTTTAAAATATTTGTCTAAGATTCAGGATTTAGTAAATCACTGCAAAAGGTGCACATGCTTGGATGCTTGAATTCAGGTGTGCATGGTGGACCACAATATCAAACTTTTTTCAGGATATGCTCTTTTCACCTGTTCTCATAACCAACCACAGGATCCAATCAGGGGGATGTAAAGCAATATCATTAATTCCATAAAGCCTAAGGAATGCCCTTTCATGTCACAGAGCAAGCAGTCTAGAGCATGTCAGGATCACCCATGCATGCAGGACTATTGAAGGGTAAGGTCAGTCAAAATAACACCAGGCACTGACCCTACTGAATTCCTGGGCTCACTTGCACTGACTGTTTACCACTAGCTGACCTGGTCTGGGCCTGGAAATTAAATTGGTAGGGCTTCCTGGCTAGGGTGAAGGAGTCCAAGATTCTGAGACATAGCCAGAGCCAGAGATGACACAGATGTGTTGGGAAGACACCGGCAAAGCAAGATGAGAGAAGATAGCTAAAATGTATGCCGGGCACGGTGACTTGTGCCTGTAAGCTTCAGCCTATGAAGTGGCTGGGGCTAGGGATCGTGGTTCAAGTTCTGCTTGGGGCAACACAGCGAGACCTAGTTCCAAAAAAATAGCTGGGTGTGGTGGTGTGCATCTGTAATCCCAGCTACCAGGGAAGCTGAGGCTGGGAATCGCTTCAGTTCGTGGTACCCCGGGCAATGTGAGCCTGCAGTTCCACGGGCAAAAATAGCGAGACCTAGTCTCAAAAAAATAAAAAAATAAAAAATAAAATAAATGTAAATGCTTTTTAAATAAGTCAGGAAAAATTGGTTTTAGCATTTTTTTTTCTTCTTCTTAAATGTAACAATACATCAGCACACTGTACTTTAGTGTCCTCATGCAGCAACAAATTCTTATCTTTTATGATGCAGGTACTGTCAGCTCACCCTCATAGCTCATGCTCATAAAGCCAGAACCTCAGACAAGTTATTTAATGACTTTGTATTCCATCTCATAATATCTCATACTAATGTCCCGCTTATGTATTCAGTGGGTAGAGTTAAGATGTGTATGACATGAGTTACTATACATTTTGGATAGTGCTTGGCATGCATACTTCTCTGTTGTTATTTTCAGTGTAAAGATCAAACAAAATAGCAATATGAACATTTTTTTTCAGTTGTAAAACTTTCCAAAATATAAAGGGGTATTAAGTTGGGGTTCCATGGTCAAGTAGATATCTGAGAACTCGGCAACATCTGGTGTCTAAGAACTCAGCAACATAGGCGACTGGTCCAGTCAAGTGTCAGAAACTCAGAATGGTGGATTAGCGGGCAGGGGTTCCTAAACAATTCAAGTCTGGATCCCCTGCAAATGCCACCTTCAGCTCTGATCACAAACTTTGGTCTTGCTCCTTGGGTTTCTACATTAGGAGGCAGAGGCCACTGCTCCTCTGGAAAGGTAGGTGCCATGCACTCACTCCAAAGCATAGTGGACACATGCCAGGTGTCATGTACTCAGACTTAACGATCAAGAAATCCAGGCAATTGAAGCTGTGAAATATTTATACACAATATAGATTAGTTGGGGATTCATTAGTGCTAACACAGACTGCAGTAAGTATCCACAGCAAACCTATTTCAACTTCTACAGGAACCACCAAAATACCAGTTCTGTTTATTATTAACCAGACACCCATGAGAACACACAACTAATGAGTGACATGTATAATGGAAAAGTTCGAATCAAACAAGAAAGCAGATCACCTCAAATCTACAAGAATGCAGAGGCTTTCCTTAATTGAAACATTGAAGAGTCTGATGCCCTAATCCCCTTCCTTAAATGCTTATTTTAAAACCTATACTTTGACTGATGAGATCTGTCTTAGAACCAAACATATGGAGACAAAAAGTAGTTCTAAGCCCCCAACAGGGAATATAAGAAGAAACGTAGAATTACTATTTACAAAACAAATTTCTTTTGTTAGAGATTGTCTAGAACTTCTGAAGTATCATGTACACAGAGATGTACATGTCCTACAACATCTCTAAATTGTGAATGTGTTTTGCCAAACAAGAGATAGAATCTTTACTGAATCTGCTGTTTGTTTTTAAATAGCTAGACATTGTCACAAACAGTAACTTGTATTCATTCACTCACTCATTCATTCATCTAACTAATATATTTTAACTCCTAACAATTTCCATGCATTCCCTCAAAATTAAATAAGCCTAAATGAATGAAAAAAGCCATGATTTTGCAAAGAGGGAATAATGTACTAGTAGAGCATCCCATTATACAAGCAATTGGCACTTTGAGTTAAGAATGAATACAAATTTTGTTATACTTTTGCTCAATTGGTCTAGTTTATCAATCACAGAAAGAATATAATACATATAAAAATGTCAATATTAACAACAGTACTTAATGGCTGTTTGACTTGAATTTATAGATGAAAAATGCCTATTTTTATATAAATTAAGATTAAATAGCCCATCTCTCTACAGTCTCTAATTTTTTTTTCTCCTTATTTCTTTCCATTCTAGCAGTGAGCACATTTGAACTACCAAGATTGCTTTTTAAAATACAGGTATGCCTGGGAAAATTAGCTATTATTAGTGGTACAAAGCATACTCATTTTAAACAGATTGCTTTCCTCTTCAATTTTATTTTGATAACTCCTGATCTAGTGGCCTACAAATTCTGTGTGGACCCAGGAATCTTTTGCAGCAATTTCAGAAGAGTTTGTAGATCATGGTATCATCCTAAGCTGCATCCAGCCTTGATACTTGGTACTTGTCTGAACCTTCCTGGGAAGATATCAGTGTTAATGGAGAAGCTTACAAGCATCGTTCCAAGGTTACATGGTTACAAGCGTAGATCAGAGGGGTAACTCTGGGTTCAGTTAGCTTCTGTCCTGCTGACTATATCCTGATTCAACCACCAGTGATATTTATGTCTATATCCTGGCATGAGTATCTATAATAATAGGGTAAGAACAAAAATAAGATGAGATTTTCCCACCAGGCTCTCTGTAGATATGGGGTAAGTGATGTTAGCAAAGATGGGGCAGAGAGAAGCTGGGCCCCTGGGAAACACAGGTATTCTCTGTCCTTCCATCCCAAACATCTTCAGCTTCGGTAAGGTACAGACATTGGCAGACCAAGTATCAGTAGAGGCACCTTCAATGAATTCATGGGAAAACCTGTCTGCAATATTGAAGTCCTCCAGAAAGATTGGGAATTTTTAAACAAGAATGGAACAATAGCAAAAATTGATTAGTAACACTTTGTCAATATGTAAGTGTGACCTGTAAAATCTGGAAATGGAAATTTTGAAGAAAAAAGAAAACTCATTGTTTTTCTCAGCTAAAGTTACAGCCAAAGAGGCAACCTCTCAAATCTGTATCTTTTTAGGCTTTAGTCACTTCATTTATAGCCTGGAAATTTTGCTTGCTGCCACTTTTTAAGACAGATATTACATCATGGCACATTCATATACTCAACAAGCACTTCAAGCCAACTTACAAGTATTAATGTCCTACACTCTCCAAATACTAGCAATAATATAAGCCAATGTTTCTCTCATTTAATTAAAAAACAAATATCTAAAATGATTTAGACTGTAATAGGAAAGCAACCTATTTTTAACCTTCATACTCATTTTTTAAAGGAAACATTTTTAACTTCCTTCATTGGTTATAATTTGGGCCTTAGTTTTATTAGCAATTAAATGAAAAGGGTGAATGAAAAACAAGAACTAAAAGAGAATTATCTAATTCTTCAAGATACAAATACTTTAAACATAGATATTGACTGTTACCACATTTCTTATAGAAACAACTATCCATGATTGTCTCTGTTATGATAAAGTTGCATGAAGATCTCATTACAAAGTAATTTGGAAGCTAAAAACTAACTGCATCCTATTCTATGGCTATGGAAAGTAACCTAATAGGATTGTAAAACTCTAGTCATTGTGGAAAAGTGTGAAAAATTCCTCAAAAAATTAAAAATAATAATTCCATGCAATCCAGATATCCTACTTTTGATGTTTTACCCCAGATATCCTACTTTTGATGTTTTACCCAAGGAACTCCATCAGTTATATGTGTTCACTGTCATATTATTTAAAATTGCCAAAATAGAAAGATCCTATGTGCCAATTAACAATGATCGAATAAAGATGGGTCTATATATGCAATGAAATACTAGTTTGCTATGAAGAAGGGTGAAATCTTGCTATTTACAGCAATAGGATGAAACTGGAAGGAACAATATGCAGTGAAATTAACCAGAAGGAGAAAGACAAACTGCATATGGTAGATTCCTTTAAATTAATGAGTGAAACAAAACATAAAAGAGCTATTAAACTATAAGAACAAACAGTGATGATCAGATGGGAAGGGACAAATTAATGAGTAAATCAAGTAAAAAAGAGTCAGTTACATGGTAAAAGATGGACTAGACTTTTAGTGATAAACATTATATAGTCCACATAAATGTTTAATTATAAAACAATGCATCTGAAACATATATAGTAATGAAAAACACTGTTCCAAATAAAACAAAGTTTGAAAAACTATATTTATCCTTTTAAATTTCCCAATAGAAATGTTGAATAATCATCAGTGGAATGCCACGTTGGTAAGAATATTTGTCTCATTTAAAGCAAATACTTAATTTTAGAAATAAGGAAAATAATCCCCAGAAAGCTGTAGCTTACAAACACCTCAAACCCACAGACAAGGCAGCAGACAGGGTTGGGATTATACCTCACATCTGCCTAGTGTCAGATTTCAAGTCACTTTGCACGGTCATATACACACACATATACATGCTAGTGTACCACTGAACTCAATGTTCATATTCTCTCCAAAAAGTTAATAAAGATCTATAACTTCAATTAAGAATGAAACATACAAATAAAGTTTGTATGAAAGAAAGAACCACATTTTGGAAACAACACTGGTGCCAGTAAATCACATCCTTGGCAACCCACAAGTAGAGCTTTTTCAGCTTCCTAAATCAAACACACAAAACAGTTGTATGTTTGTGTTACCTTGAGTGTTCAACAGTACCAGACTACAGTTTTGTGAGTTTTTTTTTTTATGTCTGCCTCTTGAAGGATTTTAGTAGTAACAGAAAGAATAACCATAAACCTGGACAAATCAATTCAACTGTAACATTCCTGCTGATGCATCATCCTAATCTGGTCTTGAAGTATACCCATGAGAAAAACAAATCGTTGGGCCCACAAGCCCCCTCTCCTCCTGCACTGTACCCCACATTTATCTCCTTACATCATTGTTCGAATCTCATCACTTCGGCATTCAAGATCTATGATGGTATGTGTTCAACAGCTTATTGATTCATGTCCAAGTATTTTAATCTGATTTTTTTCAACTCTTCAGAGTACTTGCCCCTCATAAATTCTATTTTCTGGCAGACTGATCTCCTTTCACTCTAGTAAAGCTTTCCCCATTCCCATCACCAACTCTTTCCTAATCATTTTGTCCTTGTGCATCATCCCTCTCTCTTCCCCATTTCAAATCTTACCCAAGCTACAAGACATCACTCATGTCCTCCAAGCAGCTGTTCTGAGCATCACTATTAAGCCCTCCCTTCTCTGGTTCTACATGTGTTTCTGCTACAATTTCATAGCTGTTTATCTTGCACCCCCCAATTCACCATAACATCTCTTAGGGCAAACACCACAGCTTAGGAATCATGTCTTGTGACTCTCTTAAGTCCTCCTTCCACCCCATGCCCACAAGTGGGCACCTTGCCCACTGTTGTGGATTCTCAGTAATACTTTGTGGTACAAAGTATCAGACAAGGTCAAGCAAGAGAATGTCACTTTCATCTAAAGGATGCTCACAAAAGCACTGTTACTCTTTCAAGGCCCAGATCTCCTCTTCCATCTCAACATCACCCCATTCCAAATTGTTCCTGACTTTTTTCTCTGCGGGTTTGTCAAATAGGTCTCTTTTTCTATTCATGTCCCTAAGTCCTAGCAACTTCCAACCAAGATCACAATGCCTTTTAATCACTTCTTTTACTCCAAGGACAAGTATAAGTTTCTATTTATATTCCATCTTTTTTCCCAACATAAGAGAAATCCCATCCCCAACACCCCTGGTTTGAAACTAGAGAGGTACAGGTAGACATTTCAGCTTAGGAGACACTTTTCTTCTACTTTCATAGCCCCGGTCTATGATCTCATAACCATTCCCCAGTTATTACTACAAAAGATAACTGAGTCCCTTTTCTTCACTCCCCTCAAAATGACTGTGATGCAGAACAGATGCTCCTTTAAGAGGAACCTTGTATCCAGCTGCATAAACTTTGCTCCTAGCACCTGAAGTTCAAGTCCTCTCCTGTGTCAGCACAAACTCCTCAGGAGGTGAGAAGAGCCTCTATCCCTCAATCCTTATCTGGGATTCTGGTACTTCTTCCCCTGAAACACTTCCCTCATACCAGGTGTCCACAGCCACCCTTATTTAACTTTCAAAATGAAGGTTGGGCCTTTTCCTCTTTAACCTTTCCCCTTATAATGGGAAATAAGGCACTCCAAGTAAAACAGGCAGTGTGCCATGGATCATGCCTTCAGTTTATACAGCTTTTCCCTTTGTTTCCCGATTAGCAATAGATTTGGGTCTCAGAATTGAATCTTCTGTTCTCCTGCTCCTCCCTATTACTGCTCTAGCAACAAATAGAACAATTCATGCCCAGGTGAGGGGCAGTGCTCATTTCTGCCAGGGTTGCCCACCCACACCGCACACATCCACACCCACACACCAGGCAAACAGCTCTTCGCGTTGCTCCGTACTCCAGGCCCGAATCCTACAGTAAGGCGTTTCCTTTCCTCCACCTCCAGCGGGAAAGCCTCCAAGTCCAGTTTCCCCAGCTTCTACTTGGGTTAATGTCCCTCCTGCCGCTCCTCCCTGGAGCACAGCGCCCCCAGGCGCCCAGTGCGCACCCGCGTCGGGGCCCGGGTGCACTACGTTCAGCGCCGCGTCGTCAGCACCAGAGCTGGGCCCCGGATCCCTTCCGCCCTCACGCCGCCCCACACTCCAAGGGACAGTCGCAACAGGTGCAGTCCCAGGTGCTCAACTGCCCGACTTCCCACCTCGCGCTTTCCCAGTCGCCCAAGTACCCCACCTCCCCTGCAAGCCCAGTGCGCCCCCGGCTCTCGACGTCAGGGCTCATCAGGGGTTGCCCTCCCTGAGACTCCACCCTAGAGTCCTCCTGGGTCTCCTTGCCCGACGTGGCCACTTACCGAGGGCGAGGGCCAGGAGCAGGGGCAGGGAGTTGGCGCCGCTGCCCGGGACGGCCGGGTCCATCAACCCCGCTGAACGAGGCTCGACAGTCCCGAGACGAGTCTCCAGTCTCCCCCTGCACCTCGTTCCAGGGCCACCGACGCCCGAAGAGGTGCCTGGAAATTAATCCCGAGCCAGAAGGAAGCGAAACTATTCCCCCGGACTGGCACCCTGGCTACAGGGCAGTCAAACATTCAGGGCGGGTGGCCTGCCGGCTCGTGAGTGTAGCCGGGAGAAGGACACTTCCTATTTATCCCCGATCTTTCTGCACACACCCCACCAGCTAGGCGCTGGAGGCTTCGTGGTAGTCTCCACTCTGTTCCCACCCAAATTATCCCACACCCACACCAAGGACATATTCGGACTGCCTGGGGCCGGCTCACCCACTCCCCCTACTGGGTCGCACCTGACTGTTCATTTCCCTCCCCCTTGGGGAGTAAACAAGATAGGAATGCAGCGGTTACTGCCGCACGTGGACGGTGTCAGAGGTGCGGGACAGCGGGCAGCCCAGGGGAGACCGCTCTAAAATGCCTGGAACTCACGGAGGGGCCAGAGCCAGCATTCACGATGGCTAACCTGGGGCATTTCACAGTTTACAAGCTTTGTTTACATATACTTTGGCACGTATATCGTTCAAGAATCATTGTTGCTTGTAAACATCTTAAAACTAGAATCAGAGTTTTCAGTGTGCGTCTTTGCCTCATCATTTATTGCGAATAACGGAGTTGGTTCATCAAGAATGCCTTTAAAGTTTCATATCTATTTTTATGTACTCATTTAATCATTGATTGTATTTTTGCTTAATTCATTTGTTCTATGATTCTGTTCATTTTAATTTCATCTGTGAAAACAAGGAGTATGGCTGCTGCCTGTCTTGCCAAGTGCTATTTCTGCTTCATCAGAACTCCTTAATGGAGAGGTGAAAACATGTTTCTGCACTAAACATTTTCTGGGAAACCAAGGCACCCTCACAACTTTCAGAGATAGAAGGCAGCCGCCAGTGTTACCTTAGATGATAAACATATTTGTTTCCAAAATAACTAGAGGGTATAGTTAGTTTCACAGTCATTTGTAGTCCCTTTGTAAGATCACTATGTCTACTCCTACCCCCTCAGTGCAGAAGTCATATTTCTATAGATCCAAAAGTCCAATAAATATTAATTTACATATTAAATGCAAGTCAGATATCTGCCCCTTCCTCCTCATTGTTTAAATTAAATTGTTTGAGTTATTATGCCCTTTTTTATTCCTCTGGATATATGAGTTGCCTGGGATACTAAAATAATGTGAATTGATTTTGAAATGAAATGTCACTGTGGAGAAATCAGTTGTAAATTTTCAGAATCTCATTCAGCTACTCATAAAGCATGTGTAGAGAGGGCAGGTGTGAGGTGTAGATAAACACAAAGTGGGGGGATAGATGGTAACTGGTTTTTAGATGAGAAGGACTGGGATACAAGAACCCAAGGCATTTAGTTTCTTCTCCTTCCTTTATACTTCCAGGCTTCCCTCTCTGATTTTTCTCTCTTCCATTAGAATCAGGGGCAGACGTTAAGGCTTCTTTCTGAGATAGCACTTAAGCCAGTAGCTGTCCTGCTATCCTTAACACAGCATTAATATTCTGTTTCCCTTTTCCACAGAAACTAATAAAAATTAAGCACACCTAAACAAAAAATCAAAATGTTTGTTGAATATTATGAAGTTCCAGGATTTGATGTAATTATTCATCATTCATGTCATTCAAATGGTAAATTAACTTTTTCAGGCCACTAGAGTATGAAATAGTGTAGTTTAATATTAAATAGGCCAGATAAATTAATAATAACTTTTCCTAAGGGATTCATTTATTGGTAGAAATAAAAGAAACACTCCAGAAAATATATCTTCCAGTTTTCCTGGCACCATAAGTTCAACTTTTGCCTTTCTTCTCTTTTTCTTGCTCTTTTCCTTTTTCCTTTCTTTCCCTTCCTTTCTCTCCTCCCCTTTTGTTTCCCTACTCTTCCTTTCCTCCCCTCCTCCCACCCTTTTTTCCTCCTCCCTCCTTCACTCCTTCCTCTCTTTCCTTCTTTCCTCTTTTTCTATTCCTTCTTCTTCATTCTCTCTCAAGTCACTCATAAAGACAGGTAAACCTGGGATCTAGCCACTAACTTTGGAAGAATAGGTCAGATCTTTTAAGGACCTCAGGTAACAGGTGTGTCTCTGTACCTTAGATGGTAATCTGAGCTGCTTCCAGGAGGAGAATAGGTCAAATCCACAGCAGAATCATCAAGTGGCACCTGCATCGCTGGTGTTCATAAGCTAGGCATTGCTTAAATGGTGACTTTCTTGTGCCAGCTCTAGACTAGTAGAACCAGCCCTTCCAAATCTGGCATAATGCTTAAATGGATTCCTTAGGAGCTTTTCAGCATCAATCTTCTCTTCTCACACATAGCAGGCTCTGGCACAGACATTCTTCCCCCTTTTCTGGGCAAAGTAAGTTTATATTTGTGGATATTACACTAAAGCAGACACATGTGCAATGCTACCAAGGAAAAATTGGGAATTTATTTATTCTAGCACTCCAAATGATAACCTTAAGGTGTTCTGTAGGTAAGTTTTCTTAGTCAGCATTAATATTATTAAATTCAGTAAGAGTAGGTTCATGAAAAATATATGATTGATAAATAACTTTTAAAAAATACAATGTTTTTACAGTAATGATAAACATTATGCATTGTAGATCTTAACAATTAGTATCTACAATTAGTCATGTGTATATCTAGAAGGGTTTCAAATATACTATTTAAAACTACTGAATTAGTCTCTAGTGAAAACAAGTGGAAAATCACTACTCAAAAGCTGTGTCAGGTGGTTTAGCTTAACAATCTAGCTTTTCTGGGGGAAGATAATTTTTATTGCTTTTTTATTTACCTATTATATTGAACCTCCTCTTCAGTCTTTCGAATGAGATCCATTTTATTTTATATGTATGCTTCATTCTGTTTGACTTGTTATCTTTTTTGAATGTGAGTTTAATAAATCCCAGACATAATCCTGTCTGCTAGTTTCAGTTCAACATTATAATTGTTTTGTTGTTGACCTTATGTGTATGCACTACAAAAGATACTTTTGATTAAAAGGAGGGAGTCGTTTTTACTGGCATGTACTGTAGACTAAGTAGGCAAATTTCTAAGAGGCATAATTTTAATATTATGACAAAGACTTTCCTAATATGCCTGTTCCCGTGGTTTCCTCCCATTTTACAAAGTTACAGATTCCCATAATATAGACATTCCTCTGGGTGAGACAGTGGAGGTAGGAGACTGTATAAATGGTTTTAGAATCTACACAGTCTGTTCAAATTGGAGCTATGCCACAGAATAGCAGATCACAAATTAATCATCTCCCTGAACCTCAATGTTATCATCCATGAAATGTGATGGTAGTGACTTGTACAAAGTTTGTGTTTTATAATATCTCTTAAAGCTTAAATCTTGTGTATCAGAAATCATTTGGTATATTATAGCTGTTACATTAATGTTAAAATGTACAGGGTATATAGAAAGAATCAGTAGGAAAAATGGCTTTCTTCACCAACTCTGCAATTGTGATTTATAAGAAAAGCATATATGTGGTCATTCATATGGTCAAAATATAGTTCTCATATATATATTTGGTCCTCATTCAGGGTTTCTGGGTGACAGTGTCCAAAGACTGAGTCTTTCTGTACTTCCTATACCCTCAGAGTGAAAGAAGTGTCTTTGTTATGTTAATGAAGTGACTTTTACAATCACCTGGAGATGAAGGCCGTTTGCCAATTAGCCAGGCTGATTTAAGAGTCAGAACATTCAGTTTCACCCTCTGATCTATAGGGAGGGGTGAGATGCTGGAAATTGAGTTCATCACTGATAACCAGTAAGTTAATCAGTTGTTGTTATGTAATAAAACCTCCATAAAAGCCCAACAGAATGGGATTCAGAGAACTCCATGTTGATGAGCACAGGAACATGTGCTAGGCTGGTGAGGTTCTATGCCTACCCTCATGCTTTCCACGAGGCATCTCTTCCATCTAGCTATGAATTTGACCTTTCATAATATACTAAGCTACTAACCTAGTTAGTGAAATGTTTCTCTGAGTTTGTGAGACATTCTCACAAAGTAATCAAAGCTCTTATTCATAGCCAGAAACAGATATTAGGCTAGATTTATAATATATGGCTGAAGGGGAGTGAGGGCATTGTGGGTTCCAGTCCTTCAGCTGTGGGGTCTGATGCCATCTCTGAACACATAATGTCAGAACTGAGTTAAATTGTACAATCACCTGGTGTCACAGAGAATCATTTGGTGGGGGAAAACCTCCAATTATTTGGTGACAGGAAGTGTCAGGAGTGAAGATTTCTCTGTGAAGGTCAAGGAGATACACAGGGGAGAAAGAGAGCAGAGTTTTTCCCTACAAGGAAAAATTCTAGAGATTTTTTTCTTTCTGCCCTCTCTTGCTGTGGAAGGAAAAAAACAATAGCACAGGCCATCATGCAAAAGTAACACTGAGTTTGACCCTCCTAGACAAGGACACTATTTGTGCCTCTTACTACTCCTGTGACCCCTCTGAACTTCTTCTTTCTTTTCATTCCTCCTTCCTCTATAATTCTCTCCAGAGATCATAGCAGCATAAGCTAGGATATAATTGTTGTCAAACAGGAAACAGAAAGCACTATATTTTGAAGCTCTATAGTTTCCCAAAGTCCAAAGATATAAATTAATCTTTTATATCAAAGAAATTAATGTTTAATGAGCTTTCAACAAACAGGATATAAATACCCAATGTTTACATGTAAATATGTACTCACATGTGTGCTTTGTTTCTTGTTTTTTTACTTATAATCTGTGGCAGAAACTCCATCAATCTCTATTCATTCCTTCTGGCTAACAGAATGGAAAGTCAACACAATCTTAGGAGACATGTCATCCCTTTCCTTCTTCTCCCAAAACAAAGAAGGATGGTGAAAACAATAAGAAGTTGGAAGCAGCAGAGGAAAGGAGGAAGGGTCTATCTTCAAAAAATTCTTTAAAAATCTCTTTCAACAAAATTGAATGGGATTTGAAAGGAGCAGAGTGTAAGTACATTAATATCTATCTTTGTCCCATGATCATTTTCCAACCTTTCCTGAATTTAAGGTGAAAACATCAATATATTTGTTATTAAACCCAAAATAATTTAATGGTTCTTATGCTTCCCCCAAACAGGTCAATTATATTCTAAACCTAATAATCCTTAAAATTTTAGTTTATGTCTAGACATCACCATGTATGTTCCTATAGTTATACTTTAAATTGCTTTCATATCTCTAATAGTATATTTTTCTGAAATGTTTCTTTAGTCCTATAATATGTATCTGTCATCTGTGGATACAGTGTTTTTAAAGTATTAAAAATGATATGAAATGATTATACATGATTGAGCAGTCACTTGTGATATCATGCCTGCAGAATATTTTGTTATTATTGTATTATTGTCTTCTGTCTTCCAGGTATATTGAAAGTTTCATTGTTCCTGTAATTAATAATTTTGTCTTCAGCATTACTACCTAAAGATGATCCACATAAGTACTTGTTTTAGACATTCAAAGAAGTATGATCCACAAATGTAAAAAAATTTCAAACCACAGGAAAAAAGCCAGCATGTTTCCTTAGATTGTGGTAACTTTCTGCAGCTAGGGGGAAAGGATGGACATTGATGGAGTGTCTGCCACAGATTGTAAGTAAAATGAAAAAGAACACATGTGTGAGTACATATTTACAATGAAATTAACTTGATATATTGGTGTTTTTAAAAATCATGTATCATCAGAGGAAATTATACTCATGATAATCTTGGTTCCAGGCTGAAATTTAACAGATAACATACATAAAAATACTCTGCAAACTAGAAAGTTGGATACAAGTATGAAATGTTATGATTATTTTTCATTTTAGTAGAATGCATTGAAAAAATATATTGACAGTGTGAATATTTAGCCCTAACATTCATAAATAACTTTCAATTTATCAGTTCAGAAATGTATATTTTTTAAATGCATTACTATATTTGACCTAAGGATGTAATTCTTCCATTATTGTTAATAGGGGTGCTGTGGTGAAGTTAGGGGGCCATAGAGCCAACATGGTAATGTTGCATTAGAATGGCAACCATTTGCCCTGGTGAGTGGAGATTTGGAGAAGGGAAGCCAAGGTTTCTTGCCAGAGGAACAGAGAGAGGGGATTTAAGAAGGGGAACAGCTGGAGAGCAACACAGAGAAAGTTGGGGGGGGGGGCGTTGTGGAGCAGCAAGGAGCTTGGAGACCTCAGAACTGCTGCCTAGTGCAGCAGTAGGGCAGGGAACGAAGCACTCTGTGGGCTTCCATTCTCAGCCTGGGCTGCGGGTGAGGAGCCCGGGGAAGCATGCTGGAGAAACTTGTGACCTGTAAGCTGATTGGAAATGTGGTCCTTGAAAACATGCTTTAACTTTGATACTGCAAAGTTTGGGAATTGTCTGGAGACCTGAAGAGAATTTTCAGTGTTGTTTTTTTCATCAAGAGATGTCTGAAGTGGTTGCTGCCACTATTCCAAGTGAGTCTTAGTGGTTTGGGTTGTTTCAGGGTTGAAGCAAAAAGAATGCTGGAGCTGTGCCTTTGGAGGAGGATTGATGATGCCATTTTGGTTTCCTCATATAGCTTGAAGGTGGAACAGCTGCCATTTTGTGGATGCATGTGACTGAAGGACCTATCTGTAGCTTTTGGACTAGAAACTGAACTGTGCAGTAAGATAATCAAAAAGGTCCCTTGTATCCTCAGTGATTCTTATTTTGTCTTTTTAGTGAATAAATCTTTTTTTTGCCATTTTTTTAAGGTGGTGTGGTCTTGCTACTGCTTGTTTAGCCTGGGACAGGATTTAAAGGACCAGCTGCTCTTATTTGTAAGTTTAGTTAAGCATTCTGCTTTGCTTGTTTTCTTAGCCAAATTTCATTTTCAGGTAGCAGTATAAAGTTGTCATTATTTGTGCAAAGTTTCAAAGACTCAGAAGATAATCCTGTAAATCAAGATGGAACACCCTTTAATACCTACTATGTCACCAACACTTTCAAAGGCATAAAGGAAAATATGGAGTGAAAAACAAAATTACCAATGACTCAAAGTCAAATGTGTTTAAGAAAAGATGACTTGGAATGGAAGTAATTTTGGAAATATATTAACCAATTTATTTAATGTAGTATTTGTTTCATTTTATTCTTGTGTGAAAAATGACATATGTCAAAATAAATAAGCTGAAACAAACAAGAATGTTTAAGCATCTAAAATATTTTGTTCAACTAGGACATATTAAAACTGTAAGTAATAAAAAAGCTTTGGACCTAGACTGATAATTTTAATTAAAAATGTCCTTTTCACTTTTTAAAAAATAGTTCTTATCAATGGAATATTATATTAGAGTCAATATAGCATTCGTCACTCACAATTATAAGCTTCTCACTATTCTTTACTTGAGATGAGTGCTGCTTCAGCAAAGGTTAATGTCTTAGCTGTGTGATCAGAATCCCCAGCATAATCACAACTGTCCTTCAATGGATTGTTAACATTTCATTCACTAAAATTCTTTGATCCCTTGAATAAAGTTTCTGAGATGCTTATAAAGTATTCAAAGTTATTATCAGAGAGAGCTAATGTATTAGAATATTAATCCCCTTTGGCAACTTAATATAAATGAACTAATTTAATATAAAGGATAGGCAGTCACTTAGTGAGAGATGATAAGTAATTTCTGATTGTTGCATAGAGCTTCATTAAAAACACTGGCTGGGAGGTCAGGCTGAAGATTAGGTCAGGGAACATAAGGAAGAAGAGCCCAGTGAAAAGACAAAGGAGGATGAGCTGAGGGAGTCATTGTTTACCTTCATATTGCTTCAGACCTCCTGAGATGAGCAGTATACACTGTGTTCCTGTCTTCCACTCCAGCAGAAAGATCCAATCCATAGAGAATTTCCTTGGAAATGCAAATCTTTGTGACTCAACATCCTGCCTGTGGGTAGAGCTGACCCTGAGGAGAGCAGACCTTTCTCCTCAGCCTCAGATTCACACAGGATGTTAACATTAAAGTTAAGATGTGATTAAAATGAATGTCATAACAGTGTCAATATATGCTAATAATTTCTAAAGCCCCTTATATGAAACTAGTATAAATATATATATGTATATATATATTGCTTTTTTTTTGTTATTATTATGGGAGAATCCTATCCCTACCACCCCCATCTTAAAGATGAAAAAAAAAAGATGAAAATTAAATCATTTTCTTAAAGATACACAGATCACATGTAGTAGAACTAGGTCTTGCTGTCAAAGTCTATGATTTAGAACTCTATACTTTTCTAACATAAGATCAGGCTTCTCTTTGAGTTGTCAAACTCTGGAGGTAAAATTAAACTCTAGGGGACGTAATAAAATTACAGATACATATTGACCAGCCTTTATTTTTTTTTATTTTTTAAAAATTATTTTTAGAAAATATTTGCTAACAATGTTTTCTCTACATCCTTGATATCGTTTCTTACCTTACTTGAGTCTAAAAGTAGGAAGTCTACCATGGTGGAATGATGTCCTACCACTGCAGCCATTATGGAATATTGACCCTCTTCAGAATCTTTTTTTTTTTTTTTTTTTGAGACTAAGTCTCGCTATTTTTGCCTGTGGGACCTCAGGCTCACGTTGCCCAGGGTACCACAGACTCAAGAAATCCCCAGCCTTAGCTTCCCAGGTAGCTGGGATTACAGGCACGTGCCACCATGCCCAGCTATTTTTTGGGGACTAGGTCTCACTATGTGGCCCCGGAGGGACTCAAACCGTGACCCCTGGCCTCAGCGGCTCCCTAGGCTGCCACCTACAGGCATGCACCACCATGTCCGGCCTCCTCTTCAGTATCTTAAACTGACTTTATAGATTGTAGCAAAAAGATAGAACTCTACTAAACTGGGTGAGTCTTAAGTTCCACGTGTGGATAACTAAAGTCCAGAAGACCATTCAGAAACGTCACAATGACTAATTCTTCCTCTATTAACAATCAAAAAAATCTGTAAGGAAAATCTAAATAGTCATCACAGCTTCTGGATTAGTTCTCAAGAGGAATAAAGATACTTACAATTTTTTTAAGTAGAAATAAAAGAAAAAATGTTAGTGTGGACAAACTCTGGATCAACTAAATTGCTGCAGTGATCAGTTTCTCATTTGATTACCAGTTAGTACATTTTCCTGGAGCCTTACAGTGAGCCAAGCACAGTGATGCTAAGAGATAAAATATCTACCTCTTTGTTCTAGGCTAAATCCAAAATCAAAGAAGCTATTTCATCTAGATAAAGGGCAAAACTGGCCTCTCCTGTTTACCTCCTTTCCCTTGTATCATATCCTTTCAATATCTCAAAGCCTACTCCAGAGAAGTACACAAAATACTATGGAGAAAACCACACCACAGACCTCTTGCTCCTCCATCTAAAAGCTTCACCTCTTGGCACAATGACTCAGTTGTGGCTTTTTGTGAACTGCCTATGTCTTTGTCTCATACCAACATTTTTCCTTCAGTATGAGTAAGAGCAACATAGAAGTCCCTCTCCTCCATCCCAGAGATTAATGTAAAAATCAACACCATTCATGAAAAATCATAATCAATTACATGAGAAAAAGAATTGGGAAGAGTTCTTAGCTCTGTTTTATATTGGCTAATGGCCTGAGTGAGAAAAGTATGTGAAATTTAAATCATAAGGAGAGATAAAATCTTTCATTAGGAGTACACTATCCCTTAGCAGCTATATGATTCTGGGCAAATTGCTTAACTTTTCCAAACCCAAATGTTTACACGGTTAAATTTAAAATTATAGCAGAACCTACTCATAAGGTTCCTGTAAGGTTTAAATGGAGATTTCATGTAAGTCTAGCAGTGTAGTATCTGGTGCACAATAAGTACTCAGTATTAACTTTATGATGGAACTCAAGATAGCTTCAAAGTAATCCCAAGATTCGGATCAAGCATAGCAATCAACAGAACAGGCAATTAAAATGAAACTCATTTGTTCAAAGAGGAGGTCAAGATTTACACTTTTTGGCTCTCAGGTCCTGATCTTATGAAGCATGGGCTAAGAAAAATAGGGAGCTAGAGAGATAGGAAAAATATTATTGTAGGGATATATTACAAACAAGTAGCCAAATGGAGAATATTTTCCTAATCTATATAAGGGGGAAATTTCCCAAACAAAATTTTTTCTACTCTTGTCCCCATATCCCAGTTTGTCAGATATACGTTGACTGCCTACCTAGTACCAGGTATTTTCAGGAAGTGTTGCTGCTATCCAGTGAACATACAAATAGGAAGGTACTCTACATGTAGCATCTTTCACTCCACTATAGACACATTTGTTCTGGAAAGGGTAAATGTTCCTCTCTGTCTTAGTTCTTGCACAGTTGCCCTTCAGAGGCAGTAGAGGAAAATTTTCAGAGTAAACAAGTGTTTCATTCCTCTGCTTGAATGAAAATAACAATGGCCACTTACTGATGCTCATTGTGTTACAGGCACTAATCTAAACTTTTTATATAAGTTAGTTTTTAATGTACACAAAGTATATTATGAATTATATTTTTTGCCATACTCACTTCATAGCTGGGAAAATTAAAACACGGATGTTAATTAAGTTGGCCGAAGTCAAGGGGCTGTGTCACTCAAGTCAGGGATGATCTTGTCCTTCAACTCTCATGACCTTGTGGTAGACATGACTGACTTTGAGCAGCTCAGAAAATCGTGGCCCATGAGTTCCACCTCCAGCCACGGGTGGAAGTCTGATCTGAGAACACCAGCATATCTAAAATTTCCCTTATCTGCCTAAAAAATGATATTGCCTCAAAATATAGAGGAAGAGATGGGAGGAGGGAATTGTTCATTTGGATGTAATTCTAACTCACAAAGTAAAACTGGTGGTTCAAAGCAAAATGAAACATAGGAGAAAAATGACTATGCAGCTATAGAATTAGTTGAGTTCCTGCCAGGGAAAAATCATAGTCAGTTGCTTAGCCTCTATTAAAAGAAGGCTTTCAAAGGTATAGGTTAGAAAAACATGCTTCTGAACACAGTGTTAAAAGCTAAATGTTTCAAGAGAGTGAAGCGTTCTCTACAATGTGATTACAATGATGTAGTTATTAACAATTTTAATTAGTATTTACTTAAAATCTGGAGAAGTCATGTATTCAACCACAGATGAGAGTAACTCTCACAAACCTGTGAGAATGACAGAGGCATGTGAAAATGACTCGGGACCACAGAAAAGTTATGCTATTTAAGTTTATAGTGAAAAGATCAAAGACAGACACATTCTGAACCAAAGGAAGACATGTGAATCTTGCCCACAAACACACATACATACACATATATAAACAAACATTTCATTATGTTAATAAGATGTTGGTTTATAACACTGTGTGTTTCAGGGGTATAAGTGCACACCTCTAAAATCTGTACGCTCTCACATCACCAAAACACTAACACTCTTCCACATATTCTATTGAGCCCCCGTCCAGTTTGATTCCAGCCCTGCTCTGCCCTTCTAGCAGCTTCAGTTCTCTGTTAGATTTCAAGGGATTTCTGGTTTGGGTTTATTTCTTCCTTTGCTTTGTTTTTATATTCTTTAAATGAAATCACCCCAGAGTTTTCTTTCTCCTTCTGACTTACTTCACTAGTTAAATCTCTTCTAGTTTCATCAATGTTTTTGCAAATGACAGAATTTCATAACTTTTTGTAGTTTTGTAGTTTCCATTGTGTGTCTATATATACCACACCTTACTACACTCTTCTGTTCTTAGGTATTTAAGCTGCTGTCATAACTTGACTATTGTAAATAGTGCTGCAATGAGCACAGGAATTCACACATTCCTTCAAATTAGTGTTTTTATATTCTTTGGGTAGATGCTTTAGAGTAGAATTGCTAGATTAATTGATAGAGCCCTCTCCAACATTCTGAGAAACCTCCATACTGCTTTCTGTAGAGATGGGGATATTCTATACTTCCACCAACTGTACAAAATTACCTCATTCTCCACACCCTCACCAATACATAGTGTTTCTGGTCTCTTTGATAAAGGTCATTCATATACTTGTGAGGTAGTAACTCACTGTGGCTTTGATTTGCATTTCCCCTGGTAAGTGGTGAACATTCTCTCATGTGTCAGTTGTAGAATGTCTATCTAGTTGTTCTGCCCATTTTTTAAAAAATTGGGTTGCTTGTTTTCTTTTTGTTCAGATGTATGAATTCTTTGCATATCTTGGATCTTAGTCCTTTCTCAATGTTACTATCTCCTCCCAGTTGGAAAGCTATCTTTGTTTTAACAATAGCTCCTTTTACTATGCAAAGGAATTTTTAGCTTGATGGAGTTCCTGCATTTTTTTTCTTTGTTTCTCTTGCATTATAGCTAATTCCCCAAAACCATCCCTGAAGTCAGTGTCATCAAGTATTTTACCTAAGTTTTCTTCTGACATATAATAGTTCCTGATTTCACATCCAAGTCATTACTCTATTTTGAATTAGATTTTTGGATAGTAGGAGAGCCTGGTTTAGTTTCATTTTTTGGCAGAACATATATTTTAAAACTTTTTTTTTTACTATGATTTAATTTTTTCCAGCAAGGAGAATTAATGGAGAAGTATTTAAAAGAATGTCAGAAATCAATATAAGCCAGGAGCGGTGGCGCATGCCTGTAATCCCAGTTATTTGGGAGGTGGAGGCTAGGGAGCTAAGGATCACTTGAGTCCCAGGCAACATAGCAAGACCTAGTCTCCAAAAGAAAAAAAGAAAAAATAAGTTACAAAAACCAATATGAGTGAAATTTCCTATTTTTTTAAGGCTGAGTAGTATTTTTTTTAATTGTAAGTACATTATATTTTCTTTGTCTATTAATCTGTTGGTGAACATATGGGAATGTTTCCACATCTTAACTATTGTGGGTAGCAATGCAGTGAACTTAGATAGGATTGCTAAGACTTCATATCCGGAAGTTGAATTCTTGGATTACATAGTAATTTTATTTTTAGTTTGTTGAAGAATCTCCATAGTTACTGCATCATTTAATATTCCTACCAACCATGTGCGAAGGTTGCAATTTCACTACATCTTCAGGAACAATACTTTTTTCAGAATAGTCATCTTGACAAGTATGAATTTCTACAATATGTACCAGCGTGGATGTACATTATGCTAAGTGAATGCAATAGACCAGTTGCAGAAGGATAAACACTGCATGATTCCTTTTATATACAGTATCTAATATAGTCAAATTCATAGAATCAGAGTAGAGTGGTGGGGTTGAGGAAAGGAGAAGTGGGGAATACTGATCAACCAGCATAGAATTTCATTTAAAAAGATAAATTATCTCTAGAGATCTGCATACAACAGCCACCTATAGTCCAAATTGTACACACAATTTTGTTAAAAAGAGTAGATCTTATGTGGTGTTCCTACCCAAATAAAATAAAATTTTAAAAGAAACACCCAAGATGAATATACAGATTTCAAGTGATGAATTCAAGTATTTGATTCATATGAATTATAGCACAAGACACAGAGTAGGGAAAAAAATTAAGCAATGTGAACTCAGTCCCAAAAACTGAAGATAAATATCATTTTAGTACCTCAGCAGGGAAGGACATGCATATCAAGAGTGACTGGATGCTAAACTTAAGCAGATTGATAAGGATTCTTATCTGTTCCACAGGTTCTGGGTGTGTAGCCATGAGCAGGGGAAACAGAGACAATGAAGAAGGTGGGAAAGATGGTCTGCCAAACAAATTTCTTCACAAATGTCAAGAGTTGACACATGGAAAATGAATTATATTCATATTGCTCAATCTCAGTGGTACATGAAGGACATAAGTGTTAGAAGCAGATGGATTGAGGTTTAATAAAAAAGATCTGTCTAAAATCTAATGACAGAATGGAGTCTCTTGGGTAGTAGTTAGTTCTCAAGCATTGTAAATGCATGATGAAGGAAATTCAATGACATTTCTAATTCCTAACCTGATAATCCTGAGATTCCAAGACTTGATGACCTTAAATCGTTTTTTTTTTATCCATACAAAGCTAATACAACATCTCAATATTTCTTCCTCCAACACACTTTCAAAGTGATCAGATGGCCACTAACAAAGTCATGTCTGTTTAAATATGCTATGAAACTAACCATTTAAAAAAAATGTAAAAGGCTAATTAGCATACAAATGGCTAAAAATTTCGTATATTCTAGACTATCTTCAAATTGAAAGTTAATTTAAAATTTGATTTAAAAAGAGTATTTTTGTTTTATGGTCCATAAGATTTATATGCTCATCTGCTCCCCTGGAAATAAAAAATAGCAAAATATATTATTACAAATCATGGTCTATTGGTCTCATAAATGATATAATTTAACAATTTTTACTTTCTTTGTCAGTGCAAGCTAACATCAATTATCAAATAATTTGCAAATATAAGTTATATGAGGTTATATTTTGGCATAGCCCAAATCATAATCTTAAAGGTATCTAGAATGCATTTTTAAAAAAATGTCCCAGAGTACCAAATGGAGCTTTAACATGGAGGCATGAAGATAAAATTGCATTAAAACATGCAAACATTTCCATGAACAAATAAATCTAAAGGGAAGCTTTTTTTTTAATTATAGTTGATGCCTTCAGAAATGAAGGGTAAGACCCAAAATGTGTCCTAAGTTGAAAAACTGTTATTAAGATGCCAGTTGTGATGATAAATGACATTTATAGATTTTGGTAAATTCTAACTTTTATATCCTTTTCTTTGGGCAAATTGTCAAAATGGGCAATTTAACAGAAAATCCTCTAGAATGGGCAAATAACCATAACTCTCACCTCTAAAATGATTTTTGAGGTTTTCATTTTGTATTATGTCTCCTTTATTCATTCAATGTTTTCTTTATTCCCTTAAAGACTTGGAAACATCCATTCCCGTTGTTGTAGCTTATGTCTTTGCTTTTGTTAAGAAGATCCCAAAAGGTTTTATAATCCAAGGCACAGTTTTAGAACTGGAATAAGGGTTTTTTAATTATAGAATACAATATGTGATCTAATGCACTATGTCCTTCTGCCACCTTAGTACTGACAACTTCATTAATAAAACTTACTTCAACCCAGATACGCAAGATGCCATTGTCTATCATCCCATGGATTAAAAATAAAGAAAGAAAGAAATACAGTTGTACTTTAGAAATTATTTGACAGCAAATAAAATGGCAAGGAAATTGAAACATTTATTTTAAAATCTTTCCCTCATCACTCTCAGTTTTCACATTCCCATTGAAATTAGGTGACAAAACCAAAACTAACAAAACAGAATACCTAACTAAATTTACAAATGGGAGTGGCTGCCCCTTTAAATCCAGTCACTGGTCAGGTTCATCCCAGCCCATGCAAGCAGTAGCAATACCACACTAATCTTAAGAGAGGACAAAAACAAGATTCATTCACTAAGAGGATGAAGTAGATAAAAGTCACTGAACATAAAATGGATCCCCCCACTCCTGAATATATTACCAATCAGTTCAGTCTCTAGTCCAAAAATCTACACATGGTCCTTAACCACGTGTCCACAAAATGGTGGCTGTCCCACCTTCATCTTGAACAAACCAAGATAGTGTCATCAACCCTCCTTCAAAACTGGGAAATTTAAATCCAGTGAAGAAAACAAAATGGCATCATTGATCCTCCTCCAAAAGACACAACTCAAACATTCTTACAACTTCAACTCTAACATAATCTGAAACCAGCAAAACTCACTTGATACAACAGCAGCAACCACATCAGACATCTCATGATGAAAACAGCAACACAGCAGGTTCTCTTCAGGTTTCTAGACAATTCCCAAGCTTTGTAGTTTCAAAGTTAAAACAAGTCTTTAAGTACCACATTTTCAAGTCAGCCTACACATGTCACAAGTTTCTCCAACATGTTTCTCTGGGCTCCTCATTGACCCAGGTTAGGGAAGGAAGCCCACCGTGTAGCTTCCTTCTTGCCCTGCTGCTGCACAGGGCAGCAGCAGCTCTGAGGCCTCCAGCTCCCTGGGGCTCCTCTGCTCTCTCTCCCTTCACCATCTTCTCTCCTTCTCCTTGAATCCCCTCTCTCTATGTTCCCCTCAAGAAAAGCTTTGGCTTCCCTTCCCCAAGTCTCCACCCACCAGAGCACAATGACTGCTACCCTAATGCAGCATTACCAAGCTGGGTTCACGGCCCCCCATTTTCACCAAAACACCCCTTTCAATTTTTATATTTCAAAGCTATTCATTCTGAAGGTACATTTACATTACAGTTACATTCTGCTATCTCCTTCATTATTACCTAAACTACTTTTCCCATGAATCAAAGTAATAGTTCTGTAAACAGTAAATGGCTCTCATGATTTTACAGAGAAGATGTTTGTGTCCAGAGAAGAGTCAAACTGTCTGCACCATTTTAATGGGCCAAATGCAATACCCTACTCAAAAAGAAGGAAAAAAAATAATTAGAGATGGAAATTTTATCTTCTCTCCCCTACCATATCACAGCCAAATCTCCCACTTCATTTCCAATGCTACTGCATTAACACACTTTTATCATCCTGTGCCTGGAATAGTCTGATTTTCTTAGCACCAATATTATTTTTCTGCTCCAGTTCCTTTCATATGTGAAGTGGAGATTAACAATGACTCTTCTTTCATTGGATTGTTGTGAAAAACGAATGAGTGAATACATGTAGAGTGTGTAGACTAGTATCTGGCAACATAGTAAGTACTAGAACTAAGTATGAGCCTCATGTAAAATTCAATCCTCTGTTCTGCAAGATTGATCGTTCTATAATGAACATATGGATAAAACCAGAATCTATTTTTCATATCCCCATCTCTTCTCTAGATTTTTGCAACAGCCTCCTTACCAGTCTTTCTGCTGCTGTACTTGATGCTACAGTGTGTTTAGCTCAGTGTCTGAATCACCCTTTGAAATTCTAAATCAGATCAAGTCACTCTTCTGCTCTCTCTCTCCCCCTCTTTTCCTCCCTCACTGTCTCTTTTCTCTCTCTCCTCTCTCTCTCACACATGTACATGCACATACACACACAAACATACTCACCATTAATCTCATTGCAAATACAGGTCTAATTTCTGGAAGAGTCTATAAGACCTTGCAAAGCTTGTGACCCCCTTTCCATTGCTTCTCTGACTTCATCGCCACTTATAGCCTCCTGGTTTACTAAGTTCCAGCTTCTCAGATGTCTTCATGATTCTCTACACAGACTGACTGCTCTCATCATCAGGTTTTCTGACCAACAATTCTGCTTGCGACCTCTTCTCCCTTCTTCATACTCAGCTACATTCATTCTTACAGTTCATTCAAATTTTAAACCATCTTATTTAAAATGCAAGTCTCCCTCCACCTCCATATTCCTAAATTCCCTTAACCTGCTATTTTTTTTCATAACATGAAAAAAATGAATGATCTTTTATCATGCTCTAGAATTTATTTATGCTTAATATACATTGTTTCTTGCCAGGTAACAATTTCTCACTTCACTAGAGCAGAGATCTCTCTCTCTCTCTCTGTTACTTTAGTTATTTGTCTTCAGTGTCTGGCATATGACACATTCAATACCCATCTAGGCTATAAAACAATGAATGAACATGTTGTCACCCCATGTTATACCCATATATATTTCCTCAATGACAGAGATAAGAAAAAGGGGGTTCAAGAAATGGTCACATCTGGACACCCAGATCTCTGAATCTTTCCTGAATGACTCTAACTCTAGGGAGTCTCTTAGAATGTGAAGGTTGAAAGTGATAGCGGGTCCAAGAGGAGTAGAAGCCTCCACTCAACAAGTCATAGTCCTGCATCACCCGCACACAGCAGTGCCAGAAAATGCAATTTAAACAACAGCATTTTATTAACAAGGGAAATTAACCAGGAAAATGAGAAGTACTTAATGCCACAAGTGGCCAGTTATCTCACCCCAATCACCATTTAGTCCAAAAGTTCCAAATGCATGTCCAAGATGGTACCCCTTGTAGACATTGCCAAGTCCAGTCTTTCTCTGGCATCTTCTCTTTGCTTCTTCTCTCTCCAGCATTCCAAGTTGCTCTGCTTCTCCAAGGCTCTTCTAACATTTCCAGCAGATGCTAATGCAAACTTATTTTTCCAAATATGCTGTCTTGCTGTGGCTCCAGACATTTTCTTTACCAGACCTGCCTTCAGCAGGCTAAATCTACCAAGACTGCCATTCTGGCAACCAACTCCTCATTGAGCTACATCTCTGCTGGTCACTCTCCCACCAGGTGGCTCCATGCCACCACCCACTCACTCTTCCAGGGGGCTTCCCCTGGCCAGGCCAAGGCCTGTTCTCTCAGTCCGCCATGCTCATCTCCCCCTCTGCTCCCTTCTCTCTCCTCATGCCTCCCTTTTTATACACCCTCTCTTCTTGCTTCCCATTTTCTCTGATGGTTCTTTCAGACTCCGCCCAGCAGAGTATTTTGGCACCCATACAATTTTTAACTGTGTCATTACCATGTATCATAAGGATGATTGTGAATGTAAGGGTTACTCCTAAGAGCTTCTGATAGACAGAAAATGAAAGCTACATAAAATATTGAGGCAGAAATAGTTGGAGATAGAAAGATAGATAGGGAAAGAGAAAAAAGAAAACAAAGAACTGTTGCCTTTTCCCTACCCTAATTGTCCTCATAATGCTGTTAGGCTGAATATCAATTAGTCCGCATCCCTTCAGGGGACAGTCCCTGTGTCTGAGTCCCATGAAGTTTTTTCTGATGCTGTCCTTTCAGCATGGCTTTCAAGTATCCTTCACCTTTCCCACTGATCATAAACCCCCTTTTGGTTCAGACATTCTCCCTTGTTTTGTTATCTGTGTCTTAGGTCACGGTTACATAACATGCTGACTAAGTTTAATTACTTCATTAATTCCCCTAGTTTCCCGATGTGCAGTATGAATTTTATCACCTTCTGTTCAAAGATGAGTTGAATTCATTACTAGGATTTTGTGCATGAAGGTCAATTAAACTTCAAATTATAAAGCAAGCAACAAAGAATAAAAAAAAAATCCACAGTGCTACTACTGAAGATTTTCTCCAAAAGGTGGTCCATTTGTACCCTCTGGCTATCTGTCTGGCATTTATAATAACCTTATTTCTCCATATAGTTCTGTTTCCTCCATTTTGATTTTAAAGCAAAATACACATCAGCAATATAAAGAGACAAGAGTGCTTTGCATTTCCTCCCTCAGGGTACTTCTGAAACACTAGTATCCACTAAACTATTTCATTCTACATCAAGGGAGAGCCCCCAGTCTGTGCCAGGTATTGTGCAAAGTCCTGGACAAGGCATTTTTTTAATAAAGTCATCCTGGGACTCAGCCTACACACTGTAATGAAAGAGTCAAAAACTAAACCAAGGTTGTTGTCAGGTATGAGAACTCGGATGATAATAGCAACAACATGAATAATCATTGCTGAAATTTATTCAAGGTTTATAATATGCCAGCCACACATTACTTTGCATTTTAACTCATTTCTTACTCATTCACATAGTAACTCAATTAACCCTTTAAATAGACACTATTGTTATACTCTATTTTGCAAATGAGAAAAGTGAAGCACAGAGATATAAGTAATTTACCTATTTGGTGAAGGGTTGAGCCCTGATATGAACCCAGATCCAGGACCTGAGGTGATCCTATTTCTCAGCTCACCTTTAGATATGCACACGCACACCTACTTTAATCTTCAATACAGCTGGCAATCACTCTTGTGGCATATGCTAAGTGCCTGCTATGTACTATGACCAGCCTGGAAAAACCCATAATTACAATAGAGCTCAGAGTCATGATGATCTGCCATGTAAAGTGGTACCAGGGTACCATAATCCAGAAAACAAATGAAGAGCAGAAGATGCTCAGTTTGGGGGGTGAGCATGTTACTCATGGTAGGAATAATGAAAACTTGTTGTGAGAGTAGCTCAAACACACAGAGAAGACTTCTGGGAAAATACTCAGCATTTTATTTAGTCAAGTCTCTCCTCTTTCAAAACCATCCCAAATTTTATTCATAAGTATCTCCCTTTTGTCATGATCAATTTTATGCATCTACTTGATTGGGCCATGGGATGCTCAGATATTGAAATGTTTTTTGGGTATGTCTGTAATGGTGTATCTGCATGAGAATAACAATTGAATTAGTCAACTGATTAAAGCAAAGTTGCCTCTCTACTCTGGGTGGACCTTGTCCATTCACTAGAGGCTTGCACAGAGTGAAGGTAGACTAAGGGAAAATTGATTCTCTGTGTTTTTGTTATCAGGGATGGGGGGGCAGGATTTTTTTTTTTTAATAAAAATCCTTTTGCCAGCTTTTCTTACACAGAGAAAAATCTTTACCTTTCAGTCTGATACAAAATGAACAAAAGCCTTTATTAACCTTAAAGTTTCCACACACACAAGTTACCTTTGTCATTTAGATACCTGCTGTTTGCCTGCACATGGCCCTCTTCCAAACTGAAAAACAAAAAAAAAGGCTTTTGTTCTTTAAAACTGTTTCAGGGTTCTTAACTGCCCACAGCCTTTGTATATGTGATTCTAAAGCCAGATCAAACTCTAAAGTGATCAAACTATTTATTACTAAGTAAGCAAGTAAAAAAGTGATCACCTAAGCATGTACTATAAGATAACCATGTAAAAACCCCAGATACCCCATTACATGTGCTACAAAATAAACATGAAAAACCCAGTTACCCCACCACATGTTCAAAACTGTCTGTTTAGTCCCTGGTCACCTCACCACATGCCCAATTAATCTGTATTCACCAACATGTGTTCCAAAAGCAAGCATTCTTTTTTTTCTCTCTTTTGGCATCTGTTTTAGCTTCCTTCAAGCACGTGGTCCAAGACTTGGTGTTCTTTTCTTTTTTTTTGAGACTAGGTCTCGCTATTTTTGCCTGTGGAGCCGCAGGTTCACATTGCCCGAGGTACCACAGACTCAAGCCTCAGCTTCCCAGGTAGCTGGAATTACAGATGTGCACCACCATGCCCAGCTATTTTTTTGAGACTAGGTCTCGCTACATGCCCCCATGTAGTCCCACGGATTGGGACTCAAACCGTGATCCCTGGCCCCCCAGCGGTGGCTTCCTAGGCTGCCTCTTACAGGCATGCGCCACCATACCTGGCCTTTGGTGTTCTTTTCTTTAGGCATCCTTCTCAAGTTTAGGCAGTAGAAAAACTCCAAGGTAAAGTAGGAACCAATATCAGGTTCATCTTCCCAGGCCTTGCACACTGCCTCTCCAAAAACATCTGAATCAGACTAGATGAAACAAATTCCAATACAAAGTTCAAATATCCAAACTCTTTAGATTCCTTCAGCACACAGGCATCAGCTTATGCAAGCTAAGGCTCATGAGTGCACCAGTCCAGGCCTAAACCCAAGGGCCCCATCCTTCCTCGGCCTTCATGACTGGGCCCTTATTCTCTTTCAAAAATGGCTGATCCTTTGTTTCCCTTCTAAGTTCTTTTTTTTTTTTTTTTTTTTTTTTTTTTTTTTTTTTTTTTTTTTTTTTTTTTTTTTTTTTTTTTTTTTTTTTTTTTTTTTGTGAAGTTTTGTTTACATTTCTTTTGTTCTTGCCTTTTGGCTGTTCCTCCCTCCTCCCCTTCTCCTTGCCCCTGCTCTGGTCACTCCATCTCTTATTTCACTGCCAGTTATTGGTCCATTGTTAGTCCATTGGATTCTTCCTTTACTTTGCTGGAGCAATGTTCTTTTGCCAGGTGGTGATAGAGTGCGGCAGGTGAGTCAGGAGGGGTCACCCTCTCTCGTCTTTTCCAAATCCAGTCAATTCTCACCAGAAACAACTAAATCACTAATTCAGTGGCAGATACACATAAAGATGGAGATGAGGAGAAAGAAGTAAAGCCCAGAACAAACAAACATTTCAGATCCTTGGGACACAGGGCTGTGAGAACTATAGAGGCAAACTGTCTCAGATATACAGCCTCTAAGGTTTCCACACATGGTAACGGAATGTCCAGTTTAGAGATACCTTCTGTGTGAGCTAAGCACCCTCCCGCTTTGTACTGAAAGGAAAGCCACATTTGGGCAGTGGCCCCACGATGAACCAAGCTGAGTGCCTTTTTATATATTTCTCCTTGTTTTCCCTCCCGTTTGGGAACAAAACCTTGTGAATCATCTCACATTACAAGAGCCTAGTTTATCTTTTCTCCTCCCCTTCCATCCTTCTGAAATAAAACTATGAATTTTAATGAAGGCCAGCAACCATACCTTGGCTTGAGTTCACCTGGGCCCTAAACCAATCAAGTCAGAAAGTCAAATCTTCACAATATCTCCAAGTCCCTCTTGAAACTTACAATTCTGAAGTAAAAGGGAAGTAACTCCTATTTCCTAGCTACACAATGGTACTATCTGTGCATAGCTATCAGCTATGTTAATGGCAGAAACCGCTCCAACATTTTCCACAAGCTGGGGCCTGGTGGTCCCCTGTACTCAAATTGGAGCCACACCACTAGTTGTCCTTTATATTCAGCTTGTGGACAGCAGATACTAAAAATCCTCAGCCTCCGTTACCAGATACTTCAGAAATACCATGGATTCTGTTCCTCTGTGGGACCTCAGACTGATACAATCTTATTATGATCACCATTTTCCTATATTCCTTTTTCATGTGTAAGTCCTTTCTTAGTACATCAAGAATGTAGATGCCAAATAGGGGAGTATCTCCAAAGGTCCCATGGTCCCCACATGGAGAAAACACTTACTAGTGTCCCTCTTTGTTGTACGCAGTTGCCACCCAATGCATGTGACTAACTTGAAGACTAGTCTAGAATTTGCCAACAATTGGCAGCAACAGAGAGGATCCATCTATGGTTGTGTGCCCTCTCTAGCAAGCTACTAGATGTTTGAAGACAAATTGCTGCCAAACTCACTTCCTACCAGTGAATCAGAGAGCAACCAAACTCTATAGGTTCAAATTCTCAAAGATATAGGTGAAAGAATACTCTAGAGAAAGTAGGGATTTTTCTTTCATCATTTAAAAAAAAATTTATCTCATAAGATTTGTTTGCATTACTTTTTTTTTCCTTCCCATTTGGGTTTCCCTCCACCCCCTCCCAGTCATTCCATCTCTTCTTTCATTGCCAGTTGTTACTCAATTTTGAGTCCCTTTGATTCATCTTTATCTTTCCTGGAGCAATGTTCTTATGCCAGGTGTATATATGTTTTCCTAAAACACAATGGCTTGTGCTTAGTTTTCTAGGTGTATCTTTTGTTGCGGGCAGCCAGTTTGTGCATATTTGGATCCTTTCAGTGCCTCCTCCTTACAGGTCATCTGCTCTGACCCAGTTTCTATCACATTTCACTTCTTCTTTGCTTTGTGATTCTGGTCCTGGCATTGGAAGCATTTCTCCCAGACCATATTCGAATAAAACATTTCTTGGTCAGGATAGATACTGGCAGATGGTTGGTCCAGTTTGTCTTGGAGCCACTACCCATCTCTGTGCTGCCTTCCTCTCCATGTGGAATGGGAGGGGGCCAAGCTCATACTGAAGGCATCTCTGAACCAGAAATTTTATCCCCATCTCTAGAGACTTTGGTGGTTATATTTCTGAGATAGTTCATTTCATTAGTTAGTCTCACAGTCCTGTGTCCCATGAATCTGAAATGTTCCTTTATCCTGTACTTCTTTTTCTTCACCTCCATCTTCATGTGTAGTGTGCCTGTTACTGAATTAGTGATTTAGTTCTTTCTGGTGAGGATTGATTGGATTTGGAGACCAGAGGGGGTTACACCTCCCAACCCACCCAACCCCCCACCTTGGCCCATGTGTTCAACAGTCCCCCCAAGTCAGAAGCGGCTGCATGGGATGGCAGAGCTTTCAGGGAGATGAGTAACCCAGGTTCCCAAAGGGAGCTGGGCGAAAGCATGGGCAAAATGCCCTTTGTTTGGGTCCCCAGAGCCTGGAGCCACCTGCAGGTCAGAGACATTGGGGAGTCACCCAGCCCTCACCTCTGAGTCTGAAAGGGGCTGCATGAGAGGGCAGAGCATCCCGGGAGATGGGTGGCCCAGATCCCCAAAGAGAGTCAGGTGAAAATGTGAGCCTCTTTCATCATTTTTACCCTCCAATCCTTTGGATATATTTCAGATCTGATCATTCCCCATATTATGCTACCCCCTCCTTTTTTCTGTTATTTTTTAATTGTCAAAGGACATTTGGTCTCATGAGACAATTAGTTAGCTTTGCCAATTGAGAAGACTTCATTCATTAAGAAGCTTAGCCTGGAGTAGAGGGAGAGGGAAACAAGCAGGGTCCGAGTTTCATAAAGCAGTGTTGTATTTTCTGAATGTATCTGACTAATTTTACATTTTAAAAATAAAGTTAAATTGTGATTTTCCCCTTTAAGATAATTGTTCACAGTTGCCCTTAAGATAGGAAATTCTGGCTCTTGATATCTGTAGTTCTCAAAATGAGATTCCCACTGCTCCTGATGATTCTCTTGCTGTTATCTTCAGAACCCTAAGCTTGCCATAATTTTTTTCTTTCAGAAACTCTAAGACAGACAAAAACTCACTTTGCACACATGTATGTCTTGTTTACACATATAGCCTCAAGGTGCAGGTACACCTGAGAGGAACTATGGGGTAGTTTCCAGGCCACAACAATAAAACAAATACCACAATAAAGCCAGTCATGGGCCAGTTTTGGCTTCCCATATGAAAGCAGTATTTATCTTATCTATACTGTGGTCTTTTCAATGTGTGCCAAATCTAAAAGCAAAAATTTTTAAATTAATTAAAAGACACTTTATCAACAAAAAATTGCTGTCATTGGAGCCTGCAGTCAGATATAATCTTTTTTGCTAGTAGAGGGTGTTGCTTTGATGTTGATAGTTGCTGATCAAGTGGGTTGGTGGTGGCTGAAGATTGCAGTTGCTATGGCAATTCTTGAATTAAGACAACAATGAAGCTTGCTGAACTGATTGACTTTTCCTTTCATGAACTTTCTGTGGGATGTGTCCTATTCAATAGTCTTTTACACATGAAATTTGAATATCTTTCAAAATTAAAGATAATCCTCTTACATTCCACTACTGCTTTTTTAGCATTCATGTAATATTGTAAATTTTTTTTGTCATTATAATAATCATAGTTCTTTACCAAGAATTGATTCCATATCAAGAAATCACTTTCATTGCTCACATATAACCAACTCCTCCTTAAAGTTTGCCCAGAGTTTGAAGTAATTCAGTCTCATCATGTTTCACCTCAAATTCAAGTTCTCTCACTTCTTCCACCACATTTGCAGTTACCTCTTCCACTGAAGTCTTGAACTCTTAAGAATCATCCAGGAGGGTGGGAAACAGCTTCTCCCAAACTCCTGCTAATGTTGCTATTTTAGGCCCCTTTCATGAATTGTGAATGCTCTTAATGACAAAAATGGTGAATCCTTTCCAGAATGTTTTCAGTTGACTTTCTCCAGATCTATCAGTGGAATAACTGTCCAGAGAAGCTATAGTCTTACAAAATGTATGTATTAAATAATAAAAGCTAAAGGTCTACTTTGAAAATCTGATGTTCAATCTATCACCTGTGTTAATTCTCCTAGCTAGATCCAGATCTAGCTTCTGTACTTCTATAATGTACCTGCTGTTATTGTGCATGTTATGTTGCATGTTTAGGTATAAGGAAGAAGTCCTCACACATCATGAACCAATCTCTGCCAGCTTCTAACTTTTATTCTACAGTTCCCTCACCTCTCTCAGCCTTTATAGAATTTAAGAGAGTAATAACCTTGCTCTGGATTATGTTTTACCTTAAGGGAATACTGTGACTGGCTTGACACGTTACCCAGATCACTGAAACTTTGTCTGTCTAAGCAAGAAGCTGCTCTGTTTTCTATCATTCATATGCACACTGGAGTGCATCTTTCATTTTCTTCAATAACTTTTCCTTTGCATTTACAATTTGACTAACAGTTTGATGCAAAGATATAAGCTTTCTACCTTTTTCAGTTTTCAATAAGTTCTATTCACTAAGCCTATTCTACCTTTTAATTTAAAATAAGTTTCATGTAATTCTTTTACCTGAACACTTTAAGGTCAGTTGTAGGGTTCTTAATTGGTTTAATTTAAATATTGTTGTGTTTTAGGGGATCGGAAGGCCCTAAGGAGGGGAAAGAGAATGAGGAATGGCTGGTCAGTGGAGGAGTCAGAACACACACATTTTTTAATAAATATTGTCATCTGATATGGGCACATTTCTTGCTGTCCCCAAAACAATTACAATAGTAACATCAACAATCACTGATCACAGATCACCATGATAAATAACAAATTTTGATACATTTTAAGAATTACAAAATGTGGCATAGAGGCATGAAATGAGCGCATGGTATGGAAAAAATGGTGCTGATAGATTTGTGTTCAACATGTCATTGCCACAAAACTTTGATTTACCAAAAAATGCCACACCTGCAGAGTATTTAAAGCTGAGTACAATAAAATGTGGTTTGCCCCTGTTTCCTCCTCATTTTCCTTTTTTTCTCTACCTCTATCCATGACATATTCCCAATCCAACATGAGTACACACACATACACACACACACCTACACAAGCTTGGTGACTACCACACAATCTTTCTGGACCTCGATCCTCCCAGATGAAGGCTTGCAGTGTTGCAGCAGCAGCAGTAACCAGTGAACATCACCTGACATCAGCATCACCTGAGAGAGGAACAGGAGGCTGCCAGGTGTAGCAGGAGTAGACACTGTGCTGGACTTGTTGGTGTAAAACTAGAAAGTGTTTCAGCAACAGAAGGGAATGGAAAAGAAATTGGAACATGTTTGAAGAAAAATTATGAATTGAACTCTAGAAATCTGACTGCAGAACTGAGGCTTACCAGAAGCAAAAGGTGAGGACTAGGAGCAAAAGATGGGGAAATCCCCAATGAACTCATGTAGAGGATATGGTGCCAAAGGTGGTAGGTGCTGTGTGGTAACGCACATTTGAAGAGCTTTAAATGTGTAGCTTTAAGTCACATACAGTTATAATTGTGCCCTACATGATCTCAATCATAAATAACACAATTTTAAAACAATGCTAAGACATTTGGAAAAACAGAATTGAACCTAAGCATTCTCTAGAAGTGGGAACAGATTTCTGTTAAGCTGCCCCAAATAATGACTAGGCCCAGGTTAAGAGTAAAAATGAAGCCCATATATCATATGGTCAATGTTGTAACTTGTTTAAAGCTAATGCTTGGCTAAGAAAATGTTCAATAAAATCTGAAAAATACATTTATCACAACAAAATAAAAATATTGAGTTAAACTGTTTTACATCTAACTCAGTATGACTAAATTTAATTGCACAAATCTGGGTGTTCTGTGGATAGCCCAGTGATGTATGCTTGAGTAATACAAAAAGACACAGATCACTTATAAAGTATTAGTATCTGTTCTTTTTTTCTCTGAATTACCATCTTTCATTTAATTAAAGAAAGCGTGTTTGGATTGCAAGGAAGAAGAAGGAAGAAAAATATTTTTATTGACTTTTTCCTCAATATACTTTTAGAAAATATTTGCTCTTTGACTGTTTTGATTGAATTTAAAAAATATTAAAATGCACATGAAAAAACAAATTCATCACCATTCTGTGGGGATATTGGTTAAGTAATTTTTTATTGAGGTGTTGCAGATTTGTAACACTATACAAGTTTCAAGTATAAAGTAATATAATTCTATAGCTGTAAAAACTACATCATGATAAAATAAACCACTGGAAAGAGAAATTAAAAATAAAATAATTTACAAAAGTGTCAAAGGGACTAAAATACCAATACATAAATTAGACAAAGAGATAAAAGATTTGAAAACTCTAAGATATTGTTGAAAAAAATAGAAGACACAAAGATATGGGAAGTTATCCCATGCTCATGATTGGAAGGCTAACATTGTTAACATGGCCATTTTAACTAAAGTGATCTATAAATTCAGTGCAATCTCTGTCAAGATCCAAATGGTATTTTTCACAGAAACAGAACCAAAAAATCATAAAATTTGATTGGAACCACAAAGGAATCCACATAGCAACTTAGATCCTGAATATAAATAGAATTATCATGCCCTAACTTCAAGTTATACTACAAAGTGATAGTAATCAAAATTAGTTGGCATTAGAATAAAAAGACACACAGATCAATGGAACAAAATTGAGAGTACAGAAATCCACATATGTAGCAGCTAACTTGGGACAAAAGAGATAAGAATATACAATGGAGAAAGTAAAGCTTTTTTAAAAATAAATAGTGATAGAAAACTGGACAACCACATCAAATGAAATTAGACCATTGCCTTACATTCATAAACAAAAATTAATTCAAGATAGATTAAAAACTTGAATATAAAACTAGAAACCATAAAATACATCAAGAAAACAGAGAGTAAGCTACTTGGCATCAGCTTTAGCAGTGTCCTTGTAGGTTCACAACAACAGCAAAAGGAAAAATTAAAAAATGGAATTAGCTCAAACAAACAGAAAAGTTTCTACATGGTGTAAATTACTATCATCAAAATAAAAAGGTAATCTACTGAATAGGAGAAGCAAATGTCTGTTCTTTAAAATTGTGTTTCCTTCCTTACCTTCACTACCAACAAAGCCACTACTTTTGTTGTTATAATCGACATTATCCACGTAATCTGGAGTCTATTTAAACTGACAGAATTATGAGAAAATGAATGTCTATTGATAAGTCACACAGTCTTTGATATTCTGTTATGGCAGCTCAAGTTGACTAATACTTTGTGAAAATGTTGTCATTTATGTAACAGAAAGGGCAATGTGGCAGCAGTGTTATATTACAAGATTTCATAACTCTATTCTTAACACACATATCTTCCCTCTACAAAAAGAGTTTTTAAGTGGCACAGTTGAAGCATCATTTCTGTCACATTCCATGTATGAGCACCCTTATATGCAGTGAAATGAGGCTGTCATGGGCATAGTGTGGTTTCTGGAAGCTCACTCTCTCTTTTGGCTCTGCCTGATATTCCCTCTCTTAGTGTCACTCTTTAAGGACCTTCTGGAAAATAGGTATTTTTATAGTGCAATTCGAATGAAATGGTGAGACATGTGTAACATATTCAGAGGGTTACCTAGACCTTGACAAAGCAGTTTCAAGTTTTCTCATCTAATTCTCACAGCAGCCCTGAGAGGTAGGCAGAATAAATATTGTTATCCTGTCGCAATGAGTATCACAAAGAACAGGTGAGTGACTTTCTTTAATCTATGGATGGCAGATTCAAATACTAAAAATGCATAAGGATCTCTCCATTTTCTTCTGTTTGCTCTTGTTATGGTATTTTTTTGTTGAACAGATTTTCATACTATGCGTTACCTTAAGAATATTCATTGCCATTGATCAGGCTCAAGGCAATAATCTCTATCAGCTTGTTTGCATGTCTTGCATATCTCATTTCCTTTTCAAGAATGTCCTTCTCTGTCCCTTTACCTAGACAACAACCACCAGTACAGTTGCCTGGCAACTGTTTTTTTTCCCCCCAGCATTTTGCTGATGATACAAGCTTGTATGATGTGTGTGTATACACAAATATATATATATATATATATATATTCAGAAGCATATGTGATATATTTATGATACGATAAAGATCAGATGTTAATTCTAAAGGACTAGGTTTTATATTAGGATGTACAGGTGATCTTTCTGTAAGCAGGTTTGAGGATTGGAAAAATATGAAAATCTTAAAATGAAAATCATAATACAACACAAGGAAACAAATTGAGGAATTTTTACTTTCTTCTGTCATAAAAAGTTATTTGATTTCAAATACAAAAATAAGGTGTCCCAGGAAGTCAAGCAATAGGTAAAAATATCCATATTTCCATCTCACTTCAGACTTTAACTTTGCCTATTATTAAATGCTACTAAAAATAATGCATGCAAGATGGCACAATTATACCAGTCTTAGAGTCATATTGTAGTAGTAGGCCAAGTAACCCTACCAACGCCTGACCAACTGCATGATGAATCTGGGATCAGACACGAAATCGTGTCAATATAATGTTTACACACTACAAAAGGACTGTATATTTAGGTTTTCCAGGAAGCAATGCTGAGAGAAATTTTGGAATATGGTGTGCTTGTTGGGAAGTTGAGGAAGGGAATCCTGACCCTGACAAAACATCTTGTCTATTTAGGCTACTGTAGCAAAAATGCCATAAAATGATTAGCTTAGAAACAAACATAATTAATGATTTTCTCATTGTTCTTCGGTCTGAGGAAGTAAGGGCATTCTTCCCCTTCCCTAACTTTCTAATTAATCATCAAACGATGTGTTTTTGTTTGTTTGTTTTGTTTTTTTGAGACTAGGTCTCGCTATTTTTGCCCGTGGAACCTAGGCTCTCGTTGCCCGGGGTACCACAGACTCAAGCAATCCCCAGTCTCAGCTTCCCAGGTAGCTGGGATTACAGGCGCGCACCACCACGTCCAGCTATTTTTTTGGAACTAGGTCTCGCTACGTGCCCCAGGCGGGACTCAAACCGCAATCCCTAGCCCCAGCCGCTTCATAGGCTGAAGCTTGCAGGCATAAGCCACCGTGCCGGGCCCCATCAAACGATGTTAATCAACAAAAGATTAGGAGGGGTGAAGAAACAGGGTTACGCAGAGAAAGACTTTCTACCATCAAGTTGAACTGTCATTCATAAAAACAAAAGGGCTGGGGGAGACAAGATTGGACTTGGAGAGTCTCAGACTGTGATGCACATCTAACAGCTGTGCAACAACCCAGGGGGTCATTTCAAATCCATTGAGCAGAAATGGTGGGGTCATAGGAACCACACCCTGCATGTCTGTTGACTGGGAGTTGCCCAGAAAGAGACTGCTATCAAACTGAAAGCATTTTCATATCCTCACAAGATGCAGTTGAAAGCTACTCTCTGAAACTGGAGGACAAAGTAGTGTCTAAAGGGATATCCCTGTAATTATCTCTACAACTCTATATTACAAGGTGTATATATATATGTAATATATATAATATTATATATTGTATACATACATACATACATACATACATACATACATACATACATATATATATATATATATATATATATATATATGACTAGGTCTCGCTACTTTTGCCAATGGAACTCCAGGCTCTCGTTGCCCGGGGTAACACAGACTCAAGCAATCCCCAGCCTCAGCTTCCCAGGTAGCTGGGATTACAGTCGCGCGCCACCATGCCCAGCTATTTGGGGGGGGGGGGGACTAGGTCTCACTGTGTTGCCCCGAGCAGGACTCAAACCATGATCCCTAGCCCCCGCCGCTTCATAGGCTGAAGCTTACAGGCACGAACCACCATGCCTGCCTACAAGGTGTATATTATTTAAGGAGTAGGCAGTTCTTTTTCAAGATCTGCTTACTCGAAGGTGAATTGTCTCTAGGGAATATTTCTTTGTTTAGTCCTGGTTTTATGTTTATCAAATAGTATTTGGATGGATCATTTAGTTTGGTAAGCATATCAATACCGGGGAAAAAAAGGAACTAAGGAAGCAACTCAAAGTATAATGGACCCCCAAGAGATTGAAATGAGCAAACAAACCCCAACAGTCTCTCATTGTCGCTGGTTCATTTTTCAAGTTTACATGTAAGGGGACTGGTCCACAGAAGTTTTGACTCAGTAGCTATCACCAAATAATAGAACTAGTTAGAGTCCAGATCCATTCTACTTACTCTTATTGAAAAGCATTGGTAGCCAGTAGACTAGATATTCTTGGATAATCAGATAGAAATTCTGTTTCTAAACATGAAAAGTGAAGTACCTGTTTTAGATGCTGTTAATCATTTCAGTGCTTAACAACCCATAAGATCTTTTCAGATACAGTCTGTGAAGTATTACTCACACATATCAACTTGTATTATAGCAGGTATTTTTAATGACTTTGAATTTTCAGCCCATTAATGTTGTTGCAGTTGAAATAGATCCATAAATGCCAAGATGAGTTTTTTTCAAGGGTCCTCTTTTGATGAAACTTTCTAGCTTTCATAGGTTTCATATTTTTTAACTTAGTAGACTATTTCTATGGTAGACTGTTGCTGTCTTATCAATTTAATGTCCAAGTCCATTTTGTGATTATAGCCAAAGATCATATATACTTATAGCAAAAGTCCATAAGACATATAGGAAAATATTTAACTTTAAAATCAGTCCTTATGTTTAATATCACCTAAAAAGTTCTATTTAAGTCAAGATTCAGACATTCCTCTGTGAGTAATATGCGTTGTTTTAGTTATTATGCAAATCCATGTGAACATTTTGTGCAAATCTTTTGGTTTACACATGTAAACAGTTTTAGTGTCTATATGGTTAAGAATAAATCTCTGTGAGGGATTTCTTTAGGATGTATATCAAGATGTGATATTGTCAGATGCATTTTCACACATATTGAGGACCCCTGTTTGAAGATTGCTTACAACAACTCCTACACAACTCTCATCATTGTGATTCTTTTTCAAATCTTTGCCAGCCCTTAATATTACCTAATTTTCTGATTCTTGACAAAACTATGGGTGAAAGTGCTGACATCTTATTATTTAATTAGCATTTTCTTCATTATTAGTGATCTAAACTACTTCTTAATATATTTACCAGCCATTTGGTTTTCTAAATTGCCTCTTACTATCCACTGCCATTTTGCTTTTAAACATTCTTTCTCTTTGCTGCCTTTCAATGTTTCTTATATATACTAAATATTAATTCCTTATCTTAGAAAATTACCTCTCAATCCACTACCCACATGTTAATTATCTATGTGAAAAATAATTCTCTCTGTTTAGTCATTCTTACTTGCTTTTTTGTGGTTTTGGTATTTCTGATTTTAGTGTTTGAACTGCTGAGGTTTTCTATAAGAATGCTGCACCTTTCAACAGCAAGATAAATACAAGTTTCATAGTTTTAGTTTTCATAATTAATTCCTGAATTTGTACTTTATATACTGTGTAAGGAATAATCTAGCTTATTTCTCTCCATATAGTTAGTATCCTGATTTGTCCTGATTTGTGATATAGCTCATTCATATTCATGTAAACATAGATCTATTTCTAGACTATATTCCATACTAGTTATAAAGTATTCTTTACAGAGGGAATCACTGATCTTTAATTTTCTTAGGAATTTGTAGATCTACATTCAGCAATATAAATGTTAGATTTAGCTTTCTTCTAAATAGATTTCATGCATATAGTGCTTAGAATTACATTGAATTCATAGACTAAAGTTGGGGAAATCAGTATATATTTGTTATGTTGGATATCTAACCCTTCAACAGATCTTGTTGTAGATTTTATTTCTTAAGGATTTTTAAAGCACATGTAAAAATAGTTATATTAAACTGTGACAATACCTACTGTTATACAACAGAAAAATGCACATATGAATGGAAATGTATTATGGAAAGAAACAAATGGAAATGTGCCTGTGCAAACTATATGTGGGGGTTGTTCCTGTTGTTGGTTTAGAGAGCACAGGTGGCGGGAAATAATATAAACAAGAAGATTATGGAGTCAGACACATCATGAGTTAAATTCCAAATTCTTGACTCACTGGCTGTAGGAATTTGAGCAAATTACTTAATTTCCTGTGTTCAATTTCTTAAACTCTGACATTAACAACACATAAGTGAGATGTATGTAAAATGCCTGGTACATGGAAAGTGTCATGTGTAAACTTTTCTTCCCTTAAATTTTATTCTAAGAATCAATCCCTGGAAAACACCAAATTTTCATTCCCTAGCATCTTTAATAAATCTACACTCATCTTCAAAACTCTTTGTCCAACATTTTTTTCTCTCCAGAGGGTGAGAAATAAAATTCATTTTGGTATTAAGAGAAACCAAAAATTAATGCCTCATCTTCCTTATCTCCTTATCTTATTCAAGTACTATGTCTCAGACTTCAACACAGATGAGTTTAACCTTAGCCAGGCAGGTATCACTAATCTAACACAAAAATTTCCACTGCATCCCAGAAAGAAATCTCTGTGTATGCCGCATTCCTAATCATGCAAGCAATTTCATTCAATGCTTCATGTACATTTAAGTAGCCTTCCAGCTATGCTTTATCACATTGTCTGTAATTTTATATACAGAGCAAGTATTCATTAATTTGTTCACATTTTAGTCACAGAATGTGAACACTTAAAATTAGGATTATTGCATGGAAATAACAACTGAATGTGTTATTCATTTTCAAAGTGCAATCATATATTCAATTCATTCACGTATCTCTGCTAGGATGTAAGCTCTTGAAGCAGGGACTCTAATTGTTTCATTTATCATGGCAGATCCATAAGTTGACCCTGAACAGAGTATGTATTCAAGAAATATGTGTTTAGTGAATGTTAGTTTTGATTAATTGACTATTCGAATTAAAAGACCAATTTATTGCCAACCAGATATAGAAATTTATTTTTCTTGCAGACTGAGTAAATTGGATTATTTTGTTTCTGCATGTCCATATTCCTAAATCAAACAGTAGAGATTTTAGACTGTTTGGCCATACTACCTGAGCACAAGGTAGAGATTTTAAATGATGACCACTACATAAGGAAACATATCATAACTTCAATCAAAATTAATTTTTCACTTTTCATACCATTTTCTTTCACAAATGAAGTAGAACCATAAAACATAATTCTATACACAGAATGATTATGCAATATGTTTTGTGGAGTAAAAACCAATTAAATTATTAAAATTTGAACACTAAAGTCAAGATTACAACAGGGAAGTAATAGCAGAGTATAAAGGGAAAAAAAGAACTTTGAATTTCTGGCAATTAACTAGACACAAAGGAAACCACTATGATACTGGGAAATGTAGGTGAATGGCATCTATGAGTCAAGTTTTACCTTGTGAAACATTAATCACAACTTAATCAGACTTACCACTACCTTTGATTACATGTTTCAATACTCATGTACATAATCACCAAAGTCCCTCTACCCCTGAAGTTCACACAGTGGTTCATGTAGACACCAGGGGACCAGATTTTTAGACTCTTTATCGGTGTAACTTGTATTTTAAAGTCTGTGAATGCCATGTTACAGGGACTTGGTGAGAAAAACTGCATCATTCCCCTGGGATTCCCTAAATCCCCACACCCTCTACGTTATGAAGGGTACCATAGCAACATCTGTGTACATCACTGCTTCAGTGTGCATGGGCCACAGCTGCTAAGTCCTACTGGGGAACCATCACACCCTGTCTGGCTGCACATTAAGTCATGGTCTTAGTCCAAGATTTCTGAGAACCTCTGAGTCTTTCCCAGGAGAAATCATTAAAGTCATACTAACTTGAGCAGCGTATGGGATAGCAGTATGTCATTAGCCATTTTATGGTTGTTAAGGGGGAAAGTCATTTCAGAAGTAGTCGGCTGCACCTGAGAGGTGTGGCCCTCCTAGTGCCCCAGAGGAAAATGCGCTCAGCAGTGCAGTCCAAGACTAGTTATCTCAGGGAGGAGACTGGGTAAGGGCCTACCACAACTGCATGATCACACATTTCTGTGAGGGGTGACTGGAACTTTCTGATGGCTGAGAGTTGAATGAAGAAATGTAGGCTATTCACGGGTACTGAGGAAATGTTTTTGCAAATATCCAGTTTGAAAATGTCAAAAGCCAATTCAGAAATTCAACATGACAATGACATCCAAGCATAGGAAAAGAGCCCCTCATATCCTTTCACAGGATGCCAGTTATATCTCCCAGATGGTTTGTCATCACTGATGAGACAGATACCAAGGATGTTTTTATTTTAAAGAATGATCCTCAAGTATCAAACCTAGAACCTAGTACACATATAAATTTGTATACAAATCTGTATACCTCTAAATCAGATTCAGTGTTGTCAATCAATATCACCTCAAAAAAAAAAAAAGAGACCTCTTTGGATATGTTGAAAACCCATTGCCTTTTCCAGTGCATGTTCAGACTGTGCACAGATCAGTTACGCCACAGTTTAAGGGGGCACCTATTCATAGCATCTGCTTGTATTAACATTTGAAAGCTCGTAGATCAATATAGAGGTTCAACCTCTCAGGCAGGAACTGGATAGTCAGGCAAGACCCCTCAGCACATCAACCCTCACTGCCATGTGTGACCATGAATACACTTGGGAGAACCCTCTCTACACACCCATCAACACACATGTGTGTACATAGCTGTGTCCGATCCTGAGTTTATGCTGGGTGTCCTGAGCCCTACCTCTCACTCCTCTTGCCCACTAACTTCAGAGTCCTCATTCCCACCTGAACACCATCCCAACCTGCCTTTCTGGTTGTGGTATCTGGGTAAAACAGGTTGCCTAGTGACTCATCGAACTGTGTAGACCATCCAGAGAATGGGGACATGTGCCTCTGTAGTCTCTTCTCAGTCCTCTGCTCTCATACCAAGGGGGTTCCTGATACTGAACTGCATGGAGGCTCCCAACCCCTTTTGTTCATATCACTCGCTGGATGTGAACAGGAATCCCCTGTTGCTTACTGCACAGTACATCGTCAGGAATGTAGCACAAGTTTCAGTTCTCTCTGGAATACATTCTCTGACCTCGCCATCTTTGTGAGACTTTGCACTGAACCCCATGGCACCTCATACCTCTCCCTGCAGCTCTGTTGCATGGAAACTTCCTCAGCTTGTATGGGCATTTCTCCTCACAAGATTTCAAGTTTCTTGGGACAGAGACTCTGTCAGATCCATTTATTCTCCCTAACAGCTATACAAGCACACTACCTGTTCAAGAAGTTTATTGGACTTTATCACATCAAATGCAAATCTTTATATGGCCAACAGGTCTTTCTGTGGCTATTCAAATCCATTCAAAATTATCTTCCTTCCCACTCCTTTTAAGGAAAGACACCCCTCACCGACTAGCCAGTCTCCTCACGCACAAAAGCACACCTTTCATTGTTCCAGCCATGGAGCATCTTTTAATATTGGCTATGGAATTGCTCCCTCTCCTCCCTTCTCTAGTTCAAGGATGAACTAGTTCCCACCTGAAGCTATCCACTACACCCCTTCCTTTATAACACAGAATACTAATTCAGTAGCAACTCACAGTGCACAGCAAGTTTAAGGACTTCTCATCTTCACTCTAAAGCAATCAGTCAATGAACCACCTTGCTTAGCAGACCTCCCCAACTGTCCGTATCTGCAGGATTTTTTCTCATACAGTAAAGTTACGTCTAGATGCCAATGCTCAGTGTGCCCCTGACTGTCGCTTTTGGGAAAAGGAAGAAGAGGGCCTTGGGAAGCACCCTTCTGTATGTAGGCATTTATTTAATTTTCAGTTTCACTCCTGATTTTGGATAAGTTCAATGTTTCTATCTTTCTCACATATAATTTCTCTAAAGTGTAAATTCACACTTTGTATCGGGAGTGAGTAGGAGTACAGGAGTTCATCTGCTCACAGTCTTGGGATCATTTTCTGCTCTTTCATCTTCCTCCTGTGCCACAAGCTTCATGAGCCACAGGCTCATGAATTCCACTGCTCTTGAAATCAGGTAACAAAAAAAGCGAAACAGGGTACTTTACTAAACTTACAAATGGACAAATGGAAGCAGCTGTCTCTTTAAACCCAGCTACTCCTTAGCTTCGTTCCAGCCTGCACAAGCAGCAGCAAGACTACACTAACCTTAAGAGGAAGCAGAAACAGACTTGCTCATTAAAAGGCAAAATAAACAAGTCTCTGAGCATACAATGGACCCCCCTTTGATTATTTTACCCAGCAGTTCAGTCTCTAGTCCAAAAATTGCACATGGCTGCTCAGTCTGTGCATCCACAAAATGACAGTCATCCCACCTTCAAACCAAATAAAGGAACCAAGATGGCATTGTTTGTCCTTCTTCAAAGGCACAGCTTTACTCACTTCAAGCCAAATGTAGCAATCAAGATGGCATCATCGGTCCTTCTTCAAAAACCAGAGATTCAAATCTAATGAGGAAATCAGGATGGCATCTTCAATTCTTCTCCAAAAGGCACAGTTCCAGCATTCTTTCAGCTTCAACTCTCAAGTGGCTTGAAACCAGTAAGACTCACTCAACACAACAGTAGCAACCACTTCAGACATCTCTCGATGAAAACAGCAAATTCTCTTCAGTTCTCCAAATTCCAAGCTCCGCAGTTTCAAAGTTAAACCAGGTTCTCAAGTACCAAATTCCCAAGTACACCTACACAAGTCACAACATGCTTCTCCAAGATCCTCACTGGCCCAGGCTAGGGAAGGAAGCCCACAGCATGGCTTTCTTCCCTGCCCTGCTGCCACACATGGCAGCAGAAACTCCAAGGCCTCTTGCCTCGCTGCTCCTTTCCACAACTCATCCTCTTGCTATCTCTGTGTCTCCTCCTTAAATTCCAGTCTTCTCTTATAAGAAGGCTTAACTTCTCTAAGTCTCCATCAACCAGGGCACAATGGCTGCGATTCAAATGCAGCACCACTATACTGAGGGCCATGGCCCTCCAATTTCACCACAGCCCCCTATCAGTCTTATGCTCCCAAAAAGATATGAAGTTGCAAGATATTGAGTTGCAAGAACTACAACTGCAAGAAGTGATCTATATTTACTCTTAAAAACATAACTTTCCATCTTCCCCAAAATGCAATTTGATGAGAGTAGAAACTGCTTTGTTCATGCTAAATAACTGCTCTATTAATTTTAGTTTCTGTAGCTGTGTTTAGAAACTGATAGACCTTGGAGATGGGGTGATAAAAGACAAAAAGTGAACCTCCTAATAATATGTGGGTGCTAGAGATTAATTTGGAAAATAAAACAAAAAAGCTTGGTCAATTATTTTTATGAAACTGGTAAAACAGACCATACTGGCTAAAGTCATATCTAATAGAATGTTGATGAGTGTTCCTGACTTTTAGATTTACCCTGATAATTAGTTATTAATCACCTGGCAGTGTCCAGTACATGTAAGTACTACAACAAAAAACAGGGGTCCTAGCATTATTATTAGACAGGTAATTGGCCACCCCAGTTGCTAACAATTAGGTAAGCACAATTTTCTCAGGTGTTCCTCACTGTCCAATTCAAAACTTGAACAACTTCCATCAAGGCCCTAAAGCTGTATTACTAGAATCATACAAGGGAACGTTTAGATTAACCTTCAAGAAAATTCATGGTACTCACTTAATTGTTTTTCCTTGTGAAATAGCATAGCCTTTTATTCCAGTGACTTTAACTCCATTTCTACCACGTCCTCCTTTGTAAAAAGCAGGTAATAACTACCTCACAAGCATTTGATAACCAAATGAGATGCTTACATTAACACATAAATAGAACTTTGCTGTCATTGCCACCCTTTCCATTCAGAGCACACACATACTTTATGCTTTACAAGATTTATGAAGTCATTTGCTTAGAAGACCATGAAGGGACAGATAAAATCACTTTTTAGCTTCCTTTTCTGGAACAAAAATGGGAACCTTTAGATGAATGTTCTATTCACAAGCTTCTGGAAGGATCTGACATGAAATTCACTGTGTGGTGACATCAGGAAATTTCTACTTTGATCTTGGGCACAACTTGGAATACCTGGAATGTGTTACCAAATCTGAACTGATTGTACAATGTAAAAGACCACGCTGACACGCAACTGCCCACATTTCCACAGCAGGCATTAGGTTGGCCGAAAATTTTTTTTTTATATAATCAAGTGGAATGAATATCAAGGGCATTTTGGATAAATCAGGAATCAAGTAAACATATGCTCTATTGGGTTGGGCTTTCATAATAAATCTATGTGGTTTTTGTTTGTTTGTCCACCTGCCTTGATTTTGCTTTATGAAAATTCTCAAAGGGCACCCTGCTATTGTCCTCAAGGTAGAGTTGCCAGATTTAACAAATAAAGCCTTGAGACACTTAAAATTTGAATTTCAGAAATTGAATTTTTTAGCTTTTTTTGAAAAGTTGGTCATAGATTTTTGTTTTAAACCAAAAACAAATGATTCCCTATTCTTTGGAGGAAGAGGAAAGATACATTTAAAAAATAGCAGCAAGCCTACATTGTCTATATACAATTTTTTTCTTATCAGTCTATAATTAGATATTTTTAAATATGGAAGTCATATAATCAGAATGTCACTTTAGGGTGGAATTCTGGAACCTAATACATCAGAGAGGGAGTAGCAATGCCTGTTAAGGTCTTGCCACCTAGGGAAGGAGAGGAGTGTAAAAGCTCAAAGACAAAAATACAAATAATAAAGAAACGGTGTGTGAGTGATGTTGGGGCCCTGAGTCTATATGTCCAGGCATGAACTAAATAAGGAGGAGGAGAGAAAATTATAAGTCAAATTTAATTCTAGAGTTCTAAATCTAGTAGTATATAAGTCTCACTCAAGACAATGGGGAAGTCAGGAGAAAGGGCTGATTTTAAAGGTAAAGATTTCTAAAGAATCTTTTGGGTTTACAGAATTTTAAATATTCTATTAGCTAGGTATATCTAAAGAGAAAGCATCTAAGTTTGTGTGGGAACTTAGAATGTATTGAAGGAAACTTCCAACAAAAGCATAATGCATGCTGGAAATATAAAGAAAAAGCATATAATCTTCCTGTTCTGACAAGTTCTGACTGCCAATTTACTCATTTAATTAATCTTTCTTTCAAAAAAGGAAGCAAGGATTTACATTGCTTAAGGTACTTCATACACACAATATTTCCTAAACACTAATTTTGTTCTTTCAGTATTTCAAATGCTGGTATTACAGAGATGGGTGTACATGGCCTCCATCCTCATTGAGAAAGCCAGGGGCACCAAAGACAAGAACTGATGCTTGAATATCATACCGCCTGCCCTCTGATAACATTATTTCATTATAAAATCAATGAGGGAAAACATTCCAGCCAACAGCCAGCAAGCAAAGCATTATTTGAGGACTTAGCTTTGTCATACACCATTTTGCTTGAAGTTGCATTTCCAAGAAACTCTGGATGAAATTAACTGAGGACTTAATGCAGATCATTTCAACATGAGCACTAAGAAGAAAATTAAGCATGGTGAATTTTAGAGAATCTGTGCTTCTGGGAATCTATCTCACGGAAATTAAGTAAGGTCTCCATGATGAGATACCTGGGCAAGTTAGGAAGTGTAATCCAGTGAAAAGCAGTCCAGGCAGAAGATAAATAGCTGCAGCAAAGTCTCTGAGGCCAACAGAGTAGACAGCATTATTTGTTATAATGCTTCTTCCTTCCCTACACTTGTATGGCCTCACTTTGGGAAAACTTTATTCTCTTCATTACTTTTACACTTGGGTGTGCATTTTGCTGTTGGCCCTTTTGTATAGGAATAGATGCGATAATATCACATCTTTCCAGAAGTTCCTAATGCTCTTGTGTGGCTTGGCTAGGTCTTTAGTGTTCCTGCCATTTATCATCAGAAGAACTCCTGGGTGACCACTACCCCCAGAACAGAGAGCCAGGGGGCATACTTGAACCTGATTCATGGCCTGAATGAGAGTTGACTCAAGCTGCAAAGGCATGTGAGTGAGGAAAAAAGAAGTCTTTCCAAGTTACTAAGATTTTAAGAGGTGAGAGAATTTCACAGCATTATTACAACTAAAGGTAATTCATATAATAGAAGCAAGTGTGAATGCTTATGGAATAAGAAAAAAAACTGAATACTAAAAAAGAACCCATGGCGTTAAGAGCACTTATATACAGAGAAGAGAGATCTGGGTGTTATAGGCCATTTGGAGAAGCTCAAGTTTGAAATGTCTTCTAAGTGGGATGGGGAGGGTTTTAAGGCTTATGTTTCTTAAAGTTCCTTCTGGATGTTGTGTGAAGAATGGAATTAAAGCAGACTAGAATGAGGAGCGTTACTATTAAAAGATGTTTCAAGAAGACTAGGCAAGAGATGACGGTGATCAGACAGAGAGAGTAACTGCAGGCAGGGAGAGAGGATTCCACTTCCCATGTATTGGAAGTAGATTTGGAAGGATGTTTGGTATGTCGAACATGAGCTTGCAGCTTGGGAGGCATGAGGTGACTCCCCAAAGTCTGAACCTGAGTGACTGCCTAGAACTTCTAAGAACAGCTCTTTCTTTATGGGGAAAAAAAAGAAAGCAAAACATGGTTTCCATATGTGAAACCTTATAAAGTAACACAAATTTTACATTAAAATATCCCCTGATTAGTCCATAAGAAAATTGAGTCTTATAGCAATACTAAAGATTGAGTGAAATGTGTTATACAAGAAATAACACTGTTTCTACATATAGCACATACACAGATGCATATACTTATTTGTACACACACAGTTTTAATCTTGAGCTGTAACTCCCTAAAGATATACGCTCAGTCATGTTACTGCAAATGTCATGAGTTATAACTTTTTTGATCCTGAGTATTATTCCATTGTGTATATATGCATCTTCTTGATCTGTTCATCTGTTTTGAGGCATTTGGGTTCTTTCCTTATGCTGGCTATTGCAAATAGTGCTGCAACAAACATTGGAATGTGGGCTTCCTTGCCAGATAATGTTTTAATGTTTCTTGCGCATATTACTATGAGTGGAATCACTGCTAAGCAAATAAGCCAGAAGGAAAAACAATAAAAATTAGTTGGTTTCATTTATATGTGGAAACTAGAGAAACTGAAGAAAAAGGATCAGAAACAAAAAGACAAAACTTGCAAGTTGACCATAGATCTGAGGCATCCAGCAGGACAGGGGGAGGGCAGGGACCAAAAGAGAGGAAGAAAGAGCTGTGGTGGTGCTGTGGTGGTGAGAGAACACCTGAGGAGAAAAATCAGATACTGCCCCCAAATGAACAACATTGTAAGGAAGAAATGAATGAATGGGTGAATGAATGAATGAATGAATGAATGAATGAATGAATGAATGAATGAATGAATGAATGAATGAATGAATGAATGAATGAATGAAAATAAACTCTGTCATGTGGAGGTTGCTGGCAACTCTCCATTTTGAAGGAGTATATTAGAAGCAGGAATTAAGAGGAAGGCACAAGTAGGAAAGATTATGTGGAATTTGCTCATTTATTCATTTATTTTAATGAGCAATCAATTACACTGGCTTCACAGCTTTAAGCAAGATTAGCTGGGAAAGATGTATTCTGAGGGAAAAGTGAAACATTGGTTGGAAAGGGAGGGAGGTAATGTTGGATTTTTGTGTGTCACATTCAAGGTGAAAGCAAAATGTTCTGTGGAAATGAGCAGCAGAGCTCAAAGGAAAAGGTGATTTTGTAATTACCATAATCACCAGCTAACACTTTGTGAGCACTTACCAGTTACTCAGCAGTACCTAAGCACTTTACATGTGCTATCTTGTTTGACCCAAATATAAGCCACATGTCAAACCTGCCTGGGAGAGTCACAGTTTTACAACAAGTGACAGGGCCTGGCTTTCAGAGTCAGTCAATCTTACTCCAGAGTATGCTATGCCATGGACAACAAAAGGAGAAGACAGGTAGAGAAAGTTCTGGGAATTAAACATGCCCTTGACATCTCATTTGGTCAAGTTTGAACTGGTCTTTACTAGAATCTGCTTCAGTTTGCTTTTCCTCTCCATCCAGGTTTTCAAACTCCTGGAATTTTCATATTCTTATTTCTCCCCATCCATGTTGGTGATTCATTCATTCATTCACCTGTGAAAACTTACCTGGCATCATCAATGGACCAGGCCCTTTGCTAGGAAAGGAGACTGTCAGAGCTCTTTACCCTCAATGAAATACACAATAGTGGAAAAGAATGAGGTGAAAGCTTGTCATTTGATACAGTACTGTTATTGTACAGGTAGCAGGCTGGGTCTCCCATAAAATTTTCTCTAGTAACTTCCTATGTGGAATGCAAATAATACAGTAGTTAGAAGATGTTTACTGTAACAGATTAGTTAATATATATTTGTAACCAAGAGGCAAAATCATGTAGCTACTTATACGACCATTAAAAATGAGTATTTAAAGTTATGAGGGGAAAGACTCAGAACTTTCTTAGCTCACATCACATAAAAACAGGTGGTAATCATTCTTCAGGCTGAAGCTTGCCAGTCCCTGGTGTAGAACTTCCAGCAGCAAATCTTCTAAGTCTCTCATTAAGCACAATCTTGGTAAACTTATAATCAGATATCTATGGTTAAGATTATAGCAATCATCTAGTGTCATTTTTTTATTTATTCCTAAGGAAATGGTACAGACCTGTAAGTACTACTGGAGGTATTTTTAGCTCAAGTCTGCAGCCAAACAATTCCTGATCCAGGACTTTTTCCTTTATGCTAAGGTGCCTCTTAGAGAGTCATTCTCAAACAACCGAATTCAAGCTACTAAAGTTTAAATCCCCATGCATTCCTGCCTAAGCCAGGCCTGATCACATAGTTGAACCCAATTCAAAAACATGGGAATGACATGGCAAACTCGAGCAAAGAAAAGTGACAGCTGTGGGGAGGGAGTTGTCCATTTGAGAAGTGTACTTTGTCATGTCTCCAAGGTATGGAGAACTGCAGCTCCAGCCACCGCCCACCCAAACCCTCCAGAAATGGCAACAATACTAGGAACCATGACTGTAATGAACATTTTTTAACACAGACTGTGAACGAAGCATTTTTGTTAGATTTAAGAGGTATTTATTCATTGTCAAAGATTCCAAACTGGGAGCTTTGTATTTCTCTGTAGGCTATTTTTGTCCTCCATAAGGAGACACACAACCTGAACATGCTTATAATGCATATTACATGATTCAATTTGTTTGCTATTATTGAGGCTGGTTTTAAAGCTGATAATTTATGACTTTGACATGCCACTATAAATTAAAGCAGGGTGGGTGTCCAGTATAGCTCACAGCAATGACATCCTACCCATGGAACGTGCATGAATTCTCCCCTGTAAAACCACATGGATGATAACTTCTAGTGTTCCTTGGCAAAAGGCACATTTATTCCTCAACACAGCACCTCCCCCATGCTTTCCCATGGGTAATTCATTCTCTTCTGTTATGAATTTTCACAGCAGTTCACCAAGATCCCTCACCTGGAAACAGGGATTTCTGTCATGAGACCACCATGGAAACAGAAAGCATTGCTAAACAAATTCTGAAAATTGAAATCTGTTTACTGCCAGAAAAATAGAAGAATGTACAAAGGTTTGATTTAAACAATGACTATAGAAAATGTGAGTTTAAGTGTCTAAGGCAACAAACTATTCTAATAATAAGTTAGTGAGACTTGAATGTCAGAGGCTTGAAAAACCTAAATGCCTCCTCCAGTCCTACCCTTGTCAGTCCAAATTACTTTCCATTCTTTGATGCAACCTGTCATCTCCAGCCTTTGTTATTTGATTAAGGCTAGTCTCCGTGTCTAGAATCCTTGTCCCTTGTCTCAATCACTGGTTCACCATTGTTTTCCATACAAATGCTACCAAAGCAGAAGAACAAGAGCCAACTGCCATTCAGATACACTAGCTGGATGGATGCAACCTTTTGTTTCTGACCTTTATACAAAGATGTCATTACCAAAGCCAGAACCTTTGTCAAAAATTTAGCACACACACCTGCCCCTAGTCAGAGATGCCATCAGAGGATAGAGCAAGGGAAAGCAGTTACAGACCCAGTCACAGCCCCCCCACCAAGAATGTGAATGCTCTGACCAGCAGCCTCTGTGAGCTTCAGAACACATTGTTTCATGCACAACAATTGACCTGCAACCCACCCTTAGCAGAAGCATAAAAGAAAGCAAAATTGTTGGCCACCAGATGCAAGTACAAGAAATGAACCGACTAGAAGAGATGGCCCAGCCACAGCTGGGGGTCAAATGGAAGTATGAACCATGAGACAACTTTATTAACAAAAGGAAGAGGTATTTATAGAGACACAGGGTGAGGGCCTGGTGAATTCCAAAGAAGACAAGCAATCCTGAGAGACAATTAACATTCTGAAGCAAAGAGTAAATGAGGGAGGGGTAGTGTAGGGGTAGTCTCTAATCTTTGATAAGGCTAACATTGATAAGGAAAAGCTGGGGGCACCAGAGCTACATCAGAAGGTCATTTTAGTCAGTCCCTAAGTTTTCAACGAGAGAGGTTTTTTTTTTTTTTTTTATCTCCTTTAGAGTGACTCTTCTGGTATGCAAATGGCGCACAACACAAAATCTTGGAAATGTAGATGTCTAGTCAAGTTAATGAATTGCAAGTCACCTATAGAACTTTAATTTACATAGTTTATTTTGTATTGAAGAGAGAATGCATTTTAATAAAATTGATTTTTTTAAGTCTTTAAAAGAAATTAAATCCAGAAACGTAAGTGAACTAAATTTCCTCATTTCAGATAATTTTGGATTTTTGCCATTCTTTTTAATCTCAGATGCACAATATCTTAAAAAGTTGTTTTGGTATTTTATTGATGGATTTACAATGTAAAAGTCAAATATATTTAATAAACTTTGCCTTAATCCCTGGAACATGATGTTGTCATAGGAACAAGAAATCATTCATCGTGAAGGCATAGCACATTGATAATATTCAAGTAATGATTTAGAAAAACAATGAAGAAACAGAAAAGAAGGTGGCAAAGGGACAACGTCCCAGTTGTAAGATACATAAGTACTAGAATACAATGTGCAACATGAAGACTATTGGTGAATGGCACACAGGAAAGTTAAGATAGAAAATCCTAAGAGTGCTCATTGCATGACTTTTCTCCCATTATTTCTTCTTATTTTATCTATTTAAGAATTGACTGAGCCTAGGGTAGTAATCACTTTATAAGTCAAGGTGGCATGCTGTATCATGTAAATTGTTATACAAAATTAAACAAACAAAAGATATGCAACATATAAAAGATATTGAAAACATATAAGGATCAGACAAATTTCCTAGGGGCTGGCAGAATAATATACACCCTTTATAATTGTCCATATTCTTAGGGACTCACAGACAGAGCTCTGTGCTTCCTCCACAGGTGCAAAATTTCTAAAATGTAACAGCTGACAGACCATCTCTTTTCCCTTAATTTGCCACAAAGACTTTTGTCTCAGGCAAACCACTTGTATTTGCACATGATTCCTTTTCAACTAACTCTGGCCTTTAAAATCATTAACTTCCAAATATAAATATAACTAAAACATGGCACTTCAAAAGGAGAGATCAGATGTCTTCATCAGCCACTTTGTGTGAAAGTTAGCCATTCTGGGGACTACAAAATAAAATATAGCCATAACTGGAAAAATCTAGCTAAGTTGTGACCTTAACAGTAAGGTGCTACTATTTTTATTTAGTACAAATAAATATTGACAACATTAAGTTGGGGTAGTAGAAAAAGCCATCAATAATGACAGATTATTGTATCTTTAGCAGTGAGTCATAGGTCCTTTACACATTTATGGAACAAAGATATATTGGCATGGGATGAAGAAATTTGAAAATTGGGTTTTCCAAACTATAGGTCATCGCAAGTGTTGGCCTTTGTCAAAATGTGACTATTGATGTAACTCTTTATATTTAAGCCCATCTCCCCTTTGGCCAATAGTCAGTGAGATCAGGTCATTGGAAAGCCTTAACCTGACAACCAGCAGCCACGTGCTTAGCATTTTATATATGTTATACCATTTCACCTTTACAGAAATGAATGAGGTAATTACTACTATGTTGTTCTAGAGAAGAGAGGTTACTTTAATAACTTGTCCAAGACCTTCTGATTCCAAAGCACATGAGTGGCAATGATGGTTTCCTACCCTCCTATAGCTCTGTTCCTGATCATAGTCCTCAAATTTTAAGTGTTTCCTTGACTAAGTGACAGCCCATACTTATGGAGCACTGACCCATAACAGATTAGGGTCTGAATAATCTATGGCACTATGATCATTTAATCCTCACCAATCACCCCATGAAAAAGAAAATTATTAACATAAAAAGGAAGGTGAGTCTAAAAAGACAAGTTTAGTGTGAAGGAGAGAAAGGATTTGAATCCTCTTCACACTAAAAGGGGAAGAAGAACTGATCCAGGGATTGGTTCAAATCCCAATATATGTTATTTTATAATTTTTTTCCAGATTAAAGCAAAGCAAAACAAAACAAAAAATACACTAAGCCCACACATTTGCTTACTAACTTCAAACTGTCAAGTCGGTTTATTTCAAAACTTGCTTTCCTTGCACTGAATTGCTTCACATTTCTGTATGAACTGCTTTTACCAGTAATCTTATCAAATTTGTTTATTCATATGTGAACTTCCCACAGTAAAGACACTTCAGATGACATAGCACAACATATTCCACATTAACACCCAAAGAACCCAAACCTGTTTCTGGTTCTTACTACTTCATAAGGGGATTCAAGATGTATGCCAGGCCAGAGTTTTCTCTACAACCCTCCCCTAGGAACCCACATGATGTCCTCTTAGCCAAGTACCCACTGGGAAATGTCACCAAGACATGTCCCCCTGATTAGTTCTAGCAAGTCAGTTTCCTGTGGTTTCAGTTCAAACAGACTCATTCTGACATACAGTTTTATTTCTTGATCAGAGCTAGCTGACCAAAATGTTAATATAGACAAAGCAAAGTGTTTTATATGCATTTAACCTTAAAATTGTTACTATGTCGACAAAACTCCGAAAAGAGCTTGTAAAATATTATGCATGCTAAGATTAAAAAAGATAGCAATTGGGTTGCTTACATATCCTGGCTATTATGAATTGCGCTGCAATAAACATCCAGGTACAGATGTCTTTTTGGATTAGTGTTTATGTAACCATATATTATACATGCAACCATATGTAATTATATAATATATATGCATATAAGTATGTTTGTATATATGTATGTTCTGAATATATATAAACACAAAATTCATGCATATCACACAAAAACAAAGACATTCTCTCACATAAAAAAAGAATAGCAAAAATGGTGAAAGATATCCATTATTTGATACCTCAAGAAATGTGTAAATCTACTCCATGTGCATTTCTTTATATATTGTAACAGAACCAAAAATTAGCAAATAGAGTAAATATATTAAGCTATAAAAATTTTAACATATTTACATTCAATTATTGAACTAATACTAAAATACATTGAATGATTATTATTAAACAAAAAGATAGCATACAGCAAGAATAACATTGTTAGTCTTATATGCTATTTTTTAGATAAAAATAAAAAAATAAAAATAGTATTTTGTGTCAGTTACCAATTGTGTAATATGGGGAGTGCTATTGCCATGTCAGAACATTAATCAGACCTACTCTTAAGTCTCTTCCTAAATTTTTTTCCATTACAACACCCTTTAAAAATTTATTTTTCACAAATTGTGCTGTAACAAAGATGAAAACATAAAACTGAAGTGTTTCAATGCTTGGGTAATCTTGCATTTAGCCACCAAAAGTTTTTATTTCATCTTGAAGAATACATCTCAATTCTATGAAAGGAGAATTGGAGTGTAGTTATAAATTTTTTCTCTAAAAAACTTGGTTTGTTTATTTAAATCAGTTTGAGTGTTCTTATTTAAAACTTTTCTCTTTCAAGCTACATACAAAAGAAATATATTTGTGTAATGTGTGTTTAACAAAAAATGAACAAATGATACCACAAATGTATTTTAAGTTTACCTTATTAGACAACACAGAAAAACATTTGGAAATTTATGATTTCCCTGGAGATTCATTTGTGTGTCTTCAGTGTGTGTTCACACACCAGCCAGTAGTATGCATGCAGTGACCTATACAGAGCTTCTTTGGATTTTCGCTCACTTTTTATACCATATTATCTCAAAGTAATAAAGACAGATGATAAAATATATGGTATTTATGTTATGTATATATAGTAAATGTATTTAGGAAAAACACATTTCTAGAACCTCCACTCCCCTCTCCCTTTCCACTCCCACTCCCAGATGTAATTGATAACATCTCAAAGAACAGTGGGATTCCTAAGTGGCATGAGACATCTGGGGAATTCTAGGTTAAAATATTATCCCTTCTCATAAAAATATGTGCATTCCAATCTCTCAAGACCTCACCTTAACCCAAACACCTGAAAGACTCCCCACCACATACTTGGAACTGAAGTTCCTCAGAGACTGCTCAGCTTTTGATATTAACAAAGCACAACAGTTTTCATCTTTGAAACTTTGCTGTCAGAGATGAAGTCATAAATGCAGTTGTGGCCATTGGTAAAGAAGAAAGATTCTGAGCTCAAGATCAGGATCCAGATCCCTGCCAATTTCCACAGACAAGTTCCTTCTTTGCTGTCATCTGTACAGCATGCATAATGACAACATCCTTGTCAGATTTTCAATAATTTCAATATCTACCACACACACCAAGGTAGGTTCTAGGTGATTAAAATGTAGCTGAGAAAAAGAACAAGTTTCTCAGGAAGTTTACAACCCAGTAAGGAGAAGATATATAATTAACAAGGATATAAATAAATTTTTTAAAGAATTGCAATTCATGTTAACTGAGGATAATAAAATCTACTAATGGACTGGAGCTTTCTTATCAGCTATAGTAACCACTATATTATTTTATGTAAATAGCCACTATACTATATATATATATAAAGTAACCATTATCTATATATTATATGTGCATAACATATATGTAAATGACCACATAAGATCATTTAAGTTGAAATTGATTAAAATTAAGTCAAATTAAACATGAAATCTCTCACCAACAGTGGTCACATTTCAGGTTCTCCAGAGCCTGGTGGTTATCATACCGGAAAACTTTCATCAATGGTTAACTAGAATAACAAGGAAAAGTTAGGACAAAGGAATATTTTAGATGGTGTTAGTATACATGGATAATTGTGCAATGAGGGGGAAAAAACAATAGTAGGAACTCAATTAAATTGTAATTATTATTATGTTAATGTACATTATGAGTCTATTTTTTTCTCTACTTTATACCTCAATTTATAAGGTTTGGGAAATAGATTAATTTAAATGCAGGATTTTTTTTTTATTTCTAAATCATAGACTACTAATATCTGAAATTCTAGGTTTACTTATTTAAAATCAAGATGCTAAATAAAAGCTTTTTATTGTTCTGTGTAGATTCCCTGAGCAAAAAGGAAGAAAAATTATCTCTAGAATGTTGATGAATGATAAACTTCAGAAAATAGTTAAGTGCATTAAGCAGAAATGATAGTGGGAGAATTTCTTAAAAGCTATCATTTTATTTAAAGTCAAAAAATATGAGACATATGAAAGGTCAAACTTTGAAAACAAATTCTTCTGTTCTTTATTTTTTGTAACCTGGTATTGATATATCCCCATTCACCACATCTTAAAGATCTTTATGACAACAAAACTTGACCTTGTGTTCTAATCCTAAAAAAACTGTATTTAATGTGAATATTTGTACAGTGAATCATATCTCCCAGCGAATGTTATCTTGAGAACATTTTATTTAATAAAAGAAAATTGCACAAGCACATAAAAACTGTCAGTGGGTATTTATTTAATTCCTAAAATACGACCATTTCAAGGGAAAGAATTACTCAATAACTAAAAATTTTTAGTATTCAATTAAACCACAGTGTGCTATGCATATTCATTGCAAAAATCTTTTAAAATAATCACATCAGTAATTAAGTCAATTTCTCTTAGCACATTTATTTAGGAAGCACATGCAGGTTAATTTAACACTGATCAAATTTATCTCTATTTTTTTTGAAAATGACTAAAAAAATGCTGCCTATGCCTCAACCAGAAATTTAGCAGAATTAATGCAGCAAAAGCTCCAAAAGGAGATTTCCAACTAGAGCAACAGGGTTAGTTGAATTCTTATTTTGTCACTCTTAGAAGAAAGGTGTTAATACCTGCAAGTGTGAAAATCATAAGCTATTCCTATAACAGTCATCAAGATTTTGTTTACCAAATGTCTAAAAAAAAAAAATAGATTTACCACCTAATTAAGAGGACTGAAAAGTGTTGATTGAAACAACAGGGGCCTCTAAAAATGATTTTCTTCTTTTGGGAGCTACTACCTATGCCCTTCTGATAAACAAAAGTGACGTGTGTGCCATGATATATGGATATTATATTCAAATTTATTAAACAAATGAATATGAAAAGCAAAACCCCATGAAAGGAACACCTCTGCTGATTTGACCAGCCAGGTAGCTACGCCTGGCTCCAGTTAAGAAAACTTGTAAGAGCCTTTCAATCTTCTCTTTTTGTGGTTGTTCACCCAGGAAGGCAAGCAAGGCTATCTATTTATAGCTTTTCATTATACAGAGAAAATTCTCAAAACTGAGACTTTACAATACTGCAAGACATGAACTATGTCTAATTATAAAATAGCATTCTGGCTACTGAGCCTATAGTATCAGTGACTTGAATTACATCTTTTTCCACATTTCCATCAAGTCTTGGAAGCCTTAGCACAAATTAATGAGTCTTTGGGGCCATGCAAGAAATAACACGTTTTTTTGTCTCAATCACAAGACACACAAGTATTAAAGTAGCAACCTATGCTCAAGCTTCCTGAATTATTCCTGACCTCAAGAACAGTGAAGCAATTGTTCAAGGCCTTATTCACTAATATTCTATAGAAGCATATAGACTTGACAAAGTCCGAATGAGGTTTCTCAAGGGACTTGTTACTTTGAGTAAAATTAATACTTTACTATACAGGTAAGTACATGTATAAAATATTTAGAATGTTGGAGGAGGGGAGTTGTCTCTACTTCCCAAAACATTTCATCTTCATGTCTTTGAAAGGAGGACATATATGGAAAACTAAAACCAGGATCATAGTTTTATTTACTTCTTAAATTTGGTTTTGTTTGTATATATCATAAACATTTTCCCATGTCATCAAATGTTCCTCTAAAGCATGAGTGCACAGTGTAGTGGAACATTCTAATTTTAAGTTTCTATTTTTGACAATTTGGGTCAATTCCAAATTTGCTATTATAAGTGACACTTTGAGAAATATGCTTCTACATAAATCTGTCTGCATGTGTTTCTTGGGGACACATTTTTAAAAATGGTAGTACTAGGTCAAATTCCTTTAGCTTTGAAAGATTGTGAAAAGTGTGGTTAGATTTAGAAAGCTACTCTGACGTATCACCGAAAATGAAAGACTGGCAAGAAACATGTGTTTCTTTTGGTAGCTTTCTTTACTAAAGGGCAGTTAGCTGATCCCTCATGGCCACCAGATGTCAGTCTACCACAGTGCAAACTGAACTGCACTTCCGTGACAAAAGGGAATCCACTCTTAGCCTTATAGACTTGACTAGCCTGCTTTCCTTGGGCTATGAGGAAGAATGGATCTTATCAAATACACAAACAAGAAATGAATTTCACCAGTTAGATCAAGAACATTGAAACATGTTTGTCAATGGACCTGATGTTTAGGATTGCCAACTTGTTTTTTGCTTTATATTTCCCTAAATCCTCTTCATATATCAGTGTCACTGATGAATCATTACAGGAATACTGGTTTCTTAGGAAGTTGACAAATATTTCATGTCAGCCCATGTACTTGTTAGCAAGTGTACAATGAGACGAAGTCTCCTAGGTTAAAATGAAAAGCTTTAATAAACACCTTTGATTTTTTTTTTTCTATTTAGTAGCTAAACAAGGCATGTCACCAAGCTTGAAAGAGTAGTTGCTGGAAGGTATTTCCTTACGTTGATTTTAATCAGGACATTTTCACACTTCCTTTTCCTGTCCTGAGATGATGTGATGCTTCATGCACTGGTGAATTTGGAGTTTCAAGGTTTTGATAAAGCTGTTGTCAAGATGCTTGTACACACAGAAAGCTTTGTTCTAGCAATGCCGTGATTCCATTGCCAGCATCTACCCAAAGGAGTTAGGAATTCTAGCGGATGCACTAATGTACTAAATCTATTGGATACAGCTACTTGAGCAGAAGATAAATGAAAGAGAAAAAAATGTAACGGTGTCTAATGCCTGTGCCAACATTATGAACTAAAGTTTAGTCTTAAGGAAAAATCTTAAGGAAATCCTAAGGAATCCTAAGGAAATTAGAAGAATCTACTGTTGATTGATGCTTTTATGATAAAAACATGATCTACACACAAAGAATAGGTAGTTTGATATTTGAGGATAAGGATACTAACATCTATGGAATAATAAATCCAGGCAATCAAAAGATGTTAAAAGGAAAATAGGGATAAAGAAAATATCTTGACTATATTCAAATTATACAAAACAAGACATGTACATCTAAGTATTTTAGATGACAATTGGATAATGCAGCTGACTGAAAAAAGAATTAATGAATCTTCAGAGCCTATAGTCACAGAAATGCAGTGACTGGTTTATTAAAGGAAACTTCTCCGTCATTTTCTGAATACAGCATTCTGCTCCAGTCAAAAGGGAAATAGCAAACTGGACTCTATCTACAAGGGAACAAACAAAATCACACACCCAAAACCATTTTCTTTCCACAGAGAATGCTCACCTCCCAGAAGAGAAAATTTAGGCAACAATGTGAGAGCTCTTTTCAAATAATGAGTAGCTAATATATTAAAAAGGCAATGCAATTGATCCTTGTCTCTCATGTTCACAAACCTGGAATTATTAAGTGAAAATCACAGGAGGAAAGGATGAAGACCAACTCAACAAGACCAAGTGCACATACAAATGCAGTTGGTTGAGAAGAGGGGAGAGCCCATAATCTCACTCAATCCACCTTGATCTCTGCACAGATTCCCTTCATACAGAGTATGAAAAGTCCATTGTGATTACCAATCCATCAATGGCAAGTGCATCCACTTGCCAGGCCCCCAGAATATACCCATTTCTTACTCCAGGAAAGCACATTGTGGTTTATTCAAGGTCATGTTCAAAAATCAGTATGAGCCCTGACCAACAACAGAAGGTCTGCCTGCAATGCAATGAGCTCATGAAAGTATTTAACAGTCTGGATTATCTTTTTGGCAAGAATATTATAAAAGGCAAAAATATTATAGAATGTCTTCTGAATTTTAAAATTCTAGAATTTCTTTAAAAATCAGAAATCAAGCAAGAAAAGTAGGGTATGAGCCACTACATCCAAGGGAAGATTTTAAAATGCCACTAAGGGAAACAAAATTCAACCAACTACTCAAGTCAGAAACCCAAATATATCCTGTCACCTCCATCTTTTGTCATATTATAGATGGCAACAATATCCATAATCACTAAGCTCAGTAATTTTATGTCCTAATATCAACTTTTCCTCCCCCACTTGTATCTTGCTGCCCCTGTACCAGCTCAAGCCTCATTGCTTCTAGCCTGGACAATTGTAATAGTACTCTATGTTAAAAAATGTCTCCCCATTATTCAAATTCTTCCTGCAAAAGTTATATCCAAATTCCATGACCTTTAAATGTAAACTATACTTGGTTATTTATTTCCAATGGATACAAAACAGTATAAATGCAATGTTTGACCATATCATTACAGTGCCACTGCTCTTTCTAATGATGTCTCTAAGATCCCTGATTCTAAAGAAAGTCAGTTGCCAGGAATTGTCCTCAGATTGATCTCATGAATTCTTCTGAGAGGCTGATAAATGAAATCTTTGGGAAAGTTGACGAAGACCTGAGACTTCCAGATAGAGATTGCACAATACTACTTAGAATTGGATTCTCCTGCGCTGGGCAAGGATTGAGCTAACCACAATCCCAGTCAATATCTTGACTACAACCCCATGAAAACCTCTGAAGTAGCCCCACACAAGAAGCAGTTCATGAACTTCTGCTCTGTACCTATAAGGTAGTAAATATTTGTTTTAAATTGCTAAATTTGAGTGTAACTTGCTCTTAAGCAAAAGGCAACTTATATATTTTATATTTTCTTAATGCAGCTCAATTTCATTCACTTTTCTCCATCTCTAGACAACTCCCTGATCAAACGACAATCACCACCATGGCAGCAGTAAGCCCTCACATGCATATTCACTTTTACTCTTCCCATGCAATTCAATAAAGCTTAAGTGACTACTTTAAGCATAACTGAGCTAACCCATTTCCTGTGCACACTTAATTGACTCCCCACTCCTTTTGATACACATTTTCACTGATTGTAAAGAGCCAGGGCACTGGGCATGAGGAAGGACAACACGAGTAAGGACAATGAGAGAGATTGACACAGCTAAAGAGGCTGGAACTGAATGAAAGTATGAATCATCCAGCAACTGCATTGTCCCCCCACAAGTCCTTTTATAGGTTCCAGACAAGGGAAAGAAGTGGCTCAGACAAAATCAGGTTAGGTAAAACATTAGTTCCTGTGGGATACTTGGGGGCTGGGGATTCACTTATTAACTTGGTGTAATCTCCTAAGAAAGGTCTCTTAGGGTAAATATTGGAGGATGGGAGACACCACTTCTGCCCACCAGAGGTCAATCATGCAATTCCATCTTCTGTGTTCCAAAGATAGGTAAGTGGAATAAGAATGGAAGTTTTCTTCATTCCCAGCATGAGTCCTGGCTGGTCAGCTTACAGCCTCTGGCGACTGAGAAGTATCCCTGTATGATCTGGTGTTTACCTTTATGTACCATTCTCCAACCACACAAAAGTGGTTAAATGTTTCCTATTGCACAATTACAATAGCTTTCTAGTACTGCTACAACAAAATGGCCAAGATGGCCTGCCATAAACTAATTTTCTCATAGTTCTGGAAGCTAGAAGTCAACAAGGTTGGTTTCTCCTGAAGCTTACCTCCTTGGCTTCCAGACAATCATCTTCTCTTTGAGAAAAGATCTCTTCACATGTTCTCTCTTTTATTTTCATACCTGGTGTCTTTCTGTGTAGTATTCTCCCCTTACCTTGGGGAGTGAGGATAGGATAGGTGAGATATGGGATATATTCTAGAGCTCCCAGTAGATTCCTGAACTGCAGATCCCTCTATACACTATTTTTTTCCCATCCATACACACTTATGATAAAGTTTAATTTATAAATTAGGTACAGCATAGATTATAAATAATAATTAATAAGAAGATAAAATGGCAATAACAATAACTGCTATGAAAGTCATTTGAATGTCGCTTCTCTCAAAATGTCTTATTGTACATAGTATTTTTAGATTATGATTGACCATGGGTAACTGAAACAGCAGAAAGGAAGTCCACATATAGAGGGGACTATGACATGCACAAATGTTCTTGACCTGTAAACTCAGCAAATATATTGAATCACAACTCACTCTAAAGGTCTCATTTTAACTCAACCATCTCTTTAAATAGCCTACCTCTATATTCAGTGAGATATTCGAGTTTAGACTTGAACATATGAACAAAAGTGAGGAGTATACAACTGAGTTCAAAACAACAACCATCACTCTTCCTGTCTGCTCTGGAGGACTTGGCTTTGCTATACAGGATGAAAAATATAGATCCATAAAATAAAGTAAGGAGAGATGGTAGGTAGTGCAAAATAGGAAAGAAAACATTGAACAGGAGGAGAAATGGAGATTAATAGACCTTAAACAAATACTGCATACCTCACTAGTTTGCTAAAAAGAATTTATTTAAGCTTGGATAATTTTCTGCCCCTAATTGCAGAAACTGATTTGAAGAAAGAAAACTGTAAATTCATGGGCAAACATGACATTAGAAAATAAAAAGTGTAGAAAAGCAGTTTCTCCTACTGCAGTGATAATAGCATAGAGGTCAGAATGTTAACTATTTGGCTATATACCAAAGAAATGAAACACAAATTAGCATAAAAATATGAAAATGCTTATTCTTATGGACAGATGTAGCATCAAAAATGTTTTCATGAAGTGTATCTGCTTAAATGAGTTAAGTGTATCTGCTTAAATGAAGACTTTTTCACACTTCCAAAAAGAAAATTTAAATGCAATTTAGTGTTTCTGGGGTATTTCTCACCTATCAGTATTCTAGAAAGAAAACTGATCAAATATTCCTACTTACTTGGGTACAATAAGAACAAGCCTTTTATTTATTTTGAGTTACAATCACTACTCACCTAATGAAAATGAATGCATGTCATTGTTCTCACTAGTAGCAAGTTTTCATTATTATCAACAGTTAATCTTTTAATAAGTGCTCATATTTCTAGCAATATTTGCTAATATCTAAGCATGATCACAACAACAATACCAGATGACATTGGAACACATCTTAAGAGTTTACAAAGTATTTTCACTTACATCATGTCTCTGAGGGTACACAATAGATGCACTGTGCTTTAAATGTGCTGGTTAGCACAAGATAAAAGTTTGAAAATATTCATATAAAACTGGGAATCAGAAAGGTTAAATGACTTTCCAAAACAACATGGATATAAAATAATGGAGCCAGTTCTTGAGTCTCATCTCTTAAATTTAATTCCATATGTGTATTTCTACTCCACAACACAGAAGTTCATTCATATATTACTACAACTGCATCCCAGACTTTATTCATGCTGTGGACACACAGATGTATGAGTTCCAGTCCTTGCCTCAATCTCATCAGAGGTATACATGTAAATAAGAAAGTGCCTTGTGTGTGAAAAATAAAGTATAATAAAGTGTCAAAGGTAATGTCATGAATATCCAGAAGGGACATGAAGGAGATTAGATATTTCTCCCAAGAGAATTACCAGGTAAAGGGGTAAGAAACATCTACATGAAAGTAGTGCTTTTAACAAATAGATACTTAACAGATGATGACAAAGGACATTTCTGGTCAACTGGGACATGTTACCAAAGGCCTATATATGTATAGAAAAAAAATGTTCTTTTCATGAAATTTTGCATATAACTCAATTTGACTAGAGCGTAGTGTGTGTGTGGAGACATGAGAAACAGCAGTGAGTTAAGGCATGAAAGGGAGGAAAAGGCTTAGCTATACAAACCAAAAATTATAGTGTGTCATGGTGATTGGAATTATGTCAAGAACAGGTGTAATTTGGATTATAGACACTGTGACAGTGGTGTATTATGTATAGGGTGGATTGTAGTGTGAGACAAGGAGAAGGTAAACCAATTAAGTCCATTTTGTAGATAAGGTAAAAGATAAGAATCTAAACAAAATGAGCACTGAATAAGGAGAAGAAACTTCTGTTTTAAGAACTCCCTCAAATATGGTAGCTATTTTTGATAGTGGGAATAAAAAGAATAGTCTTTAGGATGATGGTAGGCCCATTTCCATCAAAATAGAAAAATAGGAGGAAAAGCAGATGATTAATTCAGTTTTGAACATGTTGAGGTTAAGATGCCTATAGAATACTCTAAATCAACAGCTGGTGGGTGATTTGAAATAATAATCAAAATTTGGGTGGGGAGGAAGGTAGGATTTGAGTCTTAATGAAAATAGGAGAATAAGTGATGACACCCAAAGAGAAGTAGACACCCAGAAGAGAAGAAGATCATTAACAAAGCCCCAAGGAGAATACAGCATTCAATAAATATGTAAAGGAAGAGAAGCTAGTAAAAAAGAAAATATCAGAAAGGAAGACAGTCAAGAGAGAGACATCTCAAAAGCCGTTACTAGAAAATTTCAATGTCAAGCATCTCAGAGAAGACAAATAATATAGGGATGATTGAGTGGTTGATCAGGCACTCTGGATATCACTGCAAATTACCACAGCAATTTCAGCAGGTTAACAAGTTTCTAACTACAGAAAACTTGAAAGGTAAAGAGATGAAAATAGTAAAGGCTGTTCTTCCAAGAAGTTTACTGTGAAGACAAAAAGAAAAAGAGTAGCAATTAAAGAAGAACTATATGTTAAGAGGAAAAAAATAAATTTGTTTATTTTTTGGTAAGAGAGACTTGGGCATATTTATAGCTAAAGAAGAAGAGACAAGAGAGGGAAGGCGGTGTTCACAATAATATCCACAATTTTTCTCGCCAGAGAAAGTGAATAACATGAGACTAAATGAAGAAAGCCATGCCAGATTGGAGTAGCAATGGTACTGAAAAGGGAACAGTGAGAAATTACTTAGGATACTAAGTACTAATCCTAATACTAATTAGTCCTAAGTATTAATAAGACTATGGATTCTTTTGTTTGGAGAGCATGACTTAGCAGTGGTTCCAGGTTGGAGGATATATCATCTTTTCTAGATGATATATCTCATCTGCCTTGGATATTGCTATAGTGGAGGCAAAAGATTAGATAATGTAAGATTAGGGATGAGCAAAGTAGGTGTAATAAGTAGATGTGGTGAGGATTTTAGAGGGTTCACTAGAAAGTAGTTAGAGCTGATGTGGCAGACAACACATGTAGATTTACTCAACCCATTCTTTCAACCTTCTTTATCTTCTTCAACCATTGAGATTGAACAGTTAACTGCTTTATTCCCCCAGTTTTTATTGTAGCTAAAGTTGACCTTATGGCATAGTTTTGGCCAATAATATGAAAATGAAGGTCAGGTTTTACTTTCCCTATATAAAGGAACAGGTATGGACAAAATGACCCTATTTTCATTTCCTCCTTTTTCATGGAACATGGAGAATTCCTGTTAAGGAGGAGGCAACAACACATGAGAATCAAACTCAGGGTAACAGGAGGTGGAAAGTGCTTGGCCCACCATGACATTGTGCAGCATATTATGGGTGAAACTCATTAGTTGAAATCCTAAGTCTTTGCAACTCGCTAAGTGATCTTTTTTTGGAAAAAGGGAGTTTACAGGGACAATCTCATTCAAATGAGGTCATAATGGGTCAGGATGGTGGTGAGGAGGGTCCCAACCCATTATGATTGGTTGTCAAAAAGGAAAACACCATATACAAAGAAGGGTAAGGTAGGAGGTCTTCCACAAGCCATAACATACCAAAGCATTTCAGCAAAGTACCAGAAGCTAAGGAGACATGGAAGATACTCTTCCTTGTTGAGCTTATAAGAAACCAACTCTGCTGAAACCTTGATTTTGGATACTTAGGGTCCAGAATTGTGAGGCAATACATTTCTGTTGTTGAAACTCAATTTGTGAAAGTTTGTGACAGCCATAGAAATTAATATAGATGTACAAAATCCCCATAGTAACCCCTACCTCCACATTTGAAGACAAAACCAATGACACTTATTTCTTTAAATCTAATCATTGGTTGAGCTTTTTATTTCCTATAGTAGAATACAATCTTAAACTAAGAGATCTAGGAAAGGAATAAAATTAAGTCATAAAGGGGAGAACTTGGATAAAATGCTTGGATCAAGAATTTCAATTAAAACCAAAGACTGGTATATTATTAGTATGGAGGTTGAAGCAAAATGGAATTAACATCCTACGAGGAAACAGTTGTACAAAATAATGAGATCCTAGGTGTGCCCAGAGATACACATTTTGAATGATATCAAAAGATGATTTTGAAGTTAAGATATCAGGAAACTTTGAGTCTAGGTTGGTAGATTATTTGAAACCTGATGTCAACTATTATGATTTCAGGAAATAACATGAAAAGACTAGGGTTACAAAAAAAGACCAGAAATTAGTAAACTTGAATGGCTTGAGGGAAGATGATAAAATCAGATGGTAGGAACTGCAGGAGAGGGGAAGAATTTTATTCTAAGAATGAAAAATAGAGGTTTAGTGGAGTTATGATAGTCTGATAATTGATGGAGTTCTAACACCATCTCCAGGCACTATGGTAGATAAAATATTGGAAATAGATTTCATTCAACTAGCGAAAAACACACATGAAACTGACTTTGAACATGGAAAATATATGGTATAGCTCAAGATGTTATTACCTGAATTATTAATGCCAAAAAAAAATTCAAGGAATTAAAATTATCTGAGTGAGCCTCAAATTTGAAAGAATTTTATAGGGATTGAGTTCAATCTATGTTAGCACAAGGCTTCTCATTCTTGGTTTTTCTTCAAAGTTGAAGGTGTTTCACTGGTCTCAGAATTTCCTTTCCTCGAGTGACTCTATATCAAAGACTGGAGTGAACAAAAGAATGGTTGGCACATTGTCCTGAATATGTTGATTCAGCAGATTATTTTCAACTACACCCAATTTAAACTCTTATCTCTTCCTTGAAATTTTAGTACAAAAAAGATTCCAAAGAAAGCGCTCATGTAACTATGAAATATACACTGACAAACTGCAGAGCATCTCAGAAAATGGGTTAGACTATAAGAGAACTAGCCTTGCACAGTCTTTAAGATAGTAATAAACACATATTTATGATTAATATGCTAAGTATTTTACTCCTCATTTTTATATACTATCATTGTCCTTCAAGAGAAAAGAAAAGAAGAAAATTGGACCTCCAAAATGAGGTATAATTCATCAGTGAGCTCTCTGGCCTTTCACAAATCTACCAGACCCAGACCTATAAAAGGATTGACATTCTCTTTGCTTTAGAGAAATCTACTGACTTATAACTAAATCTGACTGAATGAAGTACATGATTATGTCCATGTACATAATAGAAATTAATAGAGGTGTACAAAGAAAAAACTTATAAGCAAATGATCTGCCAAGAGTTCACTACCAGAAGAAGCCACCCTGGATTTGGAAATTTGTCACCCTGACATTTACTGCATAATAAACAACAGCTCACTAAATTTTGCAGAGGGCTAGACTGAGTGAACAGACTCTACCTATCAGTTGGAGCGCTTATGAAAACAGGTATTCACTTGAATTGGATTTTTCAAAGAATGAAAAATTAGGTGCTGATTAAGTAATGCAAATTATGCAATAGAGAAATATACCTGAGACTATAAATGCCTCATTTTTTTTATTAAATAAGAAATGTTCACCATAAAGACTCAGTTAATGTTATATTTGAACAGCCCTCATGACTCCCCTTGAAATAGAGGGTTAAGTGAGAAGGCAAATATCCCTATTAATAGATAGTAATCAGTGTCTGCAGAGGATTCTTTTTATCATTTAAAAATTAAATGATCTGAGAGACGAATCTCTCTTGGAAATAAATAGTTTTAAAATAAAGCAAAGCAACTGAATGATACAATCCTTTAACTTTATTTTTCTATAACTGAGCTTGACTTAACAGATTCAATCTTCACTGGGTACTTGATGACATTATTTCACAGTAACTTAATTTCTGTATTTTACCACTCAGCCTCTTTTTGTTCATTTCTCTTCACTTCAGAGCTACCCTCCCTACCCCTCACTCCCAAGAATATCTGGATTTGGGGGCTTAGGTAACATCCCAACACTAGTCTGTGGGTAGATGTAGTGCATTGGGTCTGTGTTCTCTTTTCTATTCTATTAGAAAAAATATTTATTTTGAGATTTGTTAGAATAGTAGGAAATATGTTATTCAAGACTATCAAAATAAGGATCTGCAAGAAGGGGAGAGATGACATTCAACTCCAAACACAGTAAAGAGAAGTGGAAGGAGTAAAGGGGGTCTGTAGATGAAGAATTACTAAGGCAAGCTATTAAGGGAAGGGGATTCACGCTAAACTAATATACCATGATTCTGGCTGAAAGGTCAGAACTTACATGTTAAAGGTAGAGGATAGAACCTTGATCAGATATAACAGGTGGGTAGATGAGTTAGCAGGATTCAGTGTGAAGACGTGACTGGTCAGACCAAGGACACACATGACCAAAGTTGAGAGTTAGTTGGGAAGAGAATTAAAAAGAGCCTGACTCAGTGAAGTCCCCGTCTTTATCTATTATCCTCACTGGCCTTGGGCTCAGTTTCCACTTCCTGGCCTATACTGCTGAGACCTTCCCTGCGCTATAACCTCCAACACCCCTTCAGTCTAATTCCAGCACTGAGATCTTTCTGGGCAAATGACTTCTACACCTGCCTAGGGGCTGAGTCTCTTATCTGCATTCCTTTGTCATATTGGGGTACCTCCGAAGGACTCTGTGGAGATACCTTCAAGTCACCCCTAGGCATCTTCCACAGGTATTATTACTCTAATACTTAAAGTTTAGAGTGCTATTAAATCCTGGAATGAGACCACATTTGGGGGCAAAAGGGAGACCAGAAAACACACAGACCTTGGTTTAAATTTCATTTAAGTGGATGGGAAAGAGCTACTCCCAGAATTTCAAAGTCAATTTGGATGAGCTGGACAAAAGATAAAGAAAGTTGTTTTCTCTATCACACTCCAAGAGTTCTGCTTGACACATAAAACTGCTGCTTACCAATGCAGTTTTCCTAATGCCTTGCTTAGAAAATGAAGTTTCTTCATCAGTTTAATGCTTCTTAAATCAGGACACACATCACAAACAATATGTGTATTTAATGTGATAGATAGAAACAGTTTAATCTTTTTCTTTCTGAAAATCTCTTAGCAGCGAGCTTTCGATTTAAAAAAAAATGGTTATAAAGCAGAACACTGTGGTCCATTATTCCACCATTTCCAAGCACAACAGAAACTGCCTACTTGTTTTGTAATGAAAGCTGACAACCTGACTGAGGAGCAATGACCTTTCACTCCTATTTGGGCAACAACCACACTGCCAAAATCCCAACAACTGTGTTAGCCGCATGCCGTCACCAAATGAGGTGGCAGAGTTGTGATGGACCCTGCTGTCTAGCAAAAGGTCTGAGGGTCTGGCACTCTCCAGACCTCCACTGCTGATCTAGGCAGCATTGCTCTCAGATATACCACATGTCAGTACCAGCCTGCTGTCCCCAGGCTCGGGCAACAGGACACAACACAATAGTCACAACCACCTGGCTGTGGTTGATTTCCTCAAGTAAGAGGACAGAGCGACAGTGGCAGATGCCAAAGGGCTCTGAATACTAAATCATTTTTACTAGATGTTGCAGGTCCTAATAATTTAAATTTTCATTCACAGCTATTTAAACTTCTGAAGAAACTCTTTCTGGGGAAGGTAAAGAGTGATGACAAAGCAGATGTTTTGAGTCCTTTACCTTGGGCCTCTCCCACCCTTGAGTTGGACACTATTTCTCTTTCCCTCCTATATACTGAGGGTCTACGAGAAACTGAGAAGCCAGAGTCCTGCAGTTAGTTCTCTGAAAACCAGGCAAAAGAAGACAGGGGAGGGAAATGTGGGTAGCTAGGAGAGAGAAAGGAAGCTGCCTACGTACAGCTGTTGCCTTGCTGTACCTCTCCAGCTGAAATTAGCAAGTGTGCTCACATGGAGTGCTATACCTCCATTTTTTTCCTCTTATTTCCCATCCCTTTCAAATCTCTGCTCCATAGCATGATGCATAATGCCTGCCCAGTCAATTCGCTTTAAGATTTGTGAGCACCTATGTGTAGGAGACACAAAGTAGACCTTTACGAACACAGTGTAGAAACTTAAACTCACTCAGACAGAACCTCCTTGCAGAGAATTTACAACTTTATGGGGGATGGTCATGGATGTAAATGAACATACAGTGGAATTAAAGAAATGTCATTTGTGGGGTACAGAATACACCAAAAGCATATGGAACATGTATTATTAATATAAGCGAAAACTAGAAAAGACATTCGATTTGATGAGTTATGAGAAGGGGTCCACTTGGTGGGTATATCTGTGGAATGGCAGGGAGAGAGGCCAAGTGTAGTCAAAGGAAACTGCATGTGGGAAGAGGCATTGCAAATGGAGATGTCATAGGTGCTAGGCTGGAGAGAGAACTTGAGTAACTAAGAAGATTCGATTTTGTTATATTGTTAGGGAAATCAAGATAAATACAAGTTCCTAAACTTTAGGAAATTCTTCAACACATGGATATTGGATCATAATGACAACATGGAAGTCGTAGAGACCAGGTTAAAGTTGCTTCAATGATAGAGGTGGAGAATGGTTAAGACTTAAACTGGGGCGCCAATAGTGGTAACTAGGAAGAAAATCTGAACATCACTTTAAGCCGGGGAACCACATTGCTTGATGTGCTGGTGTAATAATACGACCCATTTTACTAGTATAGAACACTACAGATGGTCACACCATATATTCTGTGATTAGAGGTCCCAAGACACTCATCTCACCCATTAGGAACACATTCTTATCTTCTTCCTTGGGCCCCCTACTCTGTGGTGATCCCCAGATATTCCCTAGGGTTTACTAATTTCAAGGAAAATACCCATTATCTCCCAAGTTGCTACCAGAATATGGAATCAGATCTTTCCCCTAAAACTGGAAAATACCACAAATGTCCAATTCCAAGATACTGTTATTTTGTAAAGGACTACTGAACCTCCCAACAGGAAAATCAGTGTTAAAGCTGATAGCCAACAAAGCAGAAAAAATCCTGCACCTTCTGTCTCAGGCATGCCAAGTGCATCGACCCCAAGCAAAGGCACACTTCCAAGTGTCAGGAAGAATGATGTCATCTTTTCTCCACCGGGACAAAATGGGTTCAGACTTCCTTGTATTATTGTACCCCTGAGTACCTTCAGGCTGCAGGAAGCCTAGACAAGGACATATGAAGTGTCTTTTACCTTGTAGTCTCAGACCACATCTCTTCAGTCACATAACGGTAAAAAGGCCACTTCTTTCTCATCACCCAGCCCACTTCTGACCTTTATCTGTCTGTCCCAATGTCTCAATCAGAAATGTACATTCACCCTGATCTACAACAGCTTCAAATTTAGGCTTCCATTTTCTACCATAATACACCTGCAATCCTGGAATTCTTGATGGAATACCCCCCCCTCAAGAAAACTATATACTGGCAAAGATTCTTTTTTGAACCAAATGTCAGTCAGGCTCTTGAAATAATCTAGGTTCATATGTTACTTCTTTATTATATTCAACTGTGCTAATTCAGTTCAAGTAGAACACCCTACTCTTGGTGTCTGATCCAGTTCTTCATACCCCACCATCATCCAGGTAAGGTCTGATATACGGGCCTGTCTTGAGTGAAAATCTTGTTAGATCAGTTTAGAAAGAAATCCTCCTTACCTGTCATTTTCCAGTGACCCCTCTATCCTGCCCTTTGGTTATAAATGTCTAGTTGCCTATGCTATATTTAGAGTTGATCCCACTCTCTCTCTCCCACCATAAAATTCCACTGCAGCCCATCCCTATCTCTACTTTCATGATGATCTGAATAAAGTCTCCTTTACCACTTTTAACCAGTCCTACTTAAAAATTTTACTTTAACAATATTAATACTTTTGTGGCAGCAAGAATAATGCATTGTTTAAACTTAAGTGGATTTTATTGTCCCTATAAAGTAGATTTTCTAGTAAACATTCTACCATTGTATCTTTGAAGAAGGGTGAAGAGAGCCCATTCCACTTTGAAAATGAATAGAAATAAGCAGACAGATATGGAGGGTAGTAAGAGGATGTCCATCCAGTCCCAACCAAGGGATACATGAAAAGAATTCATGGATGGGTAAGCAGGAATCAGTATTGCATGTCAGGGGTTGCCACAACATCCCAAGCAGAAAACCTACTATTTATAATTTTGGAGGAGGTCAGTCTCCTCCATGATGAACAGCTGATCTTCAAACCAGACCCAGGCAACCAGAGGCTCCTGCCTTATCCTTGGAACATGAGTCTTGTTTGCTTCTCCATTCCAGAAGCTGCTCCAAGAACAAATTCTTAAGATAATCATGTGTTTTTGAGATTATCTGGATGGTACACAGGACTAAACTATGTGACATCTTTTAAGTAAACTTTTAAGGTTTTGGAAGGTAGATGGGGCGATCCACTCATCTTGAGAGTATCCAGGACACATCTAATACAAAGTTCCCTTGCTTATAAAACCATGATCTGATGGAACTGGAGCAGTCTGTCTCTTTCTTCTGTCTCCCTATCCTTTTTGTATGGGGCAAAATTGCAAACCAAGATAAAGCATATAATTTGGTAGGAAAATGAAGGCTAAATAATTCTTATAACATCTTCTATTTGGAATTCTGGGAGAGACCTGAGTCTACAATGTGGTTCTGCGATAACAATGATAGTTTGACAGTCTTAGAGATATAGAAAGGGTCTCACCACTGTCTTTGGTTCACAATTAGGAGAGGAGACAAAAATAAAACTTAGCAGCCAAGAGTCACTGTTGAATTGAGTTATAGCTCTTCCTTCCCCATCTCCAACCTCTTCATTCAATAAACCGGTCACAATATTGTTGTAATCTGGCTTCCTTCCTACCTAATATATTCATCTGCCAAAGATGTCATTTGCACTAGAAAGCTAAGTCACACAAGACCAACTTTTTACTCACTCCTTCTAGTAGATATGGCAGTCGGTCTTCCTCACAAGCTATCATGATTTTAAACTATTGTGGCTCTCTCTCTATAACTTATCTGTGAGGAGACTGAGGAAGTTGGGAAAAGGCATAGAACCAAATAGACATCTGAGAAAAGTGAGCAAGCTAGCTTTCAGGACTCCTGATAGGTTCTGACACATAACTTAAGTGTTGTCATTCCTTCTAATCCAATTAGAAAATAAAGAATAGTGCGGTAAGAAAATTTGTCACTCCATTTTACATTTGCTGGGAAAAATTAATTGAGCTTAATTTAACCAAAAATCTTGCCATGACTAAAGCCTTTTCCCCCCAGAACTTTTCCTTGTTTCTTGCTCAGATTAAGATCATTAGGGTGACCTTTTAGAAAGCCATTAACTGTGGTAGAAAATGTAGAAGAGCAGATGTGGTAAGAGAGGGAAAGATCAGATATCATGTTGAGACTGAGGTTCATTCCTATTCCAGTTTTATATCTGAGGTTCATATAAGAAGCTAGAACTAAGAAAGCAGAGTAATAAAGTTATCTATATAGAGATCATTGCTGGAGTTATGAAACTGAATGAGATTAGCCTCAAAGCAAAGATAAAAAAGATAACCTCATGGGACACATTTATTTAAGGGTCAAATGAGAAGAGACAGTAACAAAGAGAATAAAGATCAGTTCGTGAGGTGAAGACCATGGGAACTATAAAAACCATAGGAGAGGTTAGTTCTCAAAGAGAAAAACCACACTAAAACTGTTCTTGAAGTTCTTTATCTTATCTTTTCTTTTTTTTTAAATCTTTTTAGGGACAGAAAAGATGAAATCAGATTACTTGCTCATTCAAGAGATACAGTGTTGTGGTAGGCATCTAGAGAAAAAATATTTTAAAAAGAACAATTATATGAAGAAAGAATTGCTGCAGAGTGAAAAGGGTGCAGTTTAAATTAAAAATGACAAATTCAATGATTTTATAACAACATGGATGTACTTAGAAGAAATCATATTAGCAGAAACAAGTCATAAAGAAAAAAACAGAAACCAAATGGTTTCACTAATATACGGGATATAGTGAAAAAATAAACAAAAGACTTGAGGAAAAGTCAAAACAAGCTAAGCACCAAACTGAAGTGCACAACTTTGAGCAGGAGTGAAAGGGGGGAGGGGGATGGAGGGGAGGGGGAGAGGTAAATCCCTGGAATTATAATGTTATGAAATTTATATATACATAAATAAATAAATAAATAAAATTATAGCATGAAGCTGTAGGACTCAAATGGGAATGATTCTTGTTGGCTCCTTTAAAGGTTACTTGAAGAATTTTTTTTTCAAGTAAAGCAAAATTTTTTTAAATTTTTTAATTTTTATTTTGTAATTTTCATATAATATCAGTCATGTTTGTATGGTTGTCATTTCCCTTAGATTTGGCCATCCCTTCCATACTGTACCCTTTATTGCCCATCCTATTATCCCCTCTGTCCCTATTCCCACTCTAGTCACAACAACTCCCTGCGCTGCATGTTCTTGGTCCATATAGGGCACACTGGTCTTTTCTTTTTCTGGAACAATGTTCTTTTTTCCTGGGTGCAGGCTTGCACTCCTGGACAGCAACAGATGAGGTTGCTTGGATCTCCAGGAGTCACTGAGGTGGATAGTCAGGTCACACACATCAGGAACTTGTTGGAGGGCAAATACCTGGTACACTTATCCAGGATCCTTTCTGGTGTCTGTCATGGGCTTGTGTGCCATATAGTTCTGATATCTTGGTTTGGGAGCCCAACTCCCAGCTGCTGTTGGTGGAGGAATTACTTGCTGGAGACAAATTTCCCCAGGTGTTTGATCCAGCTCCTCTCTTCTCTCATACTAGCAATTCTGCCATGGGGCCACAGCCACATCTCTGTGGCTTCTTCCTCCATTGATTGATAAAAGAGGGAGCCTCATTCACGTTGCAGTAAACTGTTGACCAGGGGTTTGGTTTCTCAGCCCCAGATATGATGCAGGTAGAAATCTGTAACAGGTCACCTCAGTCACAAGTCTTACCTCTTGTCTCAGTGGCTCCCAACACACTGCTTGCCCTACCCAGGTGATGTGTATCCAGGGCCATTATTATCAAGTAAAGCAAAATTTTCAGAAATCAATAAGAGATGGGTCTTAGTAGCATCTTGGGAGATAAATGTAAAGGAAGATAGTTATAAGATTGAGAATCTGTCTGGTCTTCCAAGATAGTAATGATTTGGATTGTGTGGTGCTGTTGTATAAGAACTTAAGAATTACATAGACAAGGAAGCAAGGATTTTGAAGCAAATCTTCTTAATCCACCAGTTAGTCTTATTGCTTAGGAGTAAATAGTTCTCAAAACAAGAGACTAAGTTATTTTGGACTTTTCTCATTATTACCTAGTTATTATTTAGCATGGATGAAAAATTGTTTGGGTTTCATTTCTTAATTTGTCATATTCTCTGGAGATAGACAAAAGCATGAGTAAAAGATAAAATGTGAGGTTAAAACTGACAGATTATGTAAGATTATGGTAAAGGAAATGACACAGTCAAGTCTGTTAAAGAAGACATTGTTGAAATAGAGCACAGGGGAGGAAGGCAGATTGAAACAGGAAAGGGTGCAAAAATTAGAAGGAGATGAACAAGTGTTGATATAGCAAATAACATATGAGTTCAAGTTTGAAAAGATGAAATGATAAGCGGGGGTGAGAAAGGATAACAACATATTTTAAAGTATGGGGAGTGAAAAATGATTTAGTCACACTTTTACTAGTTGTAAGTAATAGAGTTTCCTAATAATACCAAAACTTACATAGTAACCTAGAGTAAACGATTCCATTGTCCTTTTTTCCCAATATGGTGTAGAAATTCATTCTCATACTCAAAACCGGTTTAGATTTTTTTGTGATGCTTTCTTCCTTTTCCAAGACATCATCTCTGAACAAGTGCACTGTGTCTGTCAGTTCTTCATAGTGACTCCTATCAAAGTGCATTGTTTGTACTCAGAGTGGATGGGAAAACCACATTGCTATTTAAAATCAAACCCTGCAGCAGCCTCTCTGTTCCTCAGGGATTGATAATATTTCTCTAGACAGTCTCCTACTTAACAAAATAGATCCACAGTCCACTATGGTTATGATCTACAGAACATGATTTGAAATGTTCCAGTGAAATTAAGAAAGAATAAAGTTGCATTTAAAATAAGCAGGAATTGATATTGGAAGAAAATCAAAGGGGAATATGTAGAAAGACTACTGAAAAATCAAGATGCCAAGAAATGCCTCACAAAGGGAGTCAGTCGAGTGAAATTTACCAGCTCTCAGTAGTCAAGATGGTCTAGTAGATTCTATGGCATCCATAACATAATTTTCTGTGTCATCTTTTTTCAAACCCCAAACCTTTGACAAAACATCCTACATGCAAGAATCCTTTATCTTTTTCAAGCAGTCAAGAAATGGGAATGACTGCTGACCTCCATACCTGGATCTGTTCAGGGAATAGAAAATAGAATAATCATGGAAATTGAGACTCAAGGAAATTCAAGTCATTTGGAATCATCAAGAAATTTGAATGGGGTGATCATGCAAATGTAAGTCTATGTAATAGGACAAAACAAAATGTTGTCAAGTGTAATGAACTTCCCCTAAGATGTGCAATTTCTCTTAAATATCCAAAGAATGGGGCTCCAACTGCCATCTGAGATGTATATATGATTATATAAAAAGTTCACTAACATTATACTATACACTGACATGTAGTTGTGGATAAACATTGGTCAAGTAAATAGATAAAAACAAACAATTCTATTTTATTAGATTAGATCATAAATTTTCTTGCTGATGTGAGAAGAGTATCAAAAGTAAGAGAGAAAGCTTCATATTCAAAGATCTGTAATGGTAAAGGAACTCATATATTTACATGTCATGCTCTTGAATTGTGGGTACTACAACTGGGAGAATGGCACTGTGGTTATTGAGAGAAGGTTAAACATAAGAGAAAATGAAATCCTTATGGAAGAATATTGGAGTGTGCAAAAAATTATAAAAAATAATGACCAGGTTAACAAGCTCAACCTCAACAATGCAGTGTTGCACAAGTAGTTAATTTGTATGTCATTTCCATAGGGCAGAAAACAGAAACACCAACACAAACCATGGAGGGGAGAGGAGGATAGGGGAGGGGAGGGAAGAAGAGGATAGGGAAGGGGAAGGGAGGGAAGGGAGGGGAGGTTGAACTGATTTCAGCAAGCCAGAGGTAATTTCCAGCATTCAGTCTCCTAATATTGGCAGTCAGAAAACCAATTTGCAAAGGAAAGACCATTGTTAAAAATTGGATGATTCTCTGCCAACCTTCCTGGAATTATAAATACCTGTTGACATTTTATTTCACTGTCTCTCTCATAAAAGAACTATACTTGGCATACACTTATCTTTGGTTTTAATATTAATCTTTTGCAAATTATTGGATAATGCTGAAGACATTCTAGAAAGTTAAGAATCAGCAAAGTAGTATTAAATGGTGCCTTAAAAATAAAGTATAGTAGCTTGTGTTTTATACAACTAAATTATTTTTCCATACCATTTTGATGGAGTCTAAAGCAATGAATCTTGCTTAAAGAATTAGATTTAGAAGCCACTCTTATAATATTGAAGCACTCTTCTAGGTTAAAGCAGCAAAATGAAGATTAAGGCAAAATTGTTCTTTATGTAGAGAATCAAGACAAGAAGAGTAAATTCCAGATGCTAGAAAGTGTTGTTGACAGACTAGAGGTGAGGTGTGAAGATTACTTCAGTCCCTAACATCACTCCATATAAATATGTAATTTCAGTGCCAGCCTTCTTTCATAGTAGGGAAAAACAGACTAAACTTAAAAGTTAAGAGCTTTTTCTATTATTTTTATTAGGCATTGGCATAGGATGCAAAATAGATAATGCCTGCAGTATAGACTATTTTGTAGAATATGAAACTAGGATAATTATTAGAACATTTAATGGGGTAGTAAAAAGCCTTTTCTCCACTCTCCTGGAAAAAGCAAGCCCCCAATTCTCATTTTTGAAAAAGCATTTATGATACCTGATACCAGATGATTTTTGCAAAGTGCTTTGAGAAACTAAGAAGAGTGCTCTCAGATACAAAGCACCAGGCATTTTTCTCCTTTCTTTTTATTGTAAAAAAAGTAAAGGAATTCATCCAGCCCATCAAGTCATTTTAAAAGTCAAACAAATCACTTATTTTCTTTCCCTTTGTAGTTTCTGGAAGATCTGTAGGCAGTTTTCAGAAACTAGTTTAACAGAAGAACTTTTCCTCAGTATCCCTCACAGTGACCTTCTATGCTTGAGACTGACTTTAGAATCATCAGACTTTATGCCCATTATTACAGATACTCTAAAACACAGCAGGGTCATTGATTAGAAACTGTAGAAATAAAGATAGCTGAAATGAGAACAAATGAGGTTATTTATTCTGAGTTTATTACAGCAAGGAAGTTAAGATAATTTATTGGTTATAAGTGTGTGCAAACTATCATCACCTGCATTTAACAGACACTCAATGATAGAGAGAGCTCAATGGCAGAAGGCTTCAGAGAGACTCTGGAAGTTTTGGGTACTAAGAAGCTGGAGGTGGGGAACTAAAAGCAGAGTATAATACAATTGGTTTGGAAAGTATATTTGTTTTCCTTTGGTTGGTCCTAAGTTGGAAGCAGAAGCCAAAAATAAACAGGCAAGTTGGCAGCGATGGACAAAGCTGTGTCCCTTGTGGACCATTGCTGGATGGTTGTGGCGTGACTTCCTGGAATCATTGCCTGAGGTTGTGGTTTGACTTCCCAGGCTCCTGAATGCAGATGTTGTGAGTTAGAGTTCTACTGTCATATATGATAATATGATATGGCCTGGCCATTATGTGTTTAGAATTCTCAGTTACTCATTTCCCTATTTGATCAGCTTTTTGTCTGTGAGGGTTCACCAATTCATGGAAAACTAAAGATCCAACATTGATTATCCCCAGATTATCCCATCACTATTTCAATCAACTACATTGCAAGATTGCTATGAAACTTTGGTTATATCATCATGGCTATCATCTCATGAGAGAGCAGCTGTTCAGAACTGAGTACAGTGCACGAACATAATGACAATCAACCAACTATTATGAGAAAAATAAGAACATCGATAGTTCCTTTAAAGCACATGGAAAGAGAATTCTAATTGCCCAACTCAGATCAAGAACAAACTTCACAGTCCAGTAGGGTCACCCTGAGCAGGACAAGGAACAACCATTCTACTATGTTCTGTCATATATACAAGTAGGAAAAGAATTGGTGATACTGAAGATGTCACAGTAATTAGCCAACTAGTCCAGAGCAATGTGGTTTTCCACCAGAACACAAGCCAATGAACTGACACCAAGTTGTATTCCATCTAACAAGGAGGTGGATCATTAATAACTTCTGCCAAACTTAGCGATAAATTTCTCACAGTCTTTTTCATTTTTATGATTCCCATGGAGAAGAACATTGTTATTATTGCTCTAAAAACAATGAGTCAGTAACTCTCCCAGGTAGAATTCCTGAATAATAAAGGATTGCATTGTCTTGGAGCTTGGGTCTGAATCCGAATTTCCAGTCTCAATGATTTGTAGAATTAGGTCTCTATGTACAGACAAGTTTCAGAGTACTATTTCTAAAGTGTATGAGGTATTGGTCTAAGATGTTAGTTCTAGACAGGACCAGGCATTCTGGATACAAGAAAGTAGTATCCAGCTGGGGCACATAGAGAGCCAGCAAAGAAAGGAGATGCCAAAGGTTTGTACCAAAGAAATTGATGCCAAAGGTTTGTACCAAGGTCTTTTGTTATTTGCATAATGTATTTTAAACTCTATTAGTCTCTTACTTGTATCAGGTATTTTGTTCATTACCCTGTGAAGGTTGTTGACTTCACATTTAGAATAACTTTGATTCTGAACTAGTAGACTGCAATAATTCCTGGAAATTAAAGTGGACTATAATATCCTAGAAAAGAGGAAGATGGCAAATTCACACATTAATTTGTTTCAGGTCATACCCCACTGTTTAAGTTATAAGTGGAAATGTGATTAATTGTGATTCCTTATGATCCCTTTGATGAAACTAGAATTGATCAGCAATTTTATCATGGGATCCATGTGATGTGATACATGAAATGTCCAGGAGTCAATATGATTAGAAACAGTGACTTCTTTGGGGAATAATCTAATAATAACATCAGAATGACTATATGACTTTAACAATGATTATAAAGAGAAAAGGGGCCATTAGGATCAATGAGCAATCAGAGATCTACCAAAAATGAGAATAATTATAAGGAAAAAGTGGAGAGCAAAACAGGGAACTATTCTTGGATCTTAATATGATGTCTTGGGTAAATCTGAGATCATTGGCTTATTTTAACAATGCTCTACCTTTGAAGATCAGCTGCTGCTCAAGAACTTCTGAGAACCCACTACTTGAGAACCCATTTGGAGTAGCTGTTTAATAGTGTGTCATTCTAATTGATTCTATCGCTGTAAAATGTGAACCAAGCAAAGCACTGTAGTTTCACTGCTGTATTTATTTCTAACAACACCTGATAGGTTCTGCCAATGAGGTTCACAAGTGTTTTTGTTTAATTGCCTCTTTCAAAAAATGAAGGATCCTGCCTAAAAATCATAAAGGGACTTTTTGGGAAGAGGTTTGGGGAAGGTAGCTTTAACTAGCTGGTGATAAGAGTGAGTATAGTACATCAATTCCTCAAGATATTTAACCAGACATGTTTACACTAGGATGGAGTAAACATAATTTATAAAATAATGTAACATAATTTAAATTAAATTTTAAATTTAATTTAATTTAAATATTAAAAAATAATGCAACATAATTTACTATATATGTATATGTGTGTATATATATGTGTATATATGTCTATATATGTGTGATATGTATGTATATACATATATATATTAACCTTTCAGTTACCAGGATAGTCACAAAGTGTCCCCAAGGGAGTTAACCATATGATCACAGGATTAGAGAGAATTTCTAGGGCTAGGAGCTTTCAAGAATTTCTGATATGTTTATTAGTTTTAATTTACAAATGACATTGGTTCATTCATTCAAACTTTGCAGAAAGTTTTGGATGCTAAAGGCCAGTGACACATTCTTTTATAATAGTTCCCATGAACTCTGTACATTGGTCACTTAATATAAAAGCTAGTATATCCTAACCTGGAAACACAAAATCTAGCAGTTTTTTGAAAAACTTTTGTTGAGGAAATATTTCAACTCATCTGGAAATGTACACATAAAGACTATAACTTATTCTAAGCTTGAGGAGAATGAAAGGTGAATGAGATTGATCTCAAGGTGTTCCAAGGATTCTTGAAACTTGGTTGGCCATCTACCTTAAAAGTTTTCTCAGGATTGTCCTATAGTTGATATATCTTTTAAAGTTTCCCATTAATGTTGATTCGAGATAATAGCAACCAATTTGCATATGATAGGTTTTATGGAGAAATATAACATATACATTTGAAATCATTTGATATTTCTGAATAGCTAAATTTGAAAGTGACAGAGATGGTCTGAGTGAAGGGTAAATCTGAGTGAAGGGAACAATCATGTATTTCCAAATCAAGAGCTAAAAGTTGATATCAACTTTTATAAACATCTTTTTTAATTATTCCCAAGAGTCATCCCTTGGAAATTTAGTTGACATAATAACTTTCTTCCTAAAACATCCCAAAATCTCATACTGTTGAAAAAGCATATCTACTATTTGTGTATAAGTATACTCCCTATTGTGTGGACAGTCAAGAAGCTTCAGAAAGTGCAGCAAGTTCTGCCATTTGATCTGATTATATCTCAAATAGAAGACTATCTTCTAAAGGAGAGTTTAAATTAAGGACAGCATATCCTGCTTGATAGAATCCAGTTTAAGTGTTAAGGAATGATCCATCAATAAATAATATCAAGTGTGGGTTCTCAATGGGAATTGCTACTAAATATCCATAGGGCACAAAAAATTCCCTAGCTGAAGTAAAGTGATTGTGAGATTGGCCAACTCCTGGCAGATGCAACAGAATAACAGCATTCAAGGTGTTGTAGAAGCTTGAGACAGTGAAACTAATAAAATATCACAAGAAACTAATTGGTTGAAGAGTGTTGTATGTTCTCAATCAGCAGTATTCACACTGAGGAACTGAGTGGAAATCTAGGACCTAGCAGAAAAATCAACAAATTTTGCTGTGACAGCAATTATGCTAAGACAAGGGCCTTTGCCACAGGTCAAGACTGAGCCTATAACAAGTAGTGATTTTGATGGTCACTGTGAAGTTGAGTGAAAACCACGAGCACAAGCACTTTTGTATATGGTTCATACACAACCAGACAGACAAAGTGATTGTTTGAACGTAGGAATACTTTTGTGACTTAAGTTTCATCTCCATTCAGAAAAGATATGTTGACGTTTCAGCCTCATACCTCAAAATGTGACCTTCTTTGGCAATAGCACTATTATAGATGCAATTATTAAGATGAGACCAAACAGGAATGGAGTAGCCTTTCATCCCACATGATCAGTGAGAAGAAATCCATGTGATAATGGGGGTGGATTCATTCCCAAGCCAGGAATGTTAAACATTGCTGGCAGACACCAGAAACTAGGAAAAGACAGAGAAGGATTCTAAGGATTTTGAAATCTATAGGTTTCAGAGGCAAAAATGCTTCTGTCAACAACTGATTTCAGGCACCTAGACTTCAGGATTGCAGAAAAAATCCATTTCTGGATCTCATTAAGCTACCAATTTGTGAAAATTTTCTACAGCAACCATGGGAAATTAAGACATATTCCTAGGGAAAGGAGATCTTGAAAAGTTTTCTTCAGGTTCCAGAATTCCTATTCATGCTTAGGCCTCTTGAAGACAGATCTCTCCCAGGAAACTTAACAAATCCATAAAGAGAAATTATACTGAAAAAATGTTGGCACCTATTACCTGTTACAGCCACTTAAACCTAGACATCCTCTTAAGTGCTACTCTGTGAAGTATGTATAAGTTTGCAGGAAAGAGTGTCTCCTTAGATAATGTTTTCTCAATAAATGGGTACAACTGGTAAAGAAAGGACGAATTTAAGGAAATTGATTTACTACTATTTAGGTTTGCCAAATTTTTCATTATTTTTGATCAAAGACTCTTTGACAAAAAAATTTTACTTAGAAATTGCTTTAGAATAGATAATACTGTATTGTATACTCAAAAATGTATTAAGCATAGATCTCAAGAGTTCTCACCATAATGAAAAACGAAATAGAGTTCCCTCGGGGACTGGGCCACCTATGTCCCCAGATGCTCAGCCATCCCATGCAGAACCCCCAAACTGGGGTGTGAGAGATGGGTTGGGCCCCCAGTCACATTACTGACCAGCCGGCAGTCTCCGGAGTCTGGGCCCCCTTAAAAAGAGACCTGGAAACAAAGAGCATTCACCCATGCTTCTGCCCAGTCCCCTCAGGGCCTGCCAACCTACGTCCCTGAAGGTTCAGCCCTACCACTCAGCACCTCTGGACTGGGGGGACTGCTGAATACCCAGGGCAATGGGAGGGGGGCCTGGGGGTGGTGGTGGGAGTGGTGAAGGGCAGGGGGCAAGTTGGCAGGGGTCACCCCCTCTGGTCTCCAAAGCTATTCAATCCTCACCATAAACAACTAGAAAGGAGGTTGCACTGAAAGGATACAAACATGCATGAATTGGCTACCCACAACAAAGACAGACCTAGAAAACTAAACACAGACTGTTGTGTCCCAGGAAAACACATCTACACCTGGCAAAAGAACATTGCTCCAGGAAAGAGAGGGGAAGAATCCAATGGACTAAAAATTGACCAATAACTAGCTGTGAAAGAAGAGATGGAGTGATGGGGGGCGGGGTCAAGGGGCAGGGAGGGAGGAGGAAGGACCAAAAAAAAATTTTTTTAATGAAATAAAATTGAAACTAACTTAACATACTGTGAGAACTAATAGGACACTTTCTCAGTTATCACTTATGTTATGGAGTTTGGAATTTATTTTAAAAAATCAATATCAAATATAAAATGCTTATGGTAGTAAATATATTTTGTCTAAATATAAATTCAAATAGCTTGCCTTTTTCTTTTCAAAATGATTTGATTGATAATGTTCTTCTGTGTCACTAAAGTATTTTTAATCTGTATCAGCATCTGCTTTTGTTACTATAAAGTTTATTTCAAAAAAAGGAGGGACTGTAATTGGGAAGACTTTGCATAAAAATTAAAAACATTGGTCTAGTAGTCTAATTTTATTTTTCTGCATGCAGCACTATTATGGAAGATAAATTTCATTTACCAACATATACTCTGAGTTCCTTTGTCATGGATTAACTGTCCATGTTAGTGTGGATAATTTCTGGATGTTCAATTCTATTCCATGACCTGGTGTCTATTTTTACTTTTGTACCATATTGTTTTTATTGCTACAATTTTGTATGAGAATTTTAAGTTTGACAGTGTGATAACTCCATTTATTTTGTCTGGATTGTTTTGGTTATTCAGATTTGTTGTTTCCCTATAAATTTGAATAAATTTTTTTCTACTTCTTTGAAAAATGACATTGAAACTTTGATTCTTCTAATCAATGAATAAGGAAAACTTTCAATTTCTCTGTCTTTTTTAAAGCTATTTTAATATTCTTATGTATTTCATTACACATGTCCTTTACCTCCTTTGTAAAATTTATTCTGAGGTATTTAATTTTTTAATGTAATAGTAAAAGGGATCATTTTCTTAATTTATTTCTCATCTAGTTCATTGTCTGCATATAGAAATGAAACCAATTTTGTTCATTCATTTTTTTTAGTCTTTATTTTTTGTGTATGTATGGTGAATTAAATTTTGTGTATGGTGCAAGAAGAATATTAGAGATATTAAATCAGCACATTATACTGATCAAAAACTTGCATTTAAAACCTAAAACTATAAAATACATGGAAGAATATCATGGTGGCAAAACACTCCATGATATTGACATCACAGATGTTGCTGGGGACTCAATACAAGGGAAGCAGATGAGAAAATAAATACATTGGACTCATCATACTAAAAACCTTCTGCACAGTGAAAGAAACTATCAATAAAGTGAAAAGACACCCTAACAAATGGGAGAAAATATCTGCACATCCTACATGTCAAGAGGGACTCCTCGTGCCATCACAGACCCTTGGCCTATTTCTGGGGTTGCATTAAAATGGTATTATTAAATAATCAACTTTATTATTGGAGAAAATAAATTTACTAGGACCTGGAACATAACAGGTTTGTAGTTGCTGGTTGTTGTTGTTTTTTAATATTAAATAATTTATATATATATATATATTTCATATCTTTGTGATCTCTAGGGTTCACCCCCCTCCCTGACTGTTCCCCTACTCTGTCCCCACCCTACCCCATCCCACCCCAAGTTGCATACTTTAATTTGATTGTTGGCTTCTTTTGACTTTTCTTCATGGCTTTTTGTTTCTCTTTCTCATGTCCCATATAATAGTGAAACCATTTGGTTTCTGTCTTTTTCTTTTTGATTTGTTTCTGCTAACATGATTTCTTCTAAGTCCATCCATATTATAAGAAAATCGTCCAATTTATCATTTTTTAATTAATGATTAATATTCCATTGTGTATACATACCACATCTTTTTTATCCAATCATCTGTTTTGGGACATTTCAGTTGCTTCCATGTCCTTGTTGTTCTTTTTATACACAAAGGACCAGAGAGAAATAGCAGAAATCTCTTTAGGGGACATTTCTTACTTAGGGTAATTAACTAGACCTAATCCAGGTCTAATAAAGCTATCTTGACTTTTTTTTAAAGAAATACATCTTTCAGTTGCTTTGTGCTTTTTATGTATTTCAGAACTGTAGTACAGAGATGTTGCCAAATTGATTTGCTTTTCCCTTGCCTGTTCTATAACTGAGAGAGAAAGAGAGAGATCTCAAAAGGGAGTGCACTTTAATTACTTTTATAGGGGTAACTTTGGTTTATCACTTTCCATATGATTGGGAGGTATGGAATCACCCCCTTCAGGTGTTGTTACCACATTACATCCACCCCCAAGCCACCCACACTTCTTCACCATAGTCCACTGGATCTCCTCTCTACTTTACTCTTTCCACCCTCCCCCCTTCTGGAAGCCTCCATTCTACAGTCACATTTCCAGAACTTGTTGGTTTGACTTTATCTGATCCTTTGTTTCATTTCTTTATGTTCCATACATATGTAACATTGCTTCTATTCCCAAAAGTCAGCTTCCTTTAACCTCCTCAATTTTGATTTTTTATCTCTCAGAATAACATCTGCTTTCCTGTGGGGACCTTCCTGATGAGGCAAAGCACTTAATAACACAGCTCGGCCACCCAAAATTTTTGCTCACATGTGGACAGTCTTACCAACTAAAATTGGTTGACTTCCTTTTTAGCCTCCTGATGAAGATAATTAAAGAGTAGTCCTTTAGTTCCTGCTACTTGGGAGAACCCTGGTTCCTGAGCTCTCAAATTTAATTTTTCCTTCAATTTTTAGCAATATTTCATTTTTGGGGCTTAAATTAGCTAGAATCAATTTTTCTGACTTAAAACTCAAAAAACTAACACTAGAAAGATTTCAAATTTTGTGATGAAATACCCTCCAACACACAATATCCAGAACTTGACTGGGTATCATTTTTACAGTTCTAAGAACTGAACAGATTTATGAAAGGTTTGTCAAGTTCCAAAGCTCACCACTATGTTAAGAGGCAAAGGAATGCCTTATTTAAACAAACCACCTAGATGGGAATTAAGTACTCTCACAAATAGAACAAGTGTGCTACATGACTAGAATAAATCCTTCACTTTGCAAAGTACTTCTAACAGTTAATGTTGCAAATACAGATGCAACCATCACCTTGGCTAATATCTTTATTCACTACATGTGACATGCATGAAAATATATCCCTAAAATTTCTTAGCATTTGATAAGTACATCATAGTTTGTAAACATATTCAAGCCCAGAAAGATTTAGAATTGAACTTAAAAATGTTTTAGGTAATTGTTTTATAATAAATCACAATTATGCAGGAATATTTTATGTAATTTCTACTTTTTGAAAGAATTTAGTCTATTATATAGTTATCTTTACAATTCTGTTTAAAAGTACATAAATCTATAATTATATTGGTGCTTTTAAAAAGAAAAATTGTTTATGATAAGAACATCTAAAAGAACTGAGACTGTTTACAAATTTAACTTATTTCATTTAATCAAATTATTCAGGAATTCAAAGAGGTCTTATTCTTTAGGTTTGACAACAGAAATGCCTGAAAGGGAAATAAAACATTAAGTTAATAAATGAAATTTAGAATGTTTTGTTTAACTTGTTTTGCATTAAGAAGTATATGTTATAAAATTAAATTTATAACCTGAATATAAAAGTTTCAACATTATTAACTTTAATTTAAGAATAATTTTTTTATTATTTTATTAAAATAATAAACTGGTAAAGTTTCAAGCCTTAGCTTTCTAAACACTCCACTGTAGAAGACCCCACCAGCACATATCTGTGCTTTTAAGGAACAACTCATGAAGCAAAGCAAGAAATTGAGTCCACATTGACTAACCCAAGAAGACACTATGAGAGCAGCTGACCATGTCTGGGTGTTTAGAATTTAGATTGTACCTGATCTAAAGTGAGATGTCATCTAAGTGTAAAATAGACACTGAACATGAAGATTTAAAATGAGAAAAAGAATGTAAGATAACTTTAATAAATATTTTTATATATTGGGTTAAATAAAGCATATTACAATTAATACCATTGGAAGATAACTGTCATTAACATAGCTGATGCCATGCATTGATAATAACTAGGAAAAAGGAGTTACTTCCTTGTTGCTTTAGAATTGTAAATTTCAAAATGAATATGCCAATGTGTGGTGGTTCTTCATTAGAATTCAGTTTCCTTTCAGGATAGAAGGGGAAGAGAAAGAAACAAATTTTTGTGATGTGGGTTGATTGACAAGACTCCCTCCAAGAAGGAACAGGAAAACAAGGCAAGAAGGATATAAAAAGGGCTTAGAAGGAGAAAGGCCAGGCATGGTGGCAGGTGCCTGTAAGCTTCCGTCTATGAAGCGGCTGGGGCTAGGGATCACGGTTCAAGTTCTGCTCATGGCAACATTGCGAGTCTCAGGAAAAATAGTTGGGCATGGTGGACCTGGGAAGCTGAGGCTGGGGATTGCTTTAATCTGTGGTACCCCGGACAACGTGAGCCTGTGGTTCCACATGCAAAAATAGCGAGACCTAGTCTCAATCAATCAATCAATAAAGACAACCATTGCATACTTAAAAAAAAAAAAAAAGGGAGAAAGGATTCAGCCATTTTTGCAGGAGGATGTGAGCCCAGCCACATGGCCAAAGCAACCTGAAGCCCATAGCCCTAGGCCCTGACTGGTGAACTCATTGCCTTAGCATGCATAAGCTGAGTGTGTCTGTGCAGAAGGAGTCTAAAGGGTTTGGAGATTTGAACTTCACGTTGGAGTTTGTCATATCTAGTTGGCTCAGATGCTTCTGGATAGGATGTGAGCTAGGCCTGAGTAAATGGACTTTATGTTGGTTCCTATATCTTGGAGTTTTTCTACTGCCTAAAGTGGCGGGAATACTGAAAGAAAAAAAGAAGACATCACATCCTGAATCTCATGTTTGGAGGAAACTGAAACATGTCAAAAGAAGGAAAAAATGATGCCCTGCATTTGGAACATGCTGCTGAACTCAGATTGATTGGATGTGTGGTTAGGTGACCAGAGACTAAAGGGCAGTTTAGGACAATGGTGGGATAACTGGGTTTTCTTTTATGTTTATTTTGTAGTACATGTTTAGGCAATCACTTTCTTACTTAGTACTAAATAGTTTGATCACTTCAAGAATTTGCTCTGGCTTGAAAATTACATAGCAAGGTGGCTGCAGGAAGTGATGAATCCAATGTTTAAAGTTTTTTTTTCCCTTCAGTCTAGGAGAGAACTTGGGAGAGCAGACAGGTATTTGAGTGACAAAGGTAGCTAGTGTGTGGTAGTTTAAGAAAGCTTAAGGGCTCTTGCCCATTTTTGTAGTAGATAAAGAATTAAGTTTTCTGTGGTTTAGGATAAGTTGACAAAAAAAGGATTTTTGGAAAAAATCTGCCCCCCTTCTCCGGATAACAATACCACCTGCTTTCATTTCAAATGTGTCTTCTTGACATTTTAGATTACATGTATGTCTTGTATTTTACTATTGTTGGATAACGCAAATCTCTAGTACCAACTCAATCAAGTTTTAGACTTGCCTAAATAAGAGGGCTCTGAGGAGTTTCTCCCTTTCTAAAATAGTTTAAGGACATCCTCCTTAATTAAAATATAAATGTGTGGTCTGTAGCTTAGAGTCCTCAAAAAGCCCCCACAGCTTCCAGAAGCTTATTTAAATCTGGGAAACAATCCTGTTTCATCATGCCCTTTTGAAACTTGAAACTGCCCTTGTTCAAGCAAACGTTTCTTGGCAAATTTCCAAACTTACCCTTTTGTACATATTGCATAACTGCCTTTAATCTTTTTTTTTATCATTAATATTAGAAAAGAAGGAAGTGGAGTTAAGAAAAGACAGGCAAAGTGATGTGGGGAAGGCCCTGGAGACATTTTCGCAATGCAACTTGGAAGGAGAAATGGAACCAAGGCAAAATGCTTGGGTCTAAGCCTGGCATGGTGGCACACATGCCTGTAAGCTTCAGCCTATGAAACTGCTGGGGCTAGGGATCGCGGTTCGAGTCCCGATTGGGGCGACACAGCTAGACCTCGTTCCCAAAAAATAGCTGGGCGTGGTGATGCACACCTATAATCCCAGCTACCTGGGAAGCTGAGGCTGGGGATTGCTTGAGTCTCTGGTACCATGGGCAACATGAACCTGCGGTTCCACGGGCAAAATTAGTGAGACCTAGTCTCAAAAAAAAAAAAAAAAAAAAAAAAAAAAAAAAAAAAAAAAAAAAAAAAAAAAAAAAAAAAAAAAAAAAAAAAAAAAAAAAAAAAAAAAAAAAAAAAAACCCTACTAATTTCCAGCAATTGTTCTCTTGGGAATCTACCCAAAAGAGACCTCAATGTAGGTACAAAGGGACACCTGTGCTTGGATGTTTACTGCAGCACAATTTATAATTGCAAGGACATGGAAGCAACCTAAGTGCCCCAAAACAGATGACTGAAAAGTATGGTGTATATACACGATGGGATATTACTCAATTAAAAATGACAAATTTTATGATTTTATGATAATATGGATGTACTTAGAAGAAATCATATTAGCAAAAACAAGTCATAAAGAAAAAGACAGAAATCAAATGATTTCACTAATATATGGGCTATAGGGAAAAAATAAACAAAAGCCATGAGGAAAAGTCAAAACTAAGCATCAAACTGAAGCACACAACTTCGGGCAGGAGAGAAGGGGGGGGGATGGTGGGGAGGATGGGGGGCTGAAACCCTGGGATTACAATGATGTGAAATTTATATGTAAATAAATGTTTTTAAATGCTTGGGTCTGGAGGTTTCTGCACCCCTGCTTTAAGGAAGAAGGTGAGGTGAGGGAGAAGCTGTCAGAGATTCAAGAGCTTCTCACACCTCCCGAACCTCCCTGCAAAGTGGCTGTAGTGGGAGTGGAATTAGTCCTGAGGGCAGAGCTCAAGTTATATAACTGTGTGAAGGAATAGCTGCAGTGGGCATTAATGATTTATCTTTCTGCCTCACTTTTTAAAGCTTATTTTTAGACCAAGTACTTTTTTTCTCTACATCATTGCAAATTTTTGGACAGTATTTGATTTCTCCCCTCTGACATAGTTCCGGTAGTTCTCTCACCACTATAGCACCTGAGAGCCATCATCACAGCCCCTAGTTCTCTTCCCTCCCATTTTGACCTCTCCCCCTTCCCCATGCCTCTACTCCATGGTCAGCTTGAAAGCTTTGTCTTTGTTTTGATAATATACCCCCAAGTTTCTCCTCTAATAACATATTTTTAATCAGCATTTAAAAGATGACAAGCCTTTCATATTTGTGATCCATTTGATCATCCCAGAAAGAAAGTGAAGGGTAGCAGGACCAAGTGATCAGAATCCTTAGTTAATGGATGGCAGAGGGGGTTCCAGTTTCTAAGAACCTTGACCAAACATTAAACGCAGCCTCTACCCACAGCACTTGATGCCCTGCCAGCTCACCCAGCCACATCATTCTGTCTCTCCTGGCCATCATGAATTCAAAAGCCCAGAGCTAGGCTTTTCTATTATCTAACATTGATGATCTGCCATTATACATTCATTATACTAAATTCAGAATGTGAAAAATAAGTCAACCAAGAGCAATTTCTGTCAGGTATTGAAAGCCTACAGCACCAAAAATTCATTTTATAATGAAAAAAAAAGTGTGACTATCAGTAAGAGACAGATTTACCTCATATTTTATCCAAATGGAGCATTTTTAAAAGATTCAAGAGAATTTTATGAATAAACTGACTTTTGTCACAAAATGTGACAAAAGAGTTACAGGCAAATTCTATCTCTAACCCCACTGAGTAGAACAAGTTCCCCTACTGTATCTCATTGCATCTTTTGGCTTCCTTCACATTTAAACTCTAAGTATTTCTTAATTCCTTTATCAGGATAACCTTATAAAGCATAAAGTTTAAACAGATTACATAAATGCTTGGAAAAATTCCTAACACATAGCAGAAGCTCGATAAATATTAGTGTGTATTATTATACATTGCACTTAGTGTAATAAGTTATTGCACATATTTCTGCGGCAATTCTAAATTTGACTCATTATTACTAAAATATAAGCTTCCTGATGGCATGGGCAATGAGCTCCTGCAACGCACATCACAACTGTTCCCTGCCCTCTAGTTCACCTTTCCATCTGGCACAAGGAGAGATTGTGCTGTCTGGCTTTCTTAAAGTTGGCCATTGATTTGCTTTAATCAATGAAATATGAGCAGAAGCTTTATTTCTGGGTAGAAGATGTAAATGCTGCACTTAACTTTCCACTTCTCTCCTCTAGCTCAGTGAGTGAGGAAGCAGCTTTTTATATGCAGGTAAGACACTGAGTCAGTTACTCTGGGGAGCGATTGGATCCACAGCTGATTTTGATGAGTGAAAAATCAATGTTATTGGTTTAAACCTCTGAGGCTTTGAGGGTGGTTTCTTATAGAAGCATAACCTAGCCTACCACAACCTATTATAATCTACTACATGCCCACAGTACTGAATAAGATTTGGCATCCGGTAATTGATCAAGAGACTTGACTATATGAATAAATCAAAAACTTATGTCACTTATAAAAATGAATGACTTCAGTTTCAGAATTTTTCTAAATTATTTTAAGCTTTATAAATTTTAAGTGTTATTAGGTGGACATCCCAAATCATTATCTTAGCTATCAATGTCTTTGTGCTCTGGGAGAGGATCCCATTATGATTTTGTTGAATTCCAACAGACTACTTTTTGGGAGGTAATTATAAAAAACCTTTATTTCTCTCATAGAATTACATACCCAAATTACCCTATTTAAAGTGACCAGTGCCTTATAGAGTGTCCCTGCAAAATTCCATCTGTGTGTGGTCCCTATCTCCATGACAACCACAAGCCAGAGGCAGAAAGTCTTCACATTCATGCAGATTACATTTGAAACCAGAAGGAACTCAAAAGTCAAAAGCTTTCAGAGAACATGATGGACAAAAGATATTTGCAGTTTTTTTGCCAGGGAAGAGGAATGGGGGAATAGGTACTTAGTGGTAGTTTCTTTTGCTTCTCATTTCACCAAGAGTCAATAAATTTATTAAGAAAAAAGAAAAAGTATGAGCCCCATTTAATCTACTTGTGGAGTTAGCTTTATAAATGACTTCAAACAGAGGAACTGCCCTCACAGATAAGTGATAAGGCCCAAATGAGTAAGAAAATGAAACCTGAGGCTCTGGTGAGAAGCCAGAAAAAGAAAGCTGTTCTCCAGTGCTACTGTTGCCCTGAGCAAATCAATTTTTCAGAAAGGTTCATTAATTCCTGCAGTTTTCAGCTCTTGTGACTAGGAAGCCACCTGACTCAACAGCATAGATTTGGGGAGAAAATCTGGCATTTGGCTTGATAAAGAGTAAGAAATAAACAAATCTAGGGTCGGAGGGATGTTAAATGAAAGGTCAGCATTGATCTGTGTAAGCACAGCTTTTATTTTTGGTTTTGTTTGTTTGTTTGTTTGTTTGTTTGTTTTTTGATTTTCAAAAGGAAGCACACAAGCATCTGGTCAGTATGATCATGTCTGACCTTGGCAAGTACTTAAACTTGTTTGAGTTTCCCCATTTCCTCCCTTGAAAGATAGGATATTTTTCAGTCCACTTACCAAAATATTCTTGTGAGATCTCACCTTGACTAATACCTGTACAGCACAGCTGTCAAGACATAACCGCAACTCAGAAAATATCAGCCTTTGTTGTTAGGTCCTTGGTGCATAAACTTCCAGCTGTAACCAGTTATGTGACCTTGAGTGCAGTTCTTGGCCTTCTCTTTGTCTTGGTTTTCTCACCTATAAAATGGAATGATCATTCTGTCATGGGTTACAAGGAGTCACTTCACACTTAGTCCAGGGCCTGGTTCATAGTTATCCCACAATGACTGGTCACTGGTATCAGTGCTCGTTCTTCTAGTAAGAAGCTGAATGGAGAGGCAGACATACTAAGTCAGGTATGAGGAAGTGCAGTGGGATTGAAGGTGTATAAGGCTTTAACACATACTCAGTAACATTTGCAGAAGGGAAAAGATTCTTGTTCTGGTCCGTGGGAAGAAATCGATACTGTTTACATAGGTGCGGTCTTATTCATAGGGTCGCCTAAGGCCTAAGATTGCCATCTTAGGTCCTGTTTAAAAGGGGTAAACTCGTGCGAGAAAAGCTGAGATAAATTTCTGGGGAGCAGATATATATTTTGCTTTTACTTTTTTTTTTTTTTCTTTTACTTTTTGCATCCTCTTCGTACCCACCACATTGCAAGTAGTTCCAAACATTTGCTGAACCCAGCCAAAACTCGGGCCTCGCTCCCCAACTATCCAGCAGAGGCCGCCCTGGGCCAGGACTCCCGGGACCCTAGTGCCGAGGGAAAGCTTGGGGGTGGCCCTGTCGCCACCACCGGGCGGGAGTGGGAGGGGTTTGGCGGCGGCAGGCGCGGCGGCGGCGGCGGCTGCCCGGGCTCGGACTGGAATGGAGCAGAAGCACGCCGGGCGCGGGAGAACAGGCAGCTGAGCCGCGCTGCGTTCGCCCCGCTTCCCCGCCAGCCACGAGCCCCCAGGCTAGCAGAGCTGCGGACTGAGGGGAGGAGCGCTGCGCCCCGGGTGCCCGGGATCCGTCCGGGCAAACTCTTCTACGGTCCGCGCCGCGCTCGGCGCGAAGCACCCGGGTACCATGGTTTGCAAGACTCTCTTCGCTCTTTGCGTCTTCACCGCAGGTATTTCGGGGCCCCGTCCTCCCGGAGGGGTCGGGCGCTCTACGGCCCGGCGATCGGCGCTGGGGCCAGGGCTGAAGCAGGGACTTAGAAGTTAAGTCGCCGCGCGCGGGTGGCTAGAGTGGTGCGAGCCTCCGGGGTTATGGGAAGGGCATGTGCGCACTTGGATTTGGGTGATGTGCGCCTTCGGAGATGCTGGGTCGTGCTAGAGGAAGGGGGTGACAGGGTCTTTACTGTGCAGCCTGAGCCCTCACAAACTCCGGGCTTTGTGGAACAGGTGGCTGCAGGGTGCTTGCAAACCCCGGGTGGGCGACACTGACTGCGAAATCTAGGTTTCTGGGGTCTCCAAGCTCACCACACCTGAGTCAGGCACCAGACCTTGACGAGGTTTGACGCCCGAAGGCATGAAGAAGCAGGAGCGCTGAGAAGTAGGGGAGTGAAATCTAAAAAAGCTTTAAAGTAGCAGTTGCACGCCCCGCGGGGCTGTTTTGCTTTCCTAGAGATCTGGAGGGCTCTGGTCTCCAGCGTCCCTTCCTAAATTACGCTTGGGGATGATGCGGCACTATTACTAAGCCTCAGCCCCAGCATCCATGACCTGGCTCAAATCCGCGATCACCGGTACGAATTTGCAGTTTTCGCTGGTGGGCCGTATATCCCCCCCCCCCCCCCAAATGCGTGTCTGATCAGAAACTAACTTGCGGAAACCAGCACCCCTCCTTTCCATCCCTGCTCCCTCCGACACCCCCCTTGCCAGCGGCGCACACACTCCGCCTCAGGACGCCTTCCCCTCGCGGGTCTCTGGACCTTGGAGCGTGGCCGCCTCAAGCAGAGGGCTGGGGAGAGAGGAGCAGGTCTGAGTTCATATTGCTGGGGGCCGGGGAGAGATTCAGAACAACGCTGTACGTCTAGAATTGGTGCGCCCCGTTTCTCCAGAAAAGGTAGCTTGATAATGTACAACTATGGATAAGGTACTGGTGGAAAAAGTAGCCCGGGAGCGCGATCACTGACGTGTTTAGGTAAGAATGTTCCGAAGCCATCTAGCATAAACCGATGTGACTCATGCCTGCAGACCGTGTATTTTTCTTCCTGCTGAATCCCCTGAGTTCCTGTAATTGTGGGCAGAAGCCGTTACAATCCCTTGAAGAGACGCTTGAAAAGGAGTTTGTTGGCAGCTCACAAAGGATAATACTCATTTGAGGAAAAGTTTCCCAACTTGAGGCCATATAGCCTGTTTTTATTTCAAGGACTGAGTTTCTGGGGGGAGGAAAATCTTTCCCTTTTCGCTCCTTATCTGCGCCGTTTGGAGATACATCAACAGACGCTTCCCCAACACTCTCAGGTGGCTTCCGCGGCGCAGCCTCCTGTGAGCTGTGAGCTTCTGCCTGCCGGCAGGTGTAACCGCCAGAGTCGGGGCTTGCCACGTGTGCTAATTCCTGTAATCCTCGAAGCAAGGCGTGTTTACAGAAGGACACGAAAAGAACCTTTGCTTTCTCTTTACAAGAAATCTTTTCATGTGCTTCAAGGCTCAGAAAATCTTGAGTGAGTCAGTAGAGCCAAGAAGTAGGTTCGGTTGCTAATTTTATTTCATGGCGTGTCTTTTTTATCTGTATTTTTAAACAGCTCTGGCAGTTGGCAAAACCGAAATTAGCCTTGCTAGGCAGCCTATGGTAGCATTTTTTTTTTCTAAGAAGTCCAAAATACTTTTTTCTTGACCAACTTTGGAGTTTAGCCCAGATTAAACAGATAGCAAATGTAAATAAATGCAATATATTATATACAGACACAAATATATCCTGATGAAACTTTACATCATGTTTGTTTATATTATCCATTACTATGTCAAAGTTAAACCTTGTATCATATATTTAACATTTATATTATCTATCACTATATCTATGTGTATTTACTTATTCTTATATCTATATCACCTCTGATTTTTATTGAATGCCTGTTTTCCTGAAACCAGCAATCAAAAACATCACCCAATAAGGAAAGTTAGTCATAGTGAGAGTTTGGGGCAGACTAATGGTTATTTATCATCAGATTGGTGTGACAAATCCTTCACATGTGAGCATCAGTCCAACAGGTTGGCAGCCAGTGCCACCTTTGACGCCAGAATTAGCTGGAGGCTGTGCTTTCTGAGTATGAGCCCTTGCTGGTGCCAGAATGAAGAAGCTAGGGGCTCAAGGGCCACCTGAATAGCCCCATCCCCCAGCAAATGAGTTGAAGGTCATAGTCAAGAACATCACTGCTTTCCAGTTCTGGGACTTTCCTAACCTGGAAGACATATGACTTTATGTGCATCTGTATACATCAGCAAACAAGAATGAAGCTTCTTTCTTGCCCTATGAGGTGTATGCCTCTTAAGAAATCTCTTCAGGGGTCAGTGTGTTTCCAACTTGCTACCGGGGAGGGGGAAAAAAGGATTGGCATATATACCTAATGAAGTTCTTTTCATCCCAAAGTAGGGTGTTTTCATAAACTTGAATATGCATCTTTCTAGAAAAAAAATATGGGTGTATTGGTACTAGGGAGAGGGTGCATGTTCTTGAAATGAAAGTGTCATACATGCTTCAGTGGTTCATCTGGGCAAATTTCTAGTTAGTTTCACCATGCTGCTGCTTCTTTTCTTTTTTTTTTAAAGCTCCAACTTTAGAAAATTCTAAAATTCTTTCAGTGATATTCTCTTCAAGCAGGAATGGAGCTTGGCGGGGGCTTGTTTTTAGCTTAATAAATCCATTCAGTAAATGCACAGCATTTCCTCCAGCCAGGACACTTACAAATAAGTGCATGTTGTCAACAAGCCAGCAAAAGTAGATTTCTACATTTATTCACCAGCATTTTAAAAAGAAAAAAGAAGAAACTTGGACAGTCATCAGTTCTCTCAAAGTTAATTGTGGTAGAAAGCCAGAGTGGCTCTTTTACAAAATATTCCCAAACATACTTTTCCTTATACCATACATTCAATGTTATCTGTATGCTATACACACGAGACTATTGCCTCCGAATTAAATCTAAGCCAGAATTGACAAAGCCTGGTAGCAGATTCCAGCAGGGAGGGAAGATGGCAGGCTGCAAGGAGCTTCCAGGTGTACCCCACTCCCTCTGCCCTCTGGCTTCCCCTCTTCCAACCCCTCCACCATCAATGCTGCCCTTCAGTGTTTTATGTCCCAGTTTGTTAGAGAAGAAAACAAGAAGAAAAAATATCTACTTTACTGGGATTATCTGAGATATACCATAACTTTCAAAAGGCCTTTCCTAATGCTTGAGGAGGAAAAAAGGGAAGCAAGTTTAGGTAAGAGAAACACAAAACCTGTGAC